>CM026562.1:11736533-12307671 GCA_015143295.1 Tetracentron sinense | reverse complement strand
TTCAGACATTTACACAATTTCTATTTTCCTTTCTTCATTATTCCATTTATTCCCTTTTTCTTTTAACAACCTAGCCTCCCCCCCAAAGGGTTTCTTAATGGTCACTTCTCTTTTTATTTCCTACTTTTCCCTCCAAAAATCCTTTATGTTCATTATTTGTAAAGTTACCCATCCACATTTTCCATCAACACAATCACCCAACATACAACTCTGCATCCTATCTCACATCAACCCCCACACACACTACCTTTTTTCTTATCTTATTAGGTTTCATGAAGATGATACATTTTTAATGATGCAAACATAATAGCATAACAACATTTCATAAGGAACAAACCTATATTTATGCTAGGTATTATATTGTGTACTAACCTTGAATCAAGTTTGACCTGGTAGGGGCCCTTGATTGAAGCTCCACTTGAAAGAAGTAAGCCTTTGCTTGAAAAGAATCTTGAGATGGTAAGAAACCCCTTTCAAAACGTGCTTGTGTTGGCGCCCTGCTGGAGAATGATCCCCACACGAGCTTGAGCCTTGACTTGAAGCAACTCGAGTTGGGGTGAGCTAGGGTTCTTAAACCCCTTGATTCCCTCTCCAAATGGAAAACCTGAGTTTCAAATCCCCTTCCCTTTCTCTCTATCTCTCAAAATCCTTAAGTTCTGTTGAATAAGCCCTAAAGGCTCGAGCACGCCCTTAAGAGAAAGGTTAACCGCCCCAAAAGAACGAAAAAGCCCTTAATGAATTCTGGCAAAAAACCGCGAAACCGAGCGTATCGGTGTTATACCGATCGATCGGTTGCTACCGACGATCGGTGTTTCTGACCGATCGACCGGTCAAAAAATCACTCTCTGGAAAATTTCCCATACAAAATTTCTGACCGTGCGATAGCTACCGATCGATCGGTTATGGACCGATCGATCGCTGACTGGACCGAGCGATCGGTTCTCTACATGTCTGGACTGTTTTGACCATATCTTTTGACTCGCTCGTCGATTTCGACGATTCAACTTTGCGTTGGGTTCGTCTTTCGAAAACGGCACATTTCTGCTGGACGTTTCGGATTTCCGATTTCTTCTTCCTTATTTATTAATTTAGACTATAAAAACGGCCACCCAATTAGCTATAAGGTGGTATTCATTAAGGAGATGAAAAAGTCCGGGGTGCCTACATTCTCCCCCCATTACAAAATTTCGTCCTCGAATTTGGCTCACAATGCGTGTGCTTCGAATTTAACAACTTAGCATATACAATTCGAAACAAATTACAAGTAATACCCAAAATCATTGAAACAACTAGGGGTACTTCGGCCTGACTTCGTCCTCACTGTTCCCATGTAGCCTCTTCCTGAGCGTGATGTTGCCATTGCACGAGAACTAGCGGAATAGTCTTGTTGCCGAAAGTACTTGGTCTCTTCGATCCAAAATATGAATCGGCTTCTCAACCAAAGTGAGATCCTCTCGAATCTCAACCGGATCAAGCTCGATGACGTGAGAAGGATCCGGGATGTACTTCCGAAGCTGGGAGATATGAAACACGTTGTGGACCGCCGCCATGTGAGCGGGCAAAGCAACACGGTAAGCCACCTCGCCAACTCGAGTAATGATCTCGAACGGACCCACATATCTCGGGCTAAGCTTGCCTCTCTTCCCGAATCGCATAACACCTTTGGTCGGTGAAATCCTTACAAACACAAAATCACCGACTCGGAATTCAAGATCCCTCCTTCGGTTGTCGGCATAGCTTTTCTGTCTATCTTGTGCGGTCTTCAACCTCTCCCGGATAAGCTTGACCCTATCCGCGGTTTGTTCAATTAACTCGGGGCCCAAAATCTTTCTTTCTCCCACTTCATCCCAATACAACGGGGATCTACAACTCCTTCCGTACAAAGCCTCGAAAGGCGCCATTTGTATGCTTTCTTGATAACTATTGTTGTAAGCGAATTCCACCAAAGGTAGGTGATCTTCCCAACTTCCCTTGAAGTCTAGCATACATGCTCGGAGCATATCTTCAATAACCTGATTCACCCTCTCGGTTTGCCCGTCGGTCTGTGGGTGGAAAGCTGTGCTAAAGTCTAATCGGGAGCCCATTGCACCTTGAAAACTTTTCCAAAACCTGGATGTGAATCTTGGGTCTCTATCCGACACAATACTCACTGGCACCCCGTGTAATCGGACTATTTCCTTGATGTATAGCTCCGCTAACTGATTGGAGTTGAATGTAGTCCGGTATGGTAAGAAATGAGCGGACTTCGTGAGTCTATCAATAACTACCCATATAGCATCAGTCTTCTTGACCGTCTTCGGCAATCCCACGATGAAGTCCATAGAGATGTTCCCATTTCCACTCGGGAATAGGGAGAGACTGCAAAAGACCTGCCGGTCTCAAATGCTCCGCTTTCACCTGTTGGCACACCAAACACCGTGCCACATACTCCGCAACCTCCCTCTTCATGTTTCGCCACCAAAAGTGACTCTTGAGGTTCCGATACATCTTTGTCCCTCCGGGATGCACTGTATACTTAGACCGGTGAGCCTCGTCCATAATCTCTCTCCGAAGGTCTACATTGGCTGGGACACAAAGTCTTCCCTTGAATGTAATAGCACCTCGGCTAGTGAGAGAGAAGTCCGTACTACCCTTGGCCACTTCCCTATCCCGGAAAACCAACAAGTCAGTGTCCGTGGCTTGATACTCCTGGATCAAGTCTATAAGGTACGGCCGAACTGTAACATTTGCCAAAACCGGACTGCGGACAGAATCGTTCACACTGATGTCTAGATTTGCCAAATCGTCTAACAGTCTCCATTCCCGCACCAACATGTGAGCCAACAACCCCGAGGGTTTCCTACTCAGAGCATCTGCCACCACATTTGCTTTTCCCGGGTGATATTGGATAGTGCACTCGTAGTCCTTTAAGAACTCAATCCAACGCCGTTGTCGTAAGTTTAACTCTTTTTGAGAAAAGAGATACTTGAGGCTCTTGTGGTCCGTGTACACATAGAACTCCACCCCGTACAGATAATGTCGCCAAATTTTAAGTGCAAACACGACCGCCGCAAGCTCCAAGTCGTGAGTGGGGTAGTTCTTTTCATGCTCTTTCAACTGCCTTGATGCATAGGCAATGACCTTCTTGTGTTGCATTAGGACACACCCGAGTCCAACATGCGAGGCATCGCTGTACACCTCATACCCAAAAGGTCCAGATGGCACAGTAAGGACAGGGGCTGTGGTGAGGCATTTCTTCAACTCTTGGAAACTTACTTCACATCGGTCACTCCAACTGAACTTTGCATTTTTCCTTGTCAAGTAGGTGAGAGGTGCAGCCAAACTGGAGAATCCCTCCACAAATCTCCGGTAGTAGCCTGCCAATCCGAGGAAACTACGTATCTCCGTGACGCTCTTGGGCCTCTCCCAACTCATGACTGCCTCAACCTTGGCTGGATCTACAGAAATGCCCTCGGCCGACACCACATGTCCAAGAAATGCGACCTTCTCTAACCAGAACTCGCACTTACTCAATTTGGCATATAGCCTATGCTCTCTCAACATCTCCAAAGCGAGGCGGAGGTCTCGTGCGTGATCTTCCCGTGTCTGGGAATACACCAAAATGTCATCAATGAATACAATCACGCATCGATCCAAGTAAGATCGGAACACCCGGTTCATCAAATCCATGAATGCCGCCGGTGCATTCGTCAGCCCAAAAGGCATGACAAGGAACTCGTAATGCCCATACCGAGTCCTGAAAGCCGTCTTCTGAACATCTTCCGCCTTGATCCTTAATTGGTGATACCCCGATCTAAGATCAATTTTGGAGAAGAATCTCGCTCCCTTCAGTTGGTCGAACAAGTCATCGATCCTTGGCAAGGGATAACGATTCTTGATAGTTACCTTGTTCAACTGACGGTAGTCTATACACATCCTCATAGACCCGTCCTTCTTCTTCACAAAGAGAACCGGAGCTCCCCACGGCGAGACACTTGGTTGGATGAAACCAAGTTGTTGTAACTCCTCAATTTGCTTCTTCAATTCTTCAAGCTCTATCGGGGCCATTCTATATGGGGCTCTTGAAATCGGAGCGGTACCCGGAGCAAGCTCTATAGCGAATTCGATCTCTCTATCAGGAGGTAATCCGGGAAGTTCTTCCGGGAACACATCTAAGAACTCACTCACAACTGGAATAGCCGATGAGTTTTGTGCTTCTGGGTGTGCTATACTCAAGGCTGCGAGGCGAGCAATGTCCCTCTCTCTTAATCCTCGGAAGTGAAAAGGCTTACCCCCTTCCGGCTTGAAATTCACCATCTTTTCAAAACACGCAACATGCCCGTGATGGCTTGCCAACCAATCCATACCAAGAATGACGTCAAAGTCTAAATCTTGGAAACCCAGGACGATAAGGTCGGCTAACAATTCATTCTCCCCCACTTGAACCACACTATCCCTGAATACCTTATCCGTATCAACCGACTTGCCGAGTGGAGTTGCAATGGTCAACTCCCGCTCCAACGGAGTAGCCTCAGTCGAAAAGCCCTTTGCAAAACTTGGGGAGACAAAAGAGTGAGTAGATCCTGTGTCTATCAACACTCGAGCGAGACACTCGTTCACTAATAAAGCGCCTGTGCGATTAAGTAACTAATATAAGTAGATTTCAAATAATAACAAGCATCATACATAGGTAACCCTCAGTATAACTAATCGCATAACAAACCACAAAAAAATTTTATACAACTTAAAATCAAAATTCTCGCGTACCTTGCACGACATCGTCGGATGCACGTGCGTCTCTTTCCGATAGAGCAAAAACTCTACCCTGAGTGGCTGGGCGAGGAGGCCGGGCAGACTGTGAGGCCCTCGAAGCCTGAGAAGAGCTAGGCTGAGATGTCTGCCTAATCGGGGGCCTGCTCCCTGAAGACTGAGCTGGCAATAGACGTCGGGGACAATCCCGAATCATGTGGCCCTGGTCGCCACAATGAAAACAGCCTCCTGTAGCCTTCCGACATTCCCCTGCTGGATGCCTCCTTCCACAAAGGGTGCAGACATCATGTGAATAAGTGGGAGGAGTATAACCCGTAGCCTGAGTCACTGCGGGGCGAGGAGCATACGAGGTAGCCGGGCGAAAAGCCGGTGGAGAAAAAGGGCGGGGGGCCTGTGGTGCCGAGTACCTCCTCTGTGACTGAGCCAGCCCTGCGGACTGATAAGACATAGTCCTAGCTCTCTTCTCCCCTGAACTACTAGACTGTCCCTTCTCTATTCCTCTTCTCTTAAAGAACTCTTCGGAATTAGACTCGGCCAACAATGCTTTGTCCACAACTTCTGAATATGTCTCATGTCGGAACATTGAGACACGATCCTTGAGGTAGGCCTTCAACCCCCTCTCGAATTTCCGGGCCTTCATAGCCTCGGTAGCTATCATGTGTGGAGCAAATCGAGATAGCTCTGAGAACTTGGCTTCGTAAGCCGCTACAGACATATTACCTTGCTCCAAGGTAATAAATTCAATTTCTTTCTTTTCTTTCATCCCAACCGGAAAGTATTTCTTGTAGAAAACGTCCAAGAATTCTCCCCATGTCC
Organism: Tetracentron sinense; assembly: GCA_015143295.1. Lineage (NCBI taxonomy): Eukaryota > Viridiplantae > Streptophyta > Magnoliopsida > Trochodendrales > Trochodendraceae > Tetracentron > Tetracentron sinense. The sequence continues at coordinate 12,302,106 of CM026562.1, read as the reverse complement.
ATTCTTGGCCTTGTCGGGTCAACTCTCGGGTCCGAAGTGCAGACTTCCACCAATGGTCGGCCTCGCCTTCAAGCATAAAGGCAGCCCATGTGACCCTCTCTACTTCCGTAGGTGCCAAAACCGAGAATATCTTCTCAAGTTGCCGAATCCAACCCTCGGCAATAAGTGGATCAATGCTTCCACAAAAAGTTGGAGGCCTCATCCTCCGGAAAGCTTCTATCCCGGCTTGGGCTCGGTTAGGAGGAGCCGGTATAAGTGCCGCATTAGGCGGGGTGGCCGGTTGCCTTGCCGCCAACATAGCCAAGGTCTCGGCTATGGATGCGAATGCTTGGGCAAAGTCGGGTTGATCATCACCCGATGGAGCATCACCTCCATTACCCCTCGTGTTGTACCCGCGACCCCGAGTATTGCGTCTCATGATTTCTCCTGAGAACGACAATACAACATGAGTCTAACTTGGATACGCATTTAGTACAATTTCGCAATTCACTTAATACATATTCATCAAGCACATTTAATAAGTACAACACAAATAATGTACACATGGTATATAACACCATAGCATAACATACAATCCGTGTTCCTAGCGTAGGACTCTATGTTCGGTTGAAGTTCAACCCATTTTTGACTAAGACTAACTTGTTAGTCTATACTTGGAATACAACTCTCTAAGGTGATTCTAATACCTTGTTCAATCATCTAAGTGACCCTATGGACTCTAATGCCTAGAGCTCTGATACCACTTCTGTCACGCCCCAAAATACCCCCTAGGAGTTAAGGGATACTTTAGAGGTAACTACGTGTACCTGCCAAACCATCCTGTAATGCAAGAGGCTAAACATAATATAATTCAATGAAAATCAGAGCGCGGAAACTAAACATAAGTGCGGAAGCATAAGCCAACTTTTCTTTTCTTCTATAACTCCAAATAGTATTCCAAGTTAACATATACCAAAATACAATCAAAGTAAAGGTGGACATGCCCACCTATCAAAATACAAAAAGGAACTCTCTAACCCTCTCCTCTCAACAGTAGTCGAGGTATGGCCACACATCCAAGTCCCCATCCTCCTGAGACTGCCATGGGATAGGTGGCTCCCTCTCCTCTACATACTCCTCCTCGACCCAAGGCTCGGGGTCGAGGACATCCACAGTACCTGCCGACATAAAAGTACGGCTGAGCATGGAATACTCAGCGAGTACAAACTACTAGCTAACCATAACAATAGCAAAAGCATAACAACAGTGAGCAATACAAGATATTAATTTAAAGCAATAGTGAAAGCATAAGATACATAGCCATATCTTGACATGCGTGTATGAATGCAAAAACCTCGGTAAAACTCATGTCTCGGAAACCTTTTTCGTGTCTCGGTCAAATCACGTATGTGTGTCGTGTCTTGCCTTGTATTTCATGTCTTGGCTTGTTCTTGACTTGTATACTTGTGAGCCAGAGGCTAGCACCCTTCCTTGGGCTACCAACCTCCTTGTCATGTTCTTGTTTCATTTCTCTTGTGAGCCAGAGGCTAGCACCCTTCCTTGGGCTACCAACCTCCTTGTCATGTTCTTGTTTCATTTCACTTGTGAGCCAGAGGCTAGCACCCTTCCTTGGGCTACCAACCTCCTTGTCATGTTCTCTCTTGCATTTCACTTGTGAGCCAGAGGCTAGCACCCTTCCTGGGGCTACCAACCTCCTTGTCATGTTCTTGTTTCATTTCTCTTGTGAGCCAGAGGCTAGCACCCTTCCTGGGGCTACCAACCTCCTTGTCATGTTCTTGTTTCATTTCACTTGTGAGCCAGAGGCTAGCACCCTTCCTGGGGCTACCAACCTCCTTGTCATGTTCTTGGTTCATCATATACAAATACAATCTTGGAAAAACCCGGTTTCGTGCATGCATGCGTGCTTGTGTGCTTGTCAATAGTGGTAATCATGATGACATACTTGAACGGGCGGATCACATGATTATGGCATTTCAATCCTTAACATAGTGGTATGAAAATTTAGGCAACATATAGCACATTTGAGCAATTTATCATTTCTAAGAACAATTACACAATTTCTATTTCCATTTTCTTCATTAAGTCCATTTATCCCTTGTTTAGTCATTTTATCAAACACATAGCATGCAAGGTTCCTTAATGGTTCATCTTCTTCTTTTTAGTGCCTACTTTCCATCCAAAAATCAAGGTATGTTCATTATTGGTAAAGTACCCATCCACCATTTCCATCACACACATCACCCAACATACATCTCGGCATCCGATCGCCACATCAACCCCCACACACATCCATACCTTTTTCTTATCTTATTTAGGTTCATTGGAGATGATACATTTTATATGGGAGGCAAACATAATAGCATAAATCACATTTCATAAGGAAAAACCTAGATTTATTGCTAGGGTAAGTTAGTAGGGTGTACTAACCTTGAATCAAGGCTTGATCCTTGGTAGGGGCCTTGATTGAAGCTCCAACTTGAAAGATGAAGCCTTTGCTTGAAAGAAGCTTGAGTTGGGGAAGAAACCCCTTTCAAAAACGTGCTTGGGTTGCTGCCCTAGCTTGGAGAATGAGTCCCCACACGAGCTTGAGCCTTGAACTTGAAGCAACTCGAGTTGGGGTGAGCTAGGGTTCTTAAACCCCTTTGATTCCCTCTCCAAATGGAAAACCCTAGTTGCAAATCCCCTTCTCCTTTCTCTCTATCTCTCAAAATCCCTTAAGTTCTGTGAATGAAGCCCTAAAGGCTCGAGCAAGCCTTAAGGAGAAAGGGTTTAACCCCCAAAAGACGAAAAAGCCCTTAATGAAAATTCTGCAAAAACGCGAAGACCGAGCGATCGGTGGTTATGACCGATCGATCGGTTGCCTACCGAGCGATCGGTGTTTATGACCGATCGACCGGTCAAAAACTCACTCTCTGGAAAATTTCCCCATACAAAATTTCTGACCGTGCGATAGCTACCGATCGATCGGTTATGGACCGATCGATCGCTGACTGGACCGAGCGATCGGTTCTCTACATGTCTGGACTGTTTTGACCATATCTTTTGACTCGCTCGTCGGATTTCGACGATTCAACTTGCGTTGGGTTCGTCTTTCGAAAACGCACATTTCTGACGTTTCGGAATTTCCGATTTCTTCCTTATTTATTAATTAGACTATAAAAACGGCCAATTAGCTATGAAGGTGGTATTCATTAAGGATGAAAAAGTCCGGGGTGCTACACATATTGCTAGTCCTCGAGTAATAGATACAAAGAAAATAAAAAATGAATATCTAACTGCATAATACTACATCCCCTTTCATGGGATCCCCAGTTGCATTTAGCATATACAACAAGCCTTTTAAACCCCTAGGTTGTCCTAGTAGACGAGTAAAGTCTTGTGAGGGGTTACCAGTAATGATATCCACAAACATCAGTATTTCTTACAATTCTCAAAATTCATGCAATGGTTTTCAGATTAATTGATCTTTCTTAAACCCTAGAAATCATGATACACACAGCATAATTCTCTCATTATTAACTGGCTTAGTTTTCGACTCTCCACATTCTCAATTTCACACAACCTTCCCTAGTTCCAAATATTTATGCTTATTAAAATGTGGTCATTTGTCTCCTTTGATGTGTAGTGTGATCATCCATTGACAATGTGATCTCAACCTTTCGTTTCAACTGTTGTTTTATCACCTCCTTGTTATCAGGTTTCCCTTTTAGTTTAATCACCGAACCAAGGCTTTTCTTCGACACTTTTCTTTCTTTTAGTTGAGCGAACAGTGCAGAGTTTGAGTTCATTAAGATTTCTAGACAACCTGTGTAGCAAGTGTTAGGCCAGTGACTCCCAAACTAGAAGGTCTTAGGGCACCAGGTATTGAGACACCCCTAAGGCTTATTAACTTGAGTCAAATAGGGTCCGAACTCAGACTAACTCTTGTGATTGTTGTTTGTTCCAAACCCCCACTGTTTGACGCGAACACTCTCTGCTTACTGAGGCAGGAGGCCTGGTTACTAAGTAGGAGTTCGGTTCAAAGATTGAATAAAATTAGTGGAGGTCCAACTTTTTCTATGATTTTTTATCCTTTCTAGAGTTCACACGGTTTGATGCAAACACTCTCTGCTTACCGAGGTAGGAGGCCCGGTTACTAAGTGTAAACCTGGTTAGGTAATCATTTGTGTCATTAAAATTTTTCACTTTAGCCAAGGGTGGTGTTCAATATTTTTCGGTCACCTGACTTCTTAGAGGTATCAAAAGCATCAGTTGATTAAGTTGGTTTCAAACCCCACAAGACAACATTCTAGAGTACTCGTGCTATTTTTCAAAGTGACTTCTGACTTTATAAGTTTGTAGCATGCATAGTTCAGTTCAGGGTATAAATTGTATCTATTTGGGATCATGTGTTCTCAAATTAAGCCAGTCAATAATGATTGGATTATATCATATGTATCACAAGTCAATTCCAGTTCCAAATAGATCAATTATTTTCAGAGGTTAAACTTTTTGCATGTTCCACCCTTTAGTATCCTTGCACATATAATGAACTAATCCCCAACCCCAAACTTAAACATTGTATTGTCCTCAATGTAAAAGAAGAATGCAACATAGGGTGAGATGAAACGATAGTACCTGGGGGAAGCAACCAACCACACTCAAAAGCAGAAGGATGAGTGGAAAATGCAAGTACAGACACATCACTCACACTAGCCATGCAGAAAATGCACAATGGTGAGGGTTGTTGAAGAGAAGGAACATTGCACATGACTAAAAAAAACCAAAGGGGCAACACAACCATATATAGATATCCAACAATAGAAAATGCACAATGGTCATAAGAGCATATAAAAAACCCATGTAGCACAATTAGATATGGAGTGCCATCAATAGAAAAGTGCAACAATGTTTAGAGAGAGAGAGCACAAAAATATATCAACAACATAATCAAATAGAAAGGCCAAGGGGGACTCTCCCTCTCAACAATAAGATAACAGTAACCAGAGCCATCAAACTATTGGGGAGGAGGAGGAGGGAACTGCGCCTCGTACATTGCCCTCATCATAGCGCTTAGATCAAAAGTGCGCTAGGCCTGCTGGTCGTAGAAAGCATCGGCCTATGTCCAATGCTGCCCAGTCTGCTCATGGAAGTCTTGAAACTCCGAGTAGTGCTATTGGAGAGACAGCCGGATCTTGGCCATGAATTGGTATATATCAGACTGGAACTGTTGCTATAAGGCCCACCGCTGGTTCTACTGAGCCTGGTGAGCCGCAAACTCCTGGGGAGTCATAAATAGCGGTGGCTCAGCCGGTGGGGGTGGTGGAGCATGAACATCATCGTCAAGCTCATGGCCAGGTAAACCCTCCTCATCCTCTTGAGCTAGCATCTCTGGTGCAGCCTCATGTCCAGCCATCTCACGAGGAATCTGCGGGTCCAAATTGCGGAGGAGGGTCTTGTAACTCTTGTTCCACTCAATCCTCATAAATAGGAGGGGTTTCGAGGTCTCTTCAATGCTACTGATCACATGTCCCTGGTTTTCAAGAAGTGTGGTGATAATCGACCCAAACAGAAGGGGCCAAGTGTTGCTGCCTTGACTGCCAATCATGTGAATCTCTCTGTATACTCTCTCTATCGCCTGCTAGGTGTAACCTGCAGCATCCAACCAAAAAATGCCACACATCTCGTACAGGGCATCCAAAATAGGCCACTGGCGTTCTATTTTGTGACCAATGGGGCAAAGGTTGACCCAGAAGATGGAATCAGCAAACTAAAGGGTGGAAGGTATGATCTCCTTGTGTAATTTTTCTTCCAGTCATGGAACTGCTCATGACACATGGTTTCAATAATCCGATGGGTAGAGGGGAATGGGTCAGGGGTGGGATTATAGTCTACTCCGGTTGGAGGGGAAATTGGCCATCCGAGAGTGAGGGCGATAGACTCCGTGCTGAAGTCATAAGTGGACTCGTCAATGGAGACAGTCAGCACAGGAACATCCTCATGAGAACCCTTCATCATATTTTGATAAAACACACGGGCAAGGTGAGGGTAAATCATAGCGGGTTGGGTAAGGAGGGCCGATTATCCGCACCTCTCGAATTTGGTGATAGTGGCCCTGGTTTCCAGGAAGGTCACGAAAGAAGTCCACATCAAAACGGGTAGGGGGTTGCACTTCCAAAAATTTGAAATCCGCTTTAGGTTGCTCATGGTGTGGCTGAGATCGTTTTTGGCAGTGGTCTTGGTCCTGGAGGTACTTAGGTCGGAGGACTTCCGTTTCGGAGGCATGATTTGGCTCAAGGGTAGGGGTTACTGAGGCAAACTGTCAAACACATGGAATGGGATTAATGGATAGGTCACACCCACACAACACATACCCTTTCCACTTGCAAAATAGAGCATTAAATCCTCATGGATTCACAAGCATATACACATGGTCCTCCCGGCCCCCTTAACCACAAAGCAAAAATAATCATTAAAAAAAAGAAAAGAGAAAAGAAGAAAAGAAAAGAGAGAAAGAGAATGGGGGAGGGGAATTGTACCTTGAGAACGTGGCATGGGGGTGGTGGGTGAAAAATAGAGAGGCCTGCACAAGAGCTCGAGGGCAGGAATAGGGGAGAAGATCGATGGCGAGACAACAGGGGAGAGAAAGGCTGAGATGGGTCCTGATCGGACCAGTTGTTTTATAAGTTCTAGATCACTGATGATCGATTGTCAAAGTAGGGACGATCGATCTTCACAGAGTTAAATGGGTTGGGAACTCACACATGAGTGACACGTAGAAGGGACCTAGGGCGATCAATCATCCCTGAGAGGACGATCGATTGTCCAGAAAATAGTAGGTTAGGCCAAAAAATTTTGAAGCACCAAGGATCGATCGTATGCCTGGGGCGATCGATCATCACGGAACCCTAGAACAGAGTCAATTCTGGGTGATAGACGATCGATCATTGAGAAATCCAAATGCCTTCTAAGATTCTGGAAGGTGGGCGATTGATCGTCCTCAGTGGGCGATCGATCGTCAAGGGGGCAGCGCGGAGGGGTGTTTTGTAAACCACCCCAAACTTGGAATTTGCACAGGATTTGAAGAATTCATGCACGAGAGGATGGGTTGCCTCCTATCGAGTGCTAAGTTTATTGTCTTCAGCCAGATGCTCGCGCAATCAGGCAGTGAGGTACACAGGGTCCATCAGGTCGATGGACTTAATCAAGTCACCGGTCACAATGCCCTCCATATAGGGCTTCATGTTGACCGTTCACTTTTAGCAGATGCCCATCTTTGGGGTCTTGAAGCTTGGCAGCTCCATGGGGGGAATGGAGGGGATAATGTAAGGGCCATCCCATCGAGAGCAAAGTTTGCTGGGAAAGAGACATAGTTTCGAATTGAATAACCAAAGCTTTTGAATTGGGACAAAGGATTTCTGGAGGATATGCTTGTCATGAAAGATTTTGGTTTTGGATTTATAGATCTTTGCGCTCTCATACTCATCATTGCGCATTTCCTCTTGCTCGGACAGTTGGAGCTTCCTGTTGGATCCGACTACGACCATATTGAAGTTAAACTTCTTAATGGCCCATAGGGCTTTATGTTCTAGTTCAACCAGAAGGTGACAGGCCTTGCCAAAGACAAGGCGATAGGGAGACATATGAATGGGAGTTTTTTAGGCTGTACGATAGGCTAAAAGGGCATCATTGAGCAGTACAGACCAATCTTTTCTATCAGGCCTCACTGTCTTCGTCAGGATGTTCTTGATCTCCTTATTAGAGACTTCCACCTGACCACTTGTTTGTGGGTGATACGGTGTGGCTACATCGTCGGATCACTTGGTTTAGAAAATATTTGAACAATTCCGGATCTTCCCAGAAAAAGAATTTGAGTTGGGCAAATAACCGAGATTTTTCTCATTTGGACCAATGAGGGGGAATTTGCCCAATTGCGAGGTAATTTATGATGTTTGCGAACCATGAAGGTTGCACTTAGGTTACCTCGAACAATTTCTCATCCAGAAAAGAGTCTTGGATGGGGCAAAGATCAGAAGAAGAGTTTACCAAGAGTCGAGAGGTGGTCGGCGACCACATTATCGGATCCTTTTTTGTCTCGAATTTCGAGGTCAAACTCTTGAAGGAGGAGGATTGACGCGCCCTAAAATCTCCTTAGGAGTTAAGGGATACTTTAGTCGTGACTATAATTAACCTGTCAAACCATCCTGTGATGAACAAGGTAAAACATACAATAGTGGAACATGAATAAAAGTGTGGAAGCTTAAATACAAGGCGGAAGCGTAAACCAAAATTTTCTTTTATATATAAGGTGGTCGGTATTCCAAGTTCTAGACAAAACATATCAAGTAAAGGTGGACATGCCCACCTATTAAAATATAAAAGAGAAACTCTCGTTCTCACTCCGCTCAGCAGTAATCTAAGTATGGTCACACGTCCAAATCTCTATCCGCCTGCGACTACATTGGGATAGGTGGCTCCCTCTCCTCGATGTACTCTTCCTCAACCCATGGCTTAGGGTAGAGGACATCCATAGTACCTGTCGACATAAAAGTACGGCTGAGTATGAAATACTCAGTGAGTACAAGCTACTACCTAACAATAGTAATAACGTGCACAATAGAAACAATGAGATATAGTTCATCACATAAATTTAAAGCGATAATAGCAACATAGGACATTCATAGCGTAAAAGTAGAGCAATGTAATAATCTTGACATACATGAGTGAATGCGAAAAACTCCGATGAAACCCATACTTTGAAAGTCATGTCTTATTCTTGAAAATAGTCTTTCGTGTGGTTCAAAACTTGCTTGTTATATTTAAAAACTTGTTCTTGTCTTGGTCTCATTTGTAAGAATTACACATGCTTGTCTTATTCTTGTTGAAATCACTTATCTTGCTTGTTCTTGTCATGACTTGACATGTTCTTGACTTGACTTGCTTGTTTTCTTGTGAGCCAGAGGTTAGTGTCCTTTTAGCAACTTGTGACCCGAGAATTTAAATTCCCTTCAGCGAAATATATATATAGAAAAGGGTACACCAACCACCTTGACCGGCCCGATGTCTAGCATGATCAACTTGTTTTCTTGTGAGCCAGGTATGACAAATCTTGCGATATACCCTACCCTTGACCGGCCCGATGTTTGGCTTTATCAACTTGTTTTCCTTGTGAGCTAGGTATGACATATCCGAGGGATATGGCCTACCCTTGATAGGCCCGATGTCCGGCTTTATCATTCGTTTCGTGAATCACATTTCATCTTCTTGTCATTTCTTTCAAATACTTATACTTTAGAGAAAAACCCAATTCATGCATGCATGCGTGCTTGTGTGTAGCAATGGTGGCGATCATGATGACATGTACAACTCAAGGATAGCATATAGCATTTCAATTCATATTGTAATCTTGTGAGGATTTAAAACAAGCATATAAGGCATTTGAACAAAATCACCATTTAAGAAAAAACTACCTAACTCATGCTCTCAAAATCTTCATTTAATTCCTTGTATTCTCCTTCATGCACTTTATCAAACAAGTGACATTCAACATCTTTTTATATTCGTTTATTTCATATTTTCTCATTCACACATGGGGTATTCATTATGTGTACCAAGCCCTTCCACCATTTTCATCACACATCATCCATGCCCACCTAGTTTGTCTTGCATTATTTAAGAAATCAAGGTTATTGAGGTAATAATAGGATACACATTATCAATCTTAACCTATTCAAAAGAAAATCTAGGTTACTACTAAGTTAGTTAGTAAGGGTGTACTAACCTTGAGGATTACTCCTTGATTAGAGAAAGCCCTTGATTTGGAATCCCTAGCTTGAGGGAGAAGGCAACCACTTGAGAAGGGATGTGATCCTTGCTTGATTTGGGGAAGATCAACTGTGATCTTGATCTCTTCCTTCTTCAATCCCTCTCAATTTCTCTTACTCTCTCTAGGTTTAGGGTAAGCCAAAAACCCCCCAATTGGAAGCCCTATTTATAGGCAAAAGGGTAAAAACCCTAAAAATCCCAAAAAAACACAAAATCACGCACCTACGATCGTTCGTAGATTCCTATAATCGATCGTAGCACATCTACAATCATTTGTAGTTTCCTACATTCGATTGTAAATCATCCAGAAAGTTTGCCCAGTTTTGGGGATTTTATGATCGTTCGTAGAGATTTACGATCATTCGTGGCTCACCTACGATCGTTCATAAATCCTAAAGAAAATTTCCAGATTTTCGTGTTTTCGTATTTTGGCCATAACTTTTGACTCGCTCGTCGGATTTTGACGATTCAACTTGCGTTGGATTCTTTTTTCGAAGAGGAAAATTTTTGGCATTTTAGAATCTTCCAATTCTTCTTTATTCATAGACCAAATTACCCCTAAAGCTAACTGGTCTGGAAGACGGTTTCAGCAGCCCAAGTTTTCAACATATCTGACTTAGGAAATTCCACTTTTTAACACTTAGAATACTTTCCACTTCCATTAGACTCCCATGATCATTCCTAAATACTTAATTGGGACTACCCAAACTTTCAAAATTCTCATGTCATAGAAAATGGAAGATTACAAAGGCTTAAAGCCTTGGCATGAGTTCCAATACATGATACATGGACAAAAGTTCTGGGATTCTACAAAGATCCACTGAATCAGCCTAGGCTTGGTGTCTTTCTTAGAAAGGAGGTACCACAGAGCGGTGCAATTAGTGCACCCCAAGATTTTGGAACCGAGAAGGTAGGATCGGAATTTATTTAGGGCATATACTACAACCAATAATTCTTTCCTAGTGTTTGTGTAATTCAATTGAGGATCCGAGAGAGTTTTACGAGCATAGTAGATAGCATGAGGGGTCTGATTCACCCTTTGCCCTAAGACTGTCCCGACTGCATAGTCTGAGGCATCACACATCAACTCGAAGGAGAGAGACCAATCAGGAGGCTGCATAATTGAGGTTGTAGAGAGTAGATGGCGGAGTTTGTTAAAGGCTTCTAGACATGCGTTATCAAAGGAAAAAAGGAATATCCTTGGCAAGAAGATTGCTCAAGGGTCCAGAAATTTTGCTGAAATCCTTGATAAACCGACGATAAAACCCCGCATGGCCAAGGAAAGAACAAACCTGTAGCACTGTGGTTAATGGAGGGAGACTTGAGATGAGATCGATCTTGGCTTTATCTACTTCTTTACTCCGTTTAGACACAATGTGTCCCAAGAGAATGCCCTCTTGAACCATGAAATGACTATTTTCCCATCTAGAATCAGATTTGTCTCCTCACAACGAATTAAGACCAATGACAAATTGTGGAGGCAATCTTCGAAAGAGGTCCCACATATAGAAAAATCATCCATAAAGACCTCGAGAAATTTTTCTTCCATGTCGGAGAAAATCGACATCATACACCTTTGAAAAGTCACCGGTGCATTGCATAGACCGAATGGCATGCACCTATAGGCAAAAGTGCCAAAAGGGCATGTGAAGGTAGTTATCTCTTGGTCTTCTTGATAGATAGGTACCTGATTGTATCCAGAATAACCATCTAGAAAGCAATAGTAACTCTTGCCTGCTAACCACTTTAGGATTCTATCAATGAATGGAAGTCGGAAGTGAAACGAGTAGGAACCATCTCTCTTTCCGGATTGGACACAACTGTGATACCGGATTTCTTTGACACCACTTGGGTAGGACTCACCCACTTACTATCCGAGATGGGGTATATGATACCCACATCAAGCAATTTCACAAATTCTTTCATGACCACCTCTTTCATGTTGGGGTTTAACCTCCATTGTGCTTCCACGAGAAGGTTTGCAATCCTCTTCAAGATGAATGCGATGTATGCACACGAAAGGGTCAATTCCCTTCAAATCAGCGATGGTCCACCCAATGGCCCCTTTGTGCTTTTGCAGTACTTTCATTAATTTCTCTCCTATTCAACTGACAAATTGGATGCAATGATGATGGGGAGGGTGTCTTGAGGTCCCAAGAAAGTATATTTGAGTGAATCCGAGAGTGGCTTCAATTCAAGATTTGGTGGTGCTTCGAGGGATGGGGTGGCCGGAATACTAGAAGTGGGATGGAGAGGCTCAGCTCGAGCTTTCCATAAGGGAGAATCCAAAAGGGGAGTCGAATTCAAGAGGTGATTGACTTCCTTGATGGATTATTCGATATCATAGTCATCCGTGTTAAAATGTGTCAAACATGCCTTGAAAGGGTCAGTAGATAAGATGTAAGGAAGGGTGTCCTCAATCATCTCTTCAATAGAATCGACTGAGAAGCAATCTTCATGGTTTGAAGGCTATTGAGAGGTAGTGAATATATTTAACCGGACTTTCATGTTTCTAAACGAGATGTCCATCACCTCGATTCGACTATTGATGCAAGCATTTGCGGTAGCCAGAAAGGGTCGACCGAGGATCACCAGAATTTGTTTGTTAGGATTTGGTACCGGTTCCATATCCAGAACTAAGAAGCCGACCAGGAAATAGAATTTTTCGACTTTGATCAAGACATCTTCAATCATTCCTCGAAGCATTTTAATAAATCTATCAGCCAATTGAAGGATAACTGATGTGGAGCTGAGTTCTCCTAACCCTAGTTTCTCATACACCGAGTATAGAAGAAGGTTAACACTAGATCCTAAATCTAGGAGTGCCCGATCAATGGAGTGATTTCCAATGGTGCATGAGATTGTGGGGGCACCTGGATCCTTGAATTTTGGAGGGGTAGAGTGTTGAAGAATGGAGCTCATTTACTTGGTGAGAAGGACTTTCTTGGACACATGGGTCCTTGAATTGTGCTTTTGAGTGCACAAGTCCTTGAGAAACTTTGCATAAGTTCATACATGTTTGATGGCATCAGGTAGGGGTAAGTTGATTTTGACCTGTTTGAAGACTTCAATCATGTTATCCATTTTGGCTCCCTTTTGGCAAAGGGGGATGAGTCCTTCAAACATGATGGAAAATGGGCCTTAGGCATGTATGGTGCCTCGAAGGTAGGGGTTGGTGATGATGAAGGACCTTGGTCCTTTTGATTGGTATCCCCATCTTCGCCCTTAGACATGGATTGATCAACTTTATCTGCTTTAGGTGTGCCTTGGGGTTCCCTAACTGAATTCTCTACTATCTTCCCATTCCGTAGGGTGATGATGGCTTGAACATGTTCTCGATCGGGCTCATCTACTTGATTCACACCCCTAGGATTGCTCATAGGTTGGCTTCGAAAGGTTCCTTCCACTCTCCTGTTGATGGCATTTGCTCCGATGCAGATACCAAAGACTTACGAAACCACTCAGTTGAACATTGTATAGTGAAATTTATTTCATTATAGCATTTCACATACATACATGAATTCATCATTTTAAATTCAAGCATTTCATCCATAGAAACATATCTGTTAGCCTTAAGATTACAACCATATGACCCTCAATTAGTTTTAATGATGACATAAATAATGAAATAAAACTTGTAATACTAATGTCTTTCATGAGAAATTTATTTTACACTATGCAAGAATTAGAAAAGGGATTTCAAGCATATTCAAGAACATTTAATGTAAAGACCAAGTCAAGACATGATGAAAATTCTAAATCAAAGCTTCAAGAAGATGTTCAACTATCAACAAAAAGGATTTTGGAAGCCTGTCTTGAAGACACTACTACTGAAGACCATTGAAGCACAAAGATTATCTCTATCAAGGTCTTAGTCCAGGTAGTAAGTAGTTTGTTTAGGATTTCTTGTAAAAATCCTCAAGTGGTTGATTTGGTGAAAAAGCTCAAAATACCTTAGATTGACCATAGATCTCTTAAAAATTATTTAAAAAGTATGATTAAGGACCTTAAAACATCTTTATCATACTCATAAAGGTTAAGTATAAAACCTTGGAATCAAATCTTATCTTAAAGGTTTTGAAAATGGATTCTGCAAATAAAATTAGCCTATCTAGTCGATCAGATAGGCTATCTAGCCGATTAGGCAGACCATCCAGTCGATCAGGCAAACCATCCAGTCGATTAGGCAAGCCCTGTAATCGACTGGATAGAACAATTTTTTTCAAAATTTGTCTGCTTGTACTGATCAGGTTGGTTCTCCTTGCTAATCCATTTTAGATCATTCAAAAGATCTTTATGAGTTGTTAATCATATTTTACTAACATAATTAAAGACTTTTGAATTCGTGCTAATCATTAAAGTCAAAGAAAAAGCATTAAAAATCAGAAAAACCAAAAACTGGAAGTTTTTTGGTCTATCCAGCCGATCAGATGGACCATCCAGTCGATTAGATAGTCCATCCAACTGATCACTCCCTCCTCTAATCGATTGGATAGAACAAAACCTCATAAAATGCATTTTTATGATCCAGCTGATCAGGGAACTGATCCAGGCGATCAGACAGCCATCCAGCCGATCAGGAGGCTCCTCTAATCGACTGGATAGTTTAGAAAAATTCTGAAATATCGCATTTAATGCCCAACAGCTATTTTTGCAATGGGTATTTCACATTCAATGCTCATCAACAGTAATGAATTTCAGATCACTATAAATATAAGTGATCTTTGAATGATCCAACAACGATTACACTCACTTCTACACTGTTACATTGAAAATCATTCATTGAGCTAAAAATCCCAAATCTGAAAATGATACTCTGTTTTTCTCTTCAAGCTAAGATCCAATCTTCCACTTGAGAGATTTCTTAGAGTAAGATATTCCATTCAAATCTAACTCTTAAAGGAGTTTATCTTTTGGATCTAAGGTCCAAAGTCTACTATTATCATCCTAGAACCTACGTGTTTTGTGAAGCTGCTGCTTCGTGTAAACCAGAGAGGGTTGTGCTCTGGGTGTTGTACGGTTCACCTCAACCAAAAGAGAGGTTATAAAAGGGTTTAGGCTTCACTAGATTAAGAAGCCTGTGCAGTCATGGACTGTAGTGGAATCCCCAAGCTGGTGTTGCTTGAGGCGGGCAGTAGGCTGGGTTTACCGAACCTCGAAAACAAATCTGTGTTTGCATCCCTTAAATCTTTCTCCTTCTTCTTGTGTATTTTATTATTTTATTTATTTTGTGCTCAGCTGCATTCCTCTTAGTTTTTATTTTCCGCATTTAATAGGAATAATTTTAAATCAGCCATTCCCTATTCACCCCCCTCTAGGGTCCATATCTGGGCAACAAGTGGTATCAGAGCCTGTAACTCTTAGTTGATCTAAAAAATCTTAGAGTTTAAAAATCTTAATGGCAAACAATAGTTTTTCAGCTGGCCTAGGAGAAGGACAATCTGAAGGGGGATCCGGATAAAAATTTATGCAGAAACTGGATCCCCTAGATCTTCACACCATAAAAAGCAACAAAAACTATCTAAGAGTTTTAGTCATATCACTTCGGTGAATGATGTTCACCGGTGAAGCTTAATCCCCTCGAACTGTCAGAACTCGATCATTGTTCTTTGCTATTCCCATGAAGCTTTAGAATCTCCTTTGGAATTATTGAAGCAAGAGGAAGAAGATGGATCAATGGTGTAGACCTTCTATCACCAAAAACACTAAGTTCAAAACCCTTGAAAAGCAAAACCCAACTTGCACCACCCTTGTAGCTCATGAAAATCCCTAGGGACACTCCCTAGGGCCTCACAGTTTGGAGAAAGAAGAGAAAGTGTGAAAAAAAATTCTGGAGAATTGTACTTAATGGTCTAGGTGTTTGAGTATTTATAAACTAGGATCCATTCCTAATCCTACTCCAATTACACCTTATCCCTTAGGAAGTTATTTATTAATAATAACTCTTATTATTAATTTAAATAAAATCTTAGTTTAATTGTCGCGACCCAAAATACCCCCTAGGAGTTAGGGATACTTTGACTCGTGACCGTCGTATCATACATCCATATGACATATATGGCACACATAGAGACCTGTCAGAGTACACAGATATACACAGCGGAAACAATATACAATGCATAGCGGAAGCCAAACATACTAAACATAGCGGAAGCAAAGTAAACACTCCTATTACTTGGTCCAAGTGTGAACCAACAAAATTATAGATGTGTAGGTAACCAAAATGTAGAGTGGACCAGTCCCACTCTCACTTAATAAAACACTGAATCTTTCTAAGTCGATCAACAAAAGTTGAAGTCACGACACCTATCTAATGATCCATCGTCCTGATAGTGATCCACGGAAGGCTCCGGGTCGAAGTACTCCTCCTCTACCCAAGGCTCCGTACCACACAAGTCAAATAGAACCCCGAGCACCTGCCAATGATAACAAATATCAGCTGAGCGTGGAATACTCAGCATATACAAACTACTAACAATAAAGCAATAATAGCATAGAGCATACGAATCATAGAGAATGAAGTCCTTAAAACATGCCGAAGCATGGAAACCGTAAAATACACATATGATGAAATCCGACACCAAAACCTTGTGAGTCATGCGATAATCATAGCCTTGTGAGTTCTTACAGTTCATAGAGTTCATGGAGTTCCTTAGAGTCATTTATGATCTGTAGAGACATAGAGCAAATACCGTAGAACATATCCATAATGCAAAACATAGAGATCTTAGAGCAATTTCATTTATGATCCTTTTGAGCTTGTGAGACGATCTTGGACAATATCATAGAGTTCTTGTGAGTGTATCATGATCCTTTTGAGCTCATGAACCGATCTTAGAGATATCATAGAGTTGCTTAGAATCATTCATTTAAGTCACTTATTCAAAACCCTTTTTTTTCGTACTTTGAGAAATACATGGAAAACCTCGATTCATTCGAGACATGCGAACATATGAGCATATGAGAGTATTTAAACACCCAAAAACCCTTAGAGGCATTTACACAAACACATAGAGTGCATAATAGTGATAGCTTACATCCAAGTATAACAACAATCTTTCACACTATACAAATCAACATATACATATAGTATAGAATGAGAAGAACAACCTATGGCATCTAGTGGTATCACAAGATTAGTAGTAGAGTGTATTTACCTTGATGAAATCAGTGGTTTTGATTCCAAAAGCTTGGAAAATGTGAAGAACTCCAAGTTCTTTGATAGGAAACACCAAAGGAATGGAAGGATCTTGATCTTCCTTCAAGCTTGTGCAACACTTAGCTTTCTCCTTCTTCTTCCTCTTCAAAATCTCTCAAAATAGGGCACAAAAGGTTTATGAAACCCTAAGGCACGAACCCAGCCCTTATATAAGCAAAGGGTAGTGGCTAAAGTTTTAACCACCCTTAATGAAGAAAATCTGCGTATGACCGATCGATCGGTGGTACAGACCGAGCGATCGGTGACTGACCGGTCGATCGGTGGTTTCAACCGAGAGATTGGTTGAAAACACCCTCTCTGAAAATTTTCCCCATACAAATAAGTTAACCGTTCGATAGCTACCGAGCGATCGGTATAAGACCGGTCGATCGGAGGTTATCACCGAGCGATCGGTGGTCCCCTGTTTTCTGTAAAAACCCTGTTTTCACTACTTGAATCTTCTCCAATCCAGTTCTAACAATATTTTATGTTTAAACACAATCCTTAAGCATATATTGACCTATTAGAACATGACCGCCATAAATCCAAACATGTATATTAACATAAGGCCCATTAGTGTACAAAACCACACTTGGGCACTATTCACACACTATTCACTACTTAGTGAAATACGGATTTGGGGTTCTACATTAACTATAACTACTTTAGTTATAGTAATCCTACTAATTAAAGACTTCTTATTAATAGAGGATTCCTTAATTAATAGGGATAAGTCAACAACCAAAAAATGGAGGAATCCCAGTCAAACTAGGATACCTCAAACCACAAAGGGGGGGCGTGAGCATCAAGGGGACGTGTGGTTTGGCGATTTTAACACTCCTAGTTGCATTCCATTTCTATGTCATCTTAATCCTAATTGCAATCAAACCATTGAATTTTAATTCCTTAATTAATAGAGTTATTACTCAATAATTATTCAAGTAACCAAATCCCAATCCAATTAGGATTTCCAAAGTGGGCGCCCCATCCTAGGGTCTAAACCCATGGGCTTTGGCCCATATTAAAGGTCCATATTAATGGGTTTATGGATATGGGTCAAACTCATTTCCCCTTTAATTAGGTTAATTAAATAATTATTAAAATAATCCCTAGATTTAAATTAACAATTAATTTAAACCATAGATTAACTTTTAATCTATTTAATTAATGATTAAATTTTAATCACTTAAATAATTGATTAACATTTAATCAATTATTGAGCTTGTATTTCTTATGTGAGCATCTCCACAGATTGCTCTGGGACATTCTTACCCTGGCTTACCCAATGTTACCCCATTGACCCTAAACAGGAATTACATCGGAATTACAAGTGACGTGAGATATCCATGTTGCAATTGAATCCAAGTCTATAAACATTTAACCGATACGGATCCAGCCACATGAACTTTTTAATTCTATTTATCCTTCCAAATACATTATCCCTAATGGACCTTCGAGATTGACATACTATCTAGCCCATTGCACATCATCCGGGTTTCCATGACTTATGATTAAGCCATGAGAAACAATTTCTCATGAAAAACATTTTGAGAAAATCCTTTAATAAGCATAATATCTTTTAATAAAAGTATATTTCAAAACTTATTTTGATTTCAAAATCACCTGCGCAGGATTTAAACTTAATCAACTGTCTTACCCGGAACTTGGGTAATCTCTTAATTTAATGAGTATGGATTTCTTGTTTGAAATTCATCATAACTCGAACAGCTTTCTGACTATCCAACTATCACTGTATTGTATCCCCTAAGTTAGAAAATACGTCGGTGGAATCAAAATAGTCAGATCACTGCTCAGTCATAGATGAACACATCAGATCTAAGGATCATCGAAACCGTTCAATGTGAATGAGAGACCAACTATCTGATAGTATGTTTATGCAAGAGGTCTCTCATTGAATGCAATCAATTAGTGTACATTTAAGCACCCATATGCTGATGTGTAGTCTCCACTACAATAGTTCGAGATAGAACTACATCTCAACTATTGAGAACATCTTAGCATAGTGGCAGCCATATAAGTGAAGTGCCCAGCTTGACCCACAGCTGTGACTATATAAGGTATAAGGAATCGGAAAATTATATCTGCCTATGATAATCCAATCACATAACTTTTCTACCATATATCCTACGGACCTTTATCGATATCTCATATCATATAGATCATCTCATGATCATGGTCAATTACCCATAATGAATACACAATAGAATAAGAAGTCTTTATTAATCAAATTAATAAGAGTCTAACAATCTAAATGAATTTTCTGGGCATCATGTCTAACAATCTCCCACTTGCCCTAAAAGTCACTGTGCCATAGATTTCAATCCCATACTATCTAAGTGTGTTACAAAAACTTTATCTGATAAAGCCTTGGTCATCGAGGCAGCAACAATAAGTTGAGACCTAATCTTTGTAACAACTACATCCTGCCTTATCTCTCAATAATGTCATTAATGAGAAGGCACTTCCTCTAAGTGAAAAGTAAGCATATAATCCCTAGTCCTTTTCAGGTACTTTATGATGTGCTTCACAGCTGTCCAATGATTGATACCTGGATTGCTTTGGAACCGACTAACAACTCCCACTGCATGACAGATATCCGATCTAGTACATAACATGACATACATGAGGCTCTCAACTACCGAAGTATAAGGACACCTCTTCATCTGCTCGATCTCATCAACTGATGTAGGGACCATCTTTTTAGACAAAGTGACACCATGTCTAAAATGAATGAGTGTTATCTAACAATCACTCATACTGTACCTAGATAATATCTTGTCTATGTAGGAAGTTTGGCTCAATCCTAACATTCAGTATTTTCTATCTCTTAGAATCTTTATTCCGAGAATATAGGATACCTCTCCCAAGTCTTTCATTGAGAAATGCTGAGAAAGCCATATCTTGACTGATGATAACATCCCTACACCATTCCCAATGAGTAGAATGTCATAAACATATAAAATTAGTGTAAAGTCCATGTTTTTGTGTTGGCATATTCCGGTGTCAAAACCGTAGCTCGGATTCACACATCCACGAGGGTCGACCCTGGGTATAAGGGATTTTGTGTGGCAAAATTTAACAAAGAGTTGGTTTTTTGAGGGTCGACCCTGGAGGATGGTTCGGTTGACCATAATGTACACTTGGGTCAACCCAAATATCCCCCAAGGTCAACCCTGATATGGAGTTTTGGTAAAATTCCTTCCGTAGTCATTTTTTGTCTATTTTGAGTTTTTAAACCAACTTTTAGCAACTTCTAAACATTGAATTGTGTTCCCTATTTATATAGAACTCATCTAGTTCATGGGGAACAACTTTGGGAAAGTATTGAGAAGGTTTTTAACTCCTTCTAGAGTCCATAAACACTCTGGAATCTTATTGTTCTCATTTCCTTTGTTAGTGCATTAAACCTAGAGTTTGCAAGCCCAAAGTTCCAATTTTACTTGTTTGGATTTGTCCTTTGAAGGAGTCCATCTAGGTGTTGATTTCCATCAAACCATCAACATATTCTGGATAGAACACCTTGGCTGAAGTGTTTCGGAGCCTTTGCGAAGGAGATCGATCCGAGACGAATCGTGGATGTGTGAATTGGTCGGTGGAATCCGAAGCCATCATTGACGGAGATCGATCGGAAGGTCGTGGACTGTTTTCGAGACACAAAGAGAAGTACGAGCGGCTGCGGTTGATCACGGGACTTGTGAGTACGTGTAGCCCCCCGAACTTTTCCGTATTTAATGAATAGCATTTTCATAGTCAATTGGCCTTTCACGTAGTCAAATAAATAAATAATGGAGAAATTGAAAATTCTGAAACGCCAGAAATGTTCCTTTCGAAAGACGAATCCAACGCAAGTTGAATTGTCAAAATCCGACGAACGAGTCAAAAGATATGGCTGAAATAGTTAGGATCTGTAGAGCACCGATCGCTCGGTCCAATGCAGCGATCCATCGGTTCACAACCGATCGCTCGGTTGTTTTTAGCGATCGATCGGTCCAAAACCGATCGATCGGTAGCTATCGACTGGTTAACTTTTTTGTATGGGGAATTTTTCCAGAGAGCATGTTTTTGACCGAGAGTTCGGTCGAGAACACTGGTCGCTCGGTAGGCAACCGATCAATCGGTCATAACCACCGATCGCTCGGTCTATCGCGTTTTACAGAATTTTATTTAAGGGATTTTTCATCTTTTGGGGCGTTAAACCCTTACCCATAAGGGCTTGCTCGACCTTTGGGTACTCATTCATCATACTTAGAGTATTTTGAGAGAATCTGAGAGAGAAGAAGAGGGTTTTTCTCTTCGGGCATCCTTGGTGAAGAGATCAAGGGATTGAACATCCAAGAATCTTCATAAAGTGGGTTTTTGCTTCAAAGTCAAGCCTCAAGCTCGTGGGGAGTCGTTTCCAAAGCTAGGGCAGCGAATCCTACGGCATTTTGCAAGGGCTTTCTCCCCCAAATCAATCCTTCCTCAAGCAAGGGTTCTTCCCTACCCTTTTGGGGTTCTATTTCAAGGTTTCTTCAAGGTCAAACCTTGATTCAAGGTTAGTACACCCTACTAACTCCCAATAGCAATAACCTAGGTTTTCTATTGTAAATGGTGACTCTTGATATTATGTTTTTATTCCTTTTGAAATGTGCTATTTCTATAAAATATAAACAAGATAATAAGGAATGTGGTGATGTGTGAATGAATGAGGGGTTGAGGCGATTGGATGCCGTATGGATGTGGTGTGATGGATGAAATGGAAAATGGTGGAAGGGCACTCTATAAATAAGGAACTTACCTTGATGATTTGATGGAAAATATGCACTAAAAAGAGTAAGATGATCCACTAAGGAAATGTTGTATGCTATGTGTTCGACAAAATGCCTAAACTAAGAGTAAATGAATTAAATGAGGAAAATGGAATGTAAATCTTCTTATGAATGAAAAATTGCTCAAATGTGCTATATGTTGCCTAAAGTTTCATACAATTAAGTTAGGAATTGAAATGCCATATTCATGTGATCCGCCCATCCAAGCATGACATCATGATTGTCACTATTGACACGCACACGAGCACGCATGTTGCATGAACTGAGTTTTCAAGAGCATATGCATATAATAAATCAACAAGAAAACATTGCATGTCGAGGAGGTTGGTAGCCCAGGGATGTTCGGGTGCTAGCCTCTGGCTCACAAGAAACAAAAAATCACTATATGTCAAGGAGGTTGGTAGCCCAGGGATGTTCGGGTACTAGCCTCTGGCTCATAAGAAAACTAAACAAGTAAGTAAAACCAACATATGTCAAGGAGGTTGGTAGCCCACGGGTGTTCGGGTATTAGCCTTTGGCTCACAAGAAAACAACATGTCAAGGATGTTGGCAGCCCAGGGAGGTTCGGGTGCTAGCCTCTGGCTCACAAGTAAGTGAAATATGTCAAGGAGGTTGGTAGCCCAAGTGAAGGGTACTAGCCTCTGGCTCACAAGAACAAGCTCACAAGAAAAGATTCACAAATTTATAAAATAAGACAAGACACGCATGCATGATTTTTACAAGCAATACCGAGACATGAAACAGGTTTCCAATCATGAGTTTTATCGAAGTTTTCGCTTTCACGCATGCACGTCAAGATAATTATATTGTTTCATGTTCAATATTGTTTATCCTTATGATGTTCCTATTGCTTTGAATTGCTGTGTTGTATTGTGTTCATTGTTGTCGTGCTTTTATTATTGCTATGGTTAGCTAGTAGCTTGTACTCGCTGAGTATTCCATGCTCAGCCGTACCTTTATGTCGGCAGGTACCGAGGAAGCCCTCGACCCTGAGCCTTGGGTCGAGGAAGTATACGTAGAGGAGAGAGAGCCGTTTATCCCATTACAGTGTCTGGCGGATCAAGACCTCGACATGTGGCTGAACCTCGACTACTATTGAGGGGGGAGTACGAGAGGGTTCTTTTGTGTATTTTGATATTTTGTTAGGTGGTCCTGTTCACCTTAGACTGAGATATGTTTTGTATATATGTTCACTTGGAATACTATTTTGGAATTTTAGAAGAAATGGAAAAGTTAGTTTATGCTTCCGCATACATGTTTAGCTTCCACGCTCTGATCATTGTTAGTATTGCATTATGTTGGCCTTGTTTACTTCAGGATGGTTTGGCAGGAACGATTGTCACTCCTAAAGTATCCCTTAACTCCTAGGGGGTATTTTGGGGCGCGACAGAGGTGGTATCAGAGCTGTAGGCATTAGAGTCCCTAGGGTTGCTTAGTATTCGATACCATAATTGAATAAGGCATTAGGGGTTAGGAAAGAGTTGTATTCCAGGTATAGACTAACAAGTTAGTCTTAGTCAAAATGGGTTGAACTTCAGCCCAACTTAGAGTCCTACGCTAGGAACATGGATTGCATGTTATGATATTGAGTTGTATACCATGTGTGCATTATTTTGTTCTTAGTAAATATGCTTTGAATGAATGGTGAAATCATTGCTAAATGCGTATCCAAGTTAGACTCATGTTGTATTGTAATTCTCAGGAAAAATCATGAGACGTAATACCCGGGGTCACGGATACAGCACAAGGGGCAATGGAAGTGATGCTCCATCGGGTGATGATCAACCCGATTTTGCCCAAGCTTTTGCTTCAATAGCCGAGACTTTGGCTATGCTAGTGGCAAGGCAACCGGCTACTCCACCTAATGCGATACTTATACCGGCTCCTCTTAATCGAGCACAAGCCGGAATAGAGGCTTTTCGGAGGATGAGGCCTCCAACTTTTTGTGGAAGCATTGATCCACTTGTTGCCGAGGGTTGGGTTCGACAATTAGAGAAGATATTCTCAGTGTTGACACTGACCGAGGTTGAAAGGGTCACTTGGGCTGCCTTTATGCTTGAAGGTGAGGCCGACCATTGGTGGAGGTCCGCACTTAGGACCCGAGATTTGACCCGACAAGGTCAAGAGTGGACATGGGCCGAGTTCTTGGAAGTCTTTTACAAGAAATACTTCCCGGTTGGGATGAAGGAAAAGAAAGAAGTTGAATTCATTACCTTGGAGCAAGGTAAATATGTCTGTAGTGGCTTATGAAGCCAAGTTCTTGGAGCTATCTCGGTTTGCTCCACATATGATAGCGATCGAGGCTATGAAGGCTCAGAAATTTGAGAGGGGGTTGAGGGCTTACCTCAAAGATCAAGTCTCAATGTTCAGGCATGAGACATATTCAAAAGTGGTAGACAACACACTTTTAGCTGAGTCGAACTCCGAGGAATTTTTCAAGAAAAGAGGAATAGAGAAGGGCCAATCTAGTGGCTTGGTAGAAAAGAAAGCTAGGACCATGTCGTACCCATCTGTAGGGCCGGCACAGTCACAGAGGATGTACTCTGCACCATAGGCTCCCCGCCCTTTTTCTCCACCGGCTTTTCGCCCGGCTTTCACTCAGACTCCTCGCCCTGCAGTGACTCAGGCTATGGGATATGCTCCTCCCACCTATTCGCACGATATCTGTACCCTTTGTGGAAGGAGGCATCCAGTAGGAGAATACCGGAGGGCTACCAGAAGTTGTTTTCATTGTGGTGACCAAGGCCACATGGTTAGAGATTGTCCCCGACGTCACTTGCCAGCTCAGTCTCAAGGGAGCAGGCCCTCGATTAGACAGACATCTCAGCCTAGCTCTTCTCAGGCTTCGAGGGCATCGCCACTCATCCGGCCACCTCGTCAAGCAACTCAAGGATGAGTCTTTGCCTTATCCAAACGGGACGTACATGCATCCGATGATGTCGTGTAAGGTACGCAAGAATTCTAGAGTTTTAAGTTGTGAATAATTCCCATTATGTAATGAGTTGTTGATTATACTAGGGATTACCCATGTATGATGTATGCTCTTGTCTGAAATCTATTGATGTTAATTATTTAATCGCACAGGCACCTTATTAATGAACGAATGCCTCGCCTGAGTGTTGATCGACACAGGATCTACTCACTCTTTTGTCTTACCTAGTTTTACAAAGGGGTTTTTGACTGAGGCTACTCGGTTAGAGCGGGAATTGACCATTGCAACTCCACTTGGCAAGTTAGTTGATACCGATAAAATATTTAGAGATTGTGTGGTTCAAGTGGGGGAGAATGAACTGTTAGCCGATCTCATCATCCTAGATTTCCAAGACTTGGATTTTGATGTCATCCTAGAGATGGATTGATTGTCAAACCACCACGGACATGTTGTGTGTTTTGAAAAGATGGTGAACTTCAAGCCGGAAGGGGTTAAGCTTTTTCACTTCCGAGGATTAAGAGAAAGGGATATTGCTCGCTTGGCAGTGTTGAGCTTAACAAACCCAGAAGCATAAAACTCGCCAGCTATTCCGGTCGTGAGTGAGTTCTTGGATGTGTTTCCAGAGGAACTTCCTAGGTTGCCTCCTGATAGAGAGATCGAGTTCGCTATAGAGCTTGCTCCGGGCACCGCTCTGATTTCAAGGGCACCGTATAGAATGGCCCCAATAGAGCTTGAAGAATTGAAGAAGCAGATTGAGGAGTTACAACAACTTGGTTTCATCCAACCAAGTGTCTCGCCGTGGGGAGCTCCGGTCCTCTTTGTAAAGAAGAAGGACGGGCCGATAAGAATGTGCATAGATTACCGGCAGTTGAACAAGGTAACTATCACAAATTGTTATCCCTTGCCGTGGATAGACGAACTATTTGACCAACTAAAGGGAGCGAGATTTTTCTACAAAATTGATCTTAGATCGGGGTATCATTAGCTAAAGATCAAGGCGGAATGTAGAGCCCCGAAACTTTTGCTATGTATTGGAACTCATGCCAATGCATTTTTGCCTCTGTAATCCTCCTATTTCTATGAAATAAGAAAATTTAAAGAACTCTAAGTGTTAAAAGGTAGTGTTCCCAAGTCGGATATGTCGAAAACCCAAGTTACTGAATTTTATTTACGGATCAGTCAACTTTTGGGGTAATTTGTTCAATAAATAAAGAAGAAATAAAATTCCAAAATGTCAAGAATGTTCCTTTTCGAAAGACGAATCCAACGCAAGTTGAATCGTCAAAATCGGGCAAACGTGTCAAAAGTTATGGCCAAATTACTAAAGTAGGGAAAAATATGAGAAAAAGACAAAATTTGAAGGGTACGATCGATCGCAAGTCAGGTGAGATCGATTGCATACAGGCGAAATGGGTTCCAAACTCTCGGGGTCATATGCGATAGATAGATCCCCAGTTGCGATAGATCGCAGGGATCTGCGATCGATCGCAAGAGTATGCGATCGATCGCTTGCAGGGGAAAATCAGACCAGAAATGTTTGGGTTCATGTGCGATAGATCGCATCCAGGTGCGATCGATTGCAAGGACCTACGATCGATCGCATGCGGTAGCAAATTCCAAAATTGAGGGTTTTAACCCTTGATCTATTTGAGGGTTTTCATTTGGGGGTTTTGCTAACCTAGAGGAGAGGAATAGAAGGGAGAGGAAAAAGGGGTTTTCCAAGAGGATTTTGGATTGGAGTGAAGGATTAACTCCACATTTCTCCCCCAAATCTCAAGGTCTTCCTAATCCAAGCTCAACCACCACGTGGAGTTCTCTTCCAAGCTAGGCAACGCCTTCCACGAGCCACTTCGAGGGTTTTCTTCGCTCTATTGAGGTCGGTACCCTATATTAACCTTCTAGTTCACCTATTCTCCTTGTTTTCTTTCATTTGATGATTTTCCCTAAATTTCTAAACAAGATAAGGAGAATGGATGGATGGATGGATGTTGGATGTGAATGGGCGATTGGATGCCATGTGTTTGTTGGAATGAATGAAATGGGAAGGGTATTGGACCAATAACAAACGTACATGTATGCAATGAGCTTAACACACCTAGAAATCCAAGATTTAGGTATCAACCATAATGCGCATACCAAGTGTTTGATGAAATGCCTCAATGAAGAAGATGATGCTTTATTTGAGAAAATGTATGTGTGAACTTCTTGATAGATTAAATGCTTATTGGTTTGATTTAATTATTGATCAATTGAAGTGTTCTCGATACAATTGTCATATTTAATTGTACACGGTCCCACGAGCACGGCATGCATAACATGTTTTATCGGTATTTTTAAGAAAGAGACTTAGAGGTAGGACATATCCTACGATATGTTTTACCTCGCTTTTGGCTAGAACATAGCATGGCATGGCATGAACATTTAGGAAGAAGGGTCTCCCTTCCCTCACAAGTAGTTTACTTTTCCGAGCAAGCAAGCATGACATGACATGAACATTTAGGAAGAAGGGTCTCCCTTCCCTCACAAGTAGTTTATTTTCTGAGCAAGTAAGCATGATACAAGCATGACACGCATGACATGGCATGACACGTATAGCACGATAGACAATTTTTCAAGTACGGAAACGGTATCTTAAGTCAAGTCAAGTGCACAAGGTTTCAAGGGTTTTATCGGCTTTTACGAAATACAAGCATGACTATAAACTGCCTTACTTTCCTGTTATGATATAAATTGCTTCCTACCTTATATGGTTATTACTTTGCCATGGCTTGTAGAGCCCCGGACCTTTTCACATTTAATGCATGACACTTTCATTGCCATTTTGCCTTTAAAGAGGAATAATTAATAAATAAGGAAGAAATTGGAAATTCTGAAATGTCAGAAATGTTCTTTTTCGAAGTACGAACCCAACGCAAGTTGAATCGTCAAAATTGGACGAGCTAGTCGAAAGATATGGCCAAAACAGTCTGGACCTGCAGGCAACCGATTGCTCGGTCCATAGAGCGATCGATCGGTCCAAAACCGATCGATCGGTAGCTATCGACTGGTCAAGATTTTTGTATGGGGAAATTTTCCAGAGAGTTGATTTTTGGTCGAGAGCTCGATCAACACACCGATCGCTCGGTAGGCAACCGATCGATCGGTCATGAACACCGATCGCTCGGTACTCGCGTTTTTGCAGAAATTTCAGTAAGGGTATTATGGTCTTTTGGTCGGTTCACTCTTACCTTAAGAGTTTAACCCGAGCCTTTAGGGTTCATTCATAACCCTTAGAGTATTTTAAGTGTTAGAGGGAGAGGAGAAGGGTTTCCAAACCCAGGGTTTTGCTTTGGGGGAGAAATCAAAGGGGCTTCAAGACCCACAATCATCCTCAAGCTCATTTTTCTTCAAGATCAAGGATCAAGCTCGTGAGGAGCACTTTCCCCAAGCTAGGGCAGCATCTACACACACGTTTTTGGAGGAGTTTTCTTCCTCATTGATCAAGGTCGGTACTTCTTACTACCCTCCTAGTTATAGCTTCCCTTTTTCCTTTGTTTCTCCTTGTTTTCCTTCACTTATATATGTGTTATGAGATTGGTGGTATGAATGGTGAATGGAGATGGATGTTGGTGAATGGATGCCGTGTGGATGATGTGATGAACGAATGGGAAAGGGCATTGTACCAATAATGAACATACAAGTGTGATGTGAGCATAACCCACCTAGAAAAGCATGATCTAGGTTTAAGTGAATAATGAACACACCCCATGTTTGATGAAATGCCAAGGTGAACAAAATAAATGATAAATTAAGGGAACCCATGCTTAATTGCTCTTGAAATTTGTTAGGGTTCATGATAGTGTGTTTCTTACATTTCTTAAAATGCGTAGAATATTACTCACTTAAATTGTTATATGCTATGCTTTGTGAATTACCCCAAATTGTCATTTTTAATTCCAAATGCAAGTATGCACACGATCTCACGAGCACGCATGAAATGACGTGATTTACCGATGTTTTAAGTATGGGACGTAGAGGTGGGGCATATCCTAAGACATGTTTCACTTCACTTTTGACAAGGGCAAGACAATCATGCATTTCATAGGGAAAGGTCTCCCATCCCCTCGCATGACACGCATAGCATAGCATGGCATGACACGCATAACTCTGCATGGCATTACACGCATGGATGCTAGTTGCGTCGGGCTATGAACGGCAACTAGGCATTCACATTACACGCATGGATGCTAGTTACGACGGGCTATGAACGGCAACTAGGCATACCCATCTGCATATAGGGTACTAGTTACGACGGACTACGAATGGCAACTAGGCATGTGAACATGTTTAAATTATGAACAAGCAAGCATGATACTCGCATGACACGCATGACATGACATGGCACGCATGATGCAAGCATGACACGGTTAACAAGTTCCAAATCACGCAAAGGGTATTTCAAGTCAAGTCAAGTGCACGATGTTTTCAAGGGTTTTATCAGTCTTTCTGAATGCAAGCATGAATATAAATTGCTTTACTTCCTTGTATGATATAAATTGTTCCTGTTCTATATATGCAATTTGTTTCCTACTTTATGTATGCTATCTGTATACTATGACTGTTGGTTAGTATTTAGTACCCGCTGAGTATTCCATGCTCAGCCGTACTTCTTATATCGGCAGGTTCTGAGGGAGCTGCTGCTCCATTTGATGTTTGTGCTCCTGGTCCATGGGTGGAGGAGGAGTACGTCGAGAAGCCTTTTGAGGAACCTCCCGTAGAGGGTTATCAGTAGGTGGTGTTAGATTCTGAGTGGATTAGCTGTGGGTGAGCATGAGTGATTATATCCTTGTATTTTGGCGGGCATGTCCGCACTTTCTTTGTTTTGATTTCTTTGTATTAAAACTTGGACCATGTGTATATACTTAGAGGTTTGTTAGACTTCCGCTGTGTCTTATAGCTATGCTTCCGCTGTTATCCTCTATTGTATATGCTCTGTGGGTGTTTTGCAAGTGGTTTGTCAAGCAAGTCATGTAAGTCATGATTTAGTCGTCCACGATTCACTCTAACTCCTAGGGTGGGTTTTGGGTCGCGACATGGCTGTTGGTTAGTGTTTGGTACCCGCTGAGTGTTCCATGCTCAGCCGTACTTCTTATATCGGCAGGTGATAGTGGAGCGGCTGCTCCTTTTGACGTCTGTGCTCCTGGCCCATGAGTGGAGGAGGAGTATGCTGAGGAGCCTATGGAGGAACCTCAGGGTGAGGGCTACTATTAGGTTATGGTAGATTCTGAGTGGTTAGCTGTGGGTGAGCATGAGAGATTTATATCATGTATTTTGGCGGGCATGTCTGCACTTTCGTTTGATTTCACTCTTGTACAAACTTGGATCATGTATATACATAGAGGTTTGATTTGTCTTCCGCTGTACTATGTTAGAGTATGTTTCTGCTATTTTTGTCCTCTATTGTATATGCTCAGTGTGTTTTGCAGGATGGTTTGCCAAGCATGTCATGTAGGTCATGACAAGTCGTCCAAGATTCACTCTAACTCCTAGGGTGGGTTTTGGGTCGCGACAGAAGTGGCATCAGAGCCTAGGCTTTAGGTCTTTAGGGTCATGTAGAATCTTATACCACAGCTTGACAAGAGCATATGTTGGGAAACAAGTGAGGAAGTAAGCCGGAAGCGAGTCATGATTCCAAGTATAAGACTAAACTTTAGTCTTAGTTTAAAACGGTTGTTTCAACCAAGTACGGGTCTTAGAGACGCTAGAACACCAAAGTATAATATGATAAATACTCCGATGACTTGATGTGATGTATGCTAGTATTATATAATTTATACAATTGAATTATGATGAGTTGAACCAATGCGACAAATTGTGGTTTCAAGTTAGACTCATGTGGTGCTATTGTTCTCAGGACATTAGTCATAGAGGGGGCACACGGGGTCGTGGACCACATACCCGAGCTTCATCTTCTTCTCGAGATGAGGTTGAGCAGCCGGACCTCTCCCAGGCCTTAGGCTCTATTGTTGAGACTCTCGCCATCCTGGCGGCTTGGTAGACTATACCATCATCAGCGGCACCTACTCCACCGCCCGCAGCTCCAGTACATCATAACACTGGAGTCGAGGCATTTCGGAGATTGAGGCCTCCATCCTTCCAAGGGAGCATGGACCCTCTTGCCGTAGAGGCATGGATTCTCCAAGTGGAGAAAATATTCGCAGTTCTCTCGCCGACAGAGGAAGAGAAAGTGGCATGGGCAGTTTTCATGCTAGAGGGCAAGGCCCACCATTGGTGGCTGTCCGCATTGAGGACACGGGATTTGACTATGCAGGGTCAACCTTGGACTTGGGAGGAGTTCAAGGATACTTTTTATAAGAAGTATTTTATGATTGGAGCTCGGGAAAAGAAAGAGAGAGAATTAATCAACCTTGAGCAAGGTTCGATGTCAGTAGCACAATATGAGGCCAAGTTCTCGGAGCTATCACGCTTTGCGACTCACATGGTTGCCACCGAGGCAATGAAGGCGAGAAGTTTTGAGCAAGGGCTCAAGG
Organism: Tetracentron sinense; assembly: GCA_015143295.1. Classification (NCBI taxonomy): domain Eukaryota; kingdom Viridiplantae; phylum Streptophyta; class Magnoliopsida; order Trochodendrales; family Trochodendraceae; genus Tetracentron; species Tetracentron sinense. The sequence continues at coordinate 12,270,813 of CM026562.1, read as the reverse complement.
ATCTTATCATAGAGAAGGTCTCGATTTTCAGACATGCTACCTACCCTGAGGTAGTAGACAAGGCCTTATTGGTCGAGGTCAATTCAGAGACCATGTCCAAGAAGAGGGAGTTGGCGAGAGGCCAACCTGGTAGTTCAGCACCACCGGAGAGGCGGGCCCAGACTGGTCCTTATCAGTATACGTGGCCAGCACCACCGATGAGGCCATCTTATGCACCCCCAGTCCCACTGTCGTACACACCTCAGGCACCAAGACCTCAGGCTCTTCCAGTCCCACGGCCAGTTGCACCTCATGTGGCAAGATACGCTACACCTCTAGCCCCTCCGACTTACACATATGAGGTTTGCACCTCATGCGGCCAAAGGCATCCTGCAGGAGATTGCCGAAGAGCATCGGGTGGATGTTATCATTACGGTCGCCAGGGCCATATAATTAGGGAGTGCCCTACCCGGCATTTACCAGGCCAGTCTCAGGTTATTAGGCCCCCAGCATGCCCAACAGGATCATATCAGTGGTCATCTCAGCCTGCACGGTCTGCACCTCCGCCTCGCCAGGCGAATCAGGGGTGATTTTTTGCCTTGACAGAGGGTGATGCACTTGCATCCGATGATGTGGTGCAAGGTATGCGTTTAGAGTTATTCATTTAACCGCGATTATTATGGTGTGCCTTATTCCTTGTGTACGTATATGGCATGTTATATATATCTATGTATCTATATGTATACATTGTTGATGTATGGATTGACTTAGCTAGCTAAATTTTCAGGAACCTTACTAGTCAATGAATGTTTAGCTCGAGTATTGATCGACACCGGGTCTACTCATTCATTCATATCGTCGAGTTTCTCTCAAGGCATTTCATTCGAGCCTAGCCAGCTGGAACCGGAGTTAGCCGTTTCGACTCCTCTCGGCAAAACAGTAGTAGCAGATAAAGTGTGTAGAAATAGTGTGGTTCAAGTGGGGAGCCACGAGTTGGCGGTTGATCTAATCATCCTCAGATTTCAAGACTTCGATGTCATCTTGGGAATGGATTGGTTGGCAACACATCATGGGCATGTGGCTTGTTTCGAAGAGATGGTGTTCTTCCGGCCAGTGGAAGGCAAGCCATTTCATTTTCGGGGGTTGAGAAGTAGAGATATCGCTCGCTTTGCGGCACTAAGCTTAGCGAACCCCAAGGCAAAGGACTCTTCGACTATCCCGATCATGAGTGAATTCCTGGATGTATTTCCAGAGGAGCTTCCAGGATTGCCTCCAGACAGGGAGATTGAGTTTGTGATCGAGCTTGCGTCAGGCACAGCTCCTATATTCAGGGCTCCGTATAGAATGGCCCCTATTGAAATCAAGGAGTTGAAGACTCAGTTGGAGGAATTACAAGGCCTTGGTTTCATTCTACCAAGTGTCTCACCGTGGGGTGCCCCGGTGTTATTTGTTAAGAAGAAGGATGGCTCGATGCGGATGTGCTTCGATTACCGTCAATTGAACAAGGTCACTATAAAGAATAGGTATCTATTACCTAGAATTGATGACTTGTTCGATCAGTTGAAAGGAGCAAGATTTTTCTCAAAGATCGATCTTTGGTCGGGTTATCACCAATTGAAGATTAAGGCCGAGGATGTGCCTAAAACTGCTTTTCAGACTCGATACGGACACTACGAGTTCTTGGTGATGCCTTTTGGTCTCACAAATGCGCCGACAGCCTTTATGGATTTAATGAATCGGGTGTTCCGGCCATATCTAGATCTATGTGTGATCGTGTTTGTCGACGATATCTTGGTGTACTCCCAGACAGCGGAAGATCACATGTGAGATCTTCGCCTTGCTTTGGAAATGCTAAGAGAGCACAAGCTGTATGCCAAGCTTAGCAAGTGTGAATTTTGATTGGAAGAGGTGGCATTCCTAGGCCACGTTGTTTCTGCGGAAGGCATATCGGTAGATCCAAAGAAGATAGAGGCAGTCATGAGTTGGGCAAGGCCCAAGAGTGTCACAGAGATACGCAGTTTCCTTGTGTTGGCAGGCTACTACAGGAGATTCGTAGAGGGTTTCTCCAGCCTTGCGGCACCGCTCACTTATTTGACAAGGAAGAATGTGAAATTTGTATGGAGTGATAAGTGTGAGATCAATTTCACGGAACTGAAGAAGAGGCTTACCACGGCCCCCGTCTTTACAGTGCCATCCAGACATGGTGGTTATGAGGTGTACAGTGATGCCTTGCATGTTGAACATGAGTGTGTGCTCATGCAACACAAGAAAGTCATTGCCTATGCATCCAGGCAATTGAAGGAGCATGAAATGAATTATCCCACGCACGACTTGGAACTTGCCGCAATCGTGTTTGTACTCAAGATTTGGCCCCATTACCTTTATGGGGTAGAGTTCTATGTGTTCACGGATCACAAGAGCCTCAAGTACCTCTTTTCCCAAAAAGAGCTAAACCTAAGGCAAGGCGTTGGATGGAATTTTTGAAAGACTATGAATGCACCATCCAATACCACCCGGGCAAAGCGAATGTAGTGGCGTACGCTTTGAGTAGAAGACCTTCAGGTTTATTGGCACACATGTTGGTGCAAGAATGGAAGTTATTGGAAGACTTGGCTAATCTGGACATCAGTGTGAATGATAGTATCCGTGGTCCTATTTTGGAAAATGTTATGGTTCGGCCGTACACTATAGATTTGATCCAAGAGTATCAAGCTATGGATACTGACTTGTTGGCTTACCGGGATAAGGAAGTTGCCAAGGGTAGTGAGGACTTTTCTATCACTAGCCAAGGTGCTATTACGTTTAAAGGAAGGCTGTGTGTTCCGGCCAATGCGGATCTACGACGAGAAATTTTGGATGAGGCCCACCGGGCAAAGTACACAGTGCATCCAGGGGGTACAAAAATGTACCGGAACCTCAAGAGTCACTTTTGGTGGCGGAATATGAAGAGGGATGTTGCAGAGTATCTAGCACGGTGTTTAGTGTGCCAGCAGGTGAAGGTAGAGCACTTGAGACCCACCGGTCTATTGCAGTTTCTCCCGATCCCGAGTGGAAATGGGAGCACATATCCATGGACTTCATTGTGGGATTGCCAAGGATGGCAAGGAACTCTGATGCGATATGGGTTGTGGTGGATCATTTAACAAAGTCCACGCACTTCTTGCCTTACTGAACTACTTTCAACTCTAGTCAGTTGGCCGCACTTTATATCAAGGAAGTGGTTAGGCTACACGGGGTTCCAGTCAGTATTGTGTCAGATCGGGATCCAAGATTCACGTCAAGATTCTAGAAAATTTTTCAGGAAGCTATGGGTTCCCGACTTGATTTCAGCACCGCCTTTCATTCACAGACAGATGGACAAACTGAGAGAGTAAACCAAGTTATCGAAGACATGCTTCGGGCGTGTATGTTGGATTTCAAGGGCAGTTGGGAAGAACGCTTGCCTTTGGTTGAATTCGCCTAAATAATAGCTATCAGGCAAGCATCCAAATGGCACCATTTGAGGCCTTATATGGGCGAAGCTGCAGGTCTCCTCTCTATTGGGATGAGGTAGGAGAAAGAAAGGTGTTGGGTCCGGAGTTGATCGAGCAAACTACTAGTATAGTCAAGATCATCCGGGATCGGTTGAAAGCCACTCAAGATCGCCAAAAGAGCTATGCGGACGCGTGCCGTAGGGACTTGGAACTCCAGGTTGGGGATCAAGTCTTTGTGAGGGTATCTCCTAGCAAAGGAGTTATGAGATTTGGCAGGCGAGGCAAGCTTAGTCCTCGATATGTTGGCCCGTTTGAGATCATCACGCGAGTTGGTGAATATTCTTACAGGGTAGCTCTTCCGCCTCACATGGCCGCTGTTCACAACGTTTTCCATGTGTCTATGCTTCGGAAGTACATTGCGGACCCTTCACATGTCCTAGAGTTGGAACCGTTGAAAATCCGAGATGATCTCACTTTGGTTGAGAAGCCGGTTCACATATTGGATCGGAGAGATCAAGTGCTTCGCAATAAGACGATCCCATTGGAGCTCATACAATGACAACATCATACTCGGGAAGAGGCCACACGGGAGCGTGAAGCCGAAATCAATGCGAAGTACCCGGAGTTATTTGAATAGGTCTTGTTTTTGATATGTAATGATGTTTTGGGATTTGTAATGCAAATGTAGTCCAAATTTTGAGGATGAAATTTTTATAAAGGGGGGAGGATGTAGAGCCCCGAAACTTTTGCTATGTAATGGAACTCATGCTAATGCATTTTTGCCTTTGTAATCCTCCTATTTCTATGAAATGAGAAAATTTAAAGAACTGTAAGTGTTAAAAGGTAGTGTTCCCAAGTCGGATATGTCGAAAACCCAAGTTACTGAATTTCATTTGCGGATCAGTCAACTTTAGGGGCAATTCGTTTAATAAATAAAGAAGAAATTGGAAATTCTAAAATATCAAGAATGTTCCTTTTCGAAAGATGAATCCAATGCAAGATTAATCGTCAAAATCAGGCAACCGAGTCAAAAGTTATGGCAAATTACTAAAGTAGGGAAAAATATGAGAAAACAACAAAATCTGAAGGGTGCGATCTATTGCAAGTCAGGTGCGATCGATCGTATGCAGGCGAAATGGGTTCCAAACTCTCGGGGTCATATGCGATAGATGGATCCCCAGGTGCGATAGATCGCAGGGATCTGCGATCGATCGCAAGAGTATGCGATCAATCGCATGAAGGGGGAAATCAGACCAGAAATGTTTGGGTGTGCGATAGATCGCATCCAGGTGCGATCGATCGCAAGGAGCTGCGATCGATCGCAGATAAGTGTGCGATTGATTGCATGCGGTAGCAAATTCCGAAATTGAGGGTTTTAACCCTTGATCTATTTGAGGGTTTTCATTTGGGGGTTTTGCTAACCTAGAGGAGAGGAAGAGAAGGGAGAGGAAAAAGGGGTTTTCCAAGAGGATTTTGGATTGGAGTGAAGGATTAACTCCACATTTCTTCCCAAATCTCAAGGTCTTCCTAATCCAAGCTCAAGCACCACGTGGAGTTATCTTCCAAGCTACGCAACGCCTTCCACGAGCCACTTCGAGGGTTTTCTTTGCTCTATTGAGGTCAGTACCCTATACTAACCTTCTAGTTCACCTATTCTCCTTTTTTTCTTTCATTTGATGATTTTCCCTAAATTTCTAAACAAGATAAGGAGAATGGATGGATGGATGGATGTTGGATGTGAATGGGCGATTGGATGCCATGTGTTTGTTGGAATGAATGAAATGGGAAGGGCATTGGACCAATAACAAACGTACATGTATGCTATGAGTTTAACACACCTAGAAATCCAAGATTTAGGTATCAACCATAATGCGCATACCAAGTGTTTGATGAAATGCCTCAATGAAGAAGATGATGCTTTATTTGAGAAAATGTATGTGTGAACTTCCGGATAGATTAAATGTTTATTGGTTTGATTTAAGTATTGATCAATTGAAGTGTTCTCGATACAATTGTCATACTTAATTGTACACGGTCCCACGAGCACGGCATGCATGACATGTTTTATCGGTATTTTTAAGAACGAGACTTAGAGGTAGGACATATCCTACGATATGTTTTACCTCTCTTTTGGCAAGAACATAGCATGGCATGGCATGAACATTTAGGAAGAAAGGTCTCCCTTCCCTCACAAGTAGTTTACTTTTCCGAGCAAGCAAGCATGACATGACATGAACATTTAGGAAGAAGGGTCTCCCTTCCCTCACAAGTAGTTTACTTTTCCGAGCAAGCAAGCATGACATGACATGAACATTAGGAAGTAGGGTCTCCCTTCCTTCACAAGTAGTTTATTTTCTGAGCAAGTAAGCATGATACAAGCATGACACGCATGACATGGCATGACACGCATAGCACGATAGACAAGTTTTCAAGTACGAAAACAGTATCTTAAGTCAAGTCAAGTGCACAAGGTTTCAAGGGTTTTATCAGCTTTTACGAAATACAAGCATGACTATAAACTACCTTAATTTCCTGTTATGATATAAATTGCTTCCTACCTTATATGGTTATTGCTTTGCTATGGCTGTTGGTTAGTGTTTGGTATCCGCTGAGTGTTCCATGCTCAGTCGTACTTCTTATGTCGGCAGGTGATAGTGGAACGGCTGCTCCTTTTGACGTATGTGCTCCTGGCCCATGGGTAAAGGAGAAGTACGCTGAGGAGCCTATGGAGGAACCTCAGGGCGAGGGCTACTATTAGGTTGTGGTAGATTCTGAGTGGTTAGTTGTGGGTGAGCATGAGAGATTTATATCATGTAGTTTGGCGGGCATGTCCGCACATTCTTTTGATTTCACTCTTGTACAAACTTGGATCATGTATTTACATAGAGGTTTGATTTGTCTTCCGCTGTGCTATGTTAGAGTACATTTCCGCTATTTTTGTCCTCTATTGTATATTTTCAGTGTGTTTTGCAGGATGGTTTGCCAAGCATGTCATTTAGGTCATGACAAGTCATCCAAGATTCACTCTAACTCCTAGGGTGGGTTTAGGGTCGTGACATGGAAGATGTTCTGAAGACGGCTTTCAGGACTCGGTATGGGCACTATGAGTTCCTTGTTATGCCTTTTGAGCTGACGAATGCACTGGCAGCGTTCATGGATTTGATGAACCGGGTGTTCCGATCATATTTGGATCGATGTGTGATTGTATTCATTGATGACATCTTGGTATATTCCCAGACACGAGAAGATCATGCACGAGACCTCTGTCTTGCTCTAGAGATGTTGAGAGAGCATAGACTATACGCCAAGTTAAGGAAGTGTGAATTTTGGTTAGAGAAGGTGGCATTCCTAGGCCACGTGGTGTTGGCCGAGGACATTTCTATTGACCCGGCAAAAATAGAGGCAGTTATGAGTTGGGAGAGGCCCAAGAGCGTCATGGAGATACATAGTTTCCTCGGGTTGGCAAGCTATTATTGGAGATTTGTGGAGGGATTCTCCAGTTTGGCCACAACTCTCACTTATTTGACGAGAAAAAATGCAAAGTTCAGTTGGAGCAACCGATGCAAAGTGAGCTTCCAAGAGTTGAAGAAACGCCTTACGATGGCCCTCATCCTTACAGTACCATCCAGACGTGATGGTTATGAAGTGTATAGCGATGCTTCACACATTTGACTTGGGTGTGTCCTCATGCAGCACAAGAAAGTCATTGCCTATGCATCAAGGCAACTGAAGGAGCATGAAAAGAATTACCCCACTCACGACTTGGAGCTTGCTGCGGTCGTGTTTGCACTAAAGATTTGGCGACACTACCTTTACTAGGTAGAATTCTATGAGTTTATAGACCACAAGAGCCTCAAATATCTCTTTTCCCAAAAAGAGCTAAACTTACGACAACGGCGTTGGATGGAATTTTTAAAAGACTACGAGTGCACCATCCAATATTACCCGGGAAAAGCGAAGTAGTGGCTGACGCCTTGAGTAGAAGACCTCCGGGTCTCTTGGCTCACATGTTGGTGCAGGAATGGAAACTGTTGGAAGATTTGGAAAATCTGGACATCAATGTGAATGATTCTGTTCGCAGTCCTGTCTTGGCCAATGTCACGGTTTGGCCGTACATTATAGATTTGATCCAAGAGTATCAAGCCACGGATGCTGACTTGTTGGCCTTCCGGGACAAGGAAGATTCCAAGGGTAGTGAAGACTTCTCTCTCACTAGTCGGGGTACTATTACATTCAAGGGGAGACTTTGTGTCCCAGCCAATGCCGACCTTCGGAGATAGATTATGGATGAAGCTCACCGGTCCAAGTATACGGTGCACCCCGGGGGTACAAAGATGTACCAGAACCTCAAGAGTCACTTTTGGTGGCGAAACATGAAGAGGGATGTTGCGGAGTACGTGGCACTGTGGTTGGTGTGCCAACAAGTCAAAACCGAAAACAGGAAACCGGCTGGACTTTTACAGTCCCTCCCTATTCCCGAGTGGAAGTGGGAGCACATCTCCATGGATTTCATCGTGGGGTTGCCAAAGATAGTTAGAAACACCGATGCTACATGGGTTGTGGTTGACAGACTCACGAAGTCCGTCCATTTCTTGCCATACTAGACTACCTTTAATTTCAACCAGTTGGCGGCATTGTACATCAAAGAAATAGTTTGGTTGCACGGGGTGCCTATGAGCATTGTGTCGGATAGAGACCCTAGATTTACTTCTAGGTTCTGGAAGAGCTTTCAGGAGGCCATGGGTTCCTGACTGGACTTTAGCACGGCTTTCCACCCACAGACCGACGAGCAAACCGAGAAGTGAATCAGGTGTTAGAAGACATGCTCTAAGCATGTATGCTAGATTTTAAAGGAGTTGGGAAGATCACCTACCTTTGGTGGAATTTGCCTACAATAACAGTTATCAGGCAAGCATACAGATGGCGCCTTTTGAGGCTTTGTACGGAAGGAGTTGTAGATCCCCGTTGTATTGGGATGAAGTTGGGGAAAGAAAGGTGTTGGGCCCCGAATTAATTGAACAAACCGCAGAAAAGGTCAAGCTTATCCGAAAGAGGTTGAAAACCACACAGGATATAGACAGAAGAGCTATGCCGACAACCGAATGAGAGACCTTGAGTTTCGAGTTGGTGATTTTTTATTTGTTCGGGTTTCACCAACCAAGGGTGTTATGAGATTCAGGAAGAAAGGCAAACTCAGTCCGAGATATGTGGGTCCGTTCGAGATCATTACTAGAGTTGGTGAGGTGGCTTACCGTGTTGCTTTGCCCGCTCACATGGCGGCGGTCCACAATGTGTTTCATGTCTCTATGCTACAGAAGTATATCCTGGACCCTTCTCATGTCATCGAGCTTGATCCGGTGGAAATCCGGGAGGATCTCACATTAGTTGAGCAACTGGTGTAGATCTTGGACAGGCGAGATCAAGTCTTGCGCAACAAGACCATTCCCTTGGTCTTAGTAAGATGGCAACACCATTCAATGGAAGAAGCTACATGTGAACGAGAATCCAAAGTACGAGAAATGTATCCTCAGTTATTTGTTTAGAACCTTGGTATTCCCTTGTATTTTTTTCTAGTTTTGTCCATGTATATATCGTCCAAATTTCGAGGACGAAACTTTTGTAAGGGGGAAGGATGTAGCAACCCAGACTTTTTCGTATATAATGAATAGCACTTTTGTAGTCAATTGGCCTTTCACGTAGTCAAAAAAATAAATAAAGGAGAAATCAAAAATTTTGAAATGTCAGAAATGTTCCTTTTCGAAAGAAGAATCCAACGCAAGTTGAATCGTCAAAATCCGACGAACGAATCAAAAGATATGGCTGAAAAAGTTGGGATCTGTAGAGCACCGATCGCTTGATCCAATGCAGCGATCGATCGGTTCACAACCGATCGCTCGGTCCAAAACCGATCGATCGGTAACTATCGACTGGTTAACTTTTTTGTATGGAGAATTTTTCCAGAGAGCATGTTTCTAACCGAGAGCTCGGTCGAGAACACCGGTCGCTCGGTAGGCAACCAATCAATCAGTCATAACCACCGATCGCTCGGTCTATCGCGTTTTGCAGAACTTTCATTAAGGGCTTTTTCGTCTTTTGGGGCGTTAAACCCTTACCCATAAGGGCTTTCTCGACCATTGGGTACTCATTCATCATACTCAGAGTATTTTGAGAGAGAGTGAGAGAGAAGAAGAGGGTTTTTCTCTTAGGGCATCCTTGGTGAAGAGATCAAGGGATTGAACATCCAAGAATCTTCGTAAAGTGGGTTTTTGCTTCAAAGCCAAGCCTCAAGCTCATGGGGAGTCATTTCCAAAGCTAGGGTAGCGAATCCTATGACATTTTGCAAGGGCTTTCTCCCCCAAATCAAGCCTACCTCAAGCAAGGGTTCTTCCCTACCCTTTTGGGGTTCTATTTTAAGGTTTCTTCAAGGTCAAACCTTGATTCAAGGTTAGTACACCCTACTAACTCCCATTAGCAATAACCTAGGTTTTCTATTGTAAATGGTGACTCTTGATATTATATTTTTCTTCCTTTTGAAATGTACTATTTCTATAAAATATAAACAAGATAATAAGGAATGTGGTGATGTGTGAATGGATGAGGGGTTGAGGCGATTGGATGCCGTATGGATGTGGTGTGATGGATGAAATGAAAAATGGTGGAAGGGCACTCTATAAATAAGGAACTTACCTTGATGATTTGATGGAAAATATGCACTAAAAAGAGTAAGATGATCCACTATGGAAATGTTGTATGCTATGTGTTCGACAAAATGCCTAAACTAAGGGTAAATGAATTAAATGAAGAAAATGGAAATAGGAACTGTGTAAATCTTCTTATGAATGATAAATTGTTCAAATGTGCTATATGTTGCCTAAATTGTCATACAATTAAGTTAGGAATTGAAATTCCATATTCATGTGATCCGCCCATCCAAGCACGTCATCATGATTGTCACTATTGACACGCACACGAGCACGCATGTTGCATGAATTGAGTTTTCAAGAGCATATGCATATAATAAATCAACAAGAAAACATTGCATGTCGAGGAGGTTGGTAGCCCAGGGATGTTCGGGTGCTAGCCTCTAGCTCACAAGAAAACCAAAAATCACTATATGTCATTGAGGTTGGTAGCCCAGGGATGTTCTGGTACTAGCCTCTAGCTTACAAGAAAAATAAACAAGTAACTAAAACCAACATATGTCAAGGAGGTTGGTAGCCCATGGGTGTTCAAGTACTAGCCTCTAGCTCACAAGAAAACAACATGTCAAGGAGGTTGGTAGCCCAGGGAGGTTTTGATGCTAGCCTCTGGCTCACAAGTAAATGAAATATGTCAAAGAGGTTGGTAGCCCCAGTGAAGGGTACTAGCCTCTAGCTCACAAGAACAGGCTCACAAGGAAAGATTCACAAGTTTACAAGACAAGACAAGACACGCATGCATGATTTTCACAAGCTATACCGAGACATGAAACGGGTTTCCAAGCATGAGTTTTGTCGGAGTTTTCGCATTCACGCATGCACGTCAAGACAATTCTATTGTTTTACGTTCAATACTGTTTATCCTTATGATGTTCCAATTGCTTTGAATCGTTGTGTTGTATTGTGTTCACTATTGTCGTGCTTTTATTATTGCTATGGTTAGCTAGTAGCTTGTACTCGCTGAGTATTCCATGCTCAGCCTTACCTGCCCTGAGCCTTGGGTCGAGGAAGAATACTTAGAGGAGAGAGAGCCGTCTATCCCATTACAGTCTTAGGCAGGTCGAGACCTCGACGTGTGGCCTTACCTCGACTATGGTTGAGGGGGGAGTATGAGAGGGTTCTTTTGTGAATTTTGATATTTTGTTAGGTGTGCCTGTCCACCTTAGAATGAGATATGTTTTGTATATATATTCACTTGGAATACTATTTTGGAATTTTAGAAGAAAAGGAAAAGTTAGTTTATACTTCCGCATACATGCTTAGCTTCCGCGCTCTGATCATTGTTAGTATTGCATTATGTTGGCCTTATTTACTTCAGGATGGTTTGGCAGGAACGATTATCACTCCTAAAGTATCCCTTAACTCCTAGGGGGTATTTTGGGGCGTGACAGTACATGATGACTTTTCGAGGTGTGGAGGACTAACAATTGAAAGATCTTAGTGTCGAGTCCGAAGGAGTAAAGTTCAAGTCTTGTAAGTTCTTGTTTACTTTGTCTTAGTGGATTCTCATGGCTGGACTAGGTCCCGTGGTTTTTCCCAGAGGGTTTCCACGTAAAAATCCTTGTGTTGTGGTTTGCTTGGTTTTCTATTTCCGCACTTAAATTTTATCATCCCTTAAGCTAATAACTTAATTGTTAAAATCATCAAAAGGGTAGATAGACTTTTAGGGAAACCGAACCATCCCCTTGATCTTGTGAGATTCTCAGCTCAAACATCGGATTTGAGGTTCACCGAATTTTTTTCAATTAGGTATACTGCTGCTCTCCCACTATCCTTTTCTTAAATACAAGATTCTTCCAAATTCTGTGATTGAAAGATCAAATCTTTGGTTCCAGCTTCTAGAAGCTTGTTTCAAACCATATATCGACTTGTTGAGTTTGCATACCATGTTCTCCTGGTTAGGAGCAATGAAGCCCTCAGGTTGCTTCATATAGATGTCTTCATCTAACATTCTGTTAAGGAAAGCAATTTTGAAATCTATTGTCATATCTCATAGTCATGGTGTGCAGCTATAGCCAGCATTATCCTGATGGATTTGAGCATAGCTACAGGTGAAAAGGTATCCTCATAATGAACTCCTTGGATCTAAGTATAAACTTTTACAACTAATTTAGCTTTATAGGTCTCCACGTTACCATCGGCACCCTTCTTCCTTTTGTAAATCCATTTGCATCCAATTGGCTTATACCATCTGGTGGATCTACTAAAGTCCAGACGTCGTTGTCATACATGGAATCTATTTCTGCATTCATGGCTTTATTCCATTGAGATGCATCTACATCTAATGTAGCTTCCTGATAAGTATTAGGATGCGTATCCTCATCATTGGGGCTAACTAGTTAAACCTCATTATTGTAATACTGAAGTCTATCTGGTGGTCTTGAAACTCTTTCAGACCTTCTCAATGAAATAGAATTAGGAGAATCATTAATAGAAGGATTAGGTTCAGTTTGGACATTGGCTGTGTTGTCTTTTATCTCATGAAATTCAACTTTCTTAAGGAGATACATTTCTTCCTCCAAGAAAGTGGCATTAAGCCTAACAACTATTGTTTGGTCTGCCTTGGAGTAGATATAGAAACGCTTAGTTTCTTTTGGATACCCTACAAAGTTCCATTTCTCTGCCCTAGATTCCAATTTAGTGGGTTTGAGTTTGCGAACATGCGCAGGACAACCCCATACCCTTAGATGTTGTAAACTAAGTGTTCACCCAGTCCACAATTCATAGGGTGTAACCAAAAAGACTTAGACAGAACCCGGTTCAGAATGTAAATGACATTTTGTAAAGCATATCCCCAAAGATATGAAGGAACATCGGCATGGCTCACCATAGAGTGAACTATAAGGTCCGGTTTCTTCTTTCAGAAACTCCATTTTGTTGAGGAGTGGCAGGACTGGTCCATTGCGAGATAATCCCATTATCCCTTAAGTAATCCATAAACTCGTTGGTGAGGCATTCACCACCTCGATCTGATCGAAGTGTCTTTATGGATTTCTCAGTTTGATTTTCAACTTCTAATCTAAATTCTTTGAACTTTTCAAAGGTGTCAGATTTGTGTTGCATCAAATAGACATATCCATACTTGGAATAGTCATCGGTAAATGTGACAAAATACCGATATTGCCCTCATGTAACAATGTTAAATGGACCATATACATCACTATGTATGAGTCTCAACTTTTCTTCAGCTCTTCCTACCTTTTTAGGATAAGGCTTCTTGATCATCTTCCCTTCGAGACAAGACTCGTAATTAGGGAGTGGTTCTACCTTGAGAAATTCAAGGGGACCATCTTTTACCAATCTCTTGATCCTATCAAGATTAATGTGACCAAGTCTCTTATGCCAAAGATAAGTAGACTCTGTGTAATGTCTCTTCATTCCAGACATTCTAGATGATGAGGCATTATCACTTTGCAGACTTTCATTATTTACCAAATGAAATATTAAATAAAGGCCATTAATAAGATTACCGGTAATTAAGATCATTCCATCTTTCTTAATTTCAACTATTGAATTAAAAATGATAGAGAATCCACAAAGTAAAATTCTGGATACTGAAATCAAATTTTTGTGTGCAGAAGGCACATAAAAACAGTCTTCTAAAATTAATGTCTTTCCATTAGGTAAATAAAGAGTAAACAAGCCAATTGACTTCACTTCAACATTTGCACCGGAGCCAACTTTAAGCTTCTGCTCCTATTTGGTCAGCTTTCTGGTTTCCTTGAACCCCTGTAAACAATTGCATACGTGTACAGTGGATCCAGAATCTATGCACCATGAGTTAGGAGGACCATCCAGAAAGTTAGACTCAACAGTAATCAATACTTCAAAGCATCTCATACCTTGAGTATTGTTGCCACCCTTCTTAAGAGTTGTGAGGTAAGTCCTAAAATTTCTCTTCTAGTGGCCTATTTTACCACAGTGGAAACACTTTCCATTGCCCTTCTTATCCTTGCCAACATCGCTTGATAAACCTTTGGTAACTTTTGCCTTACCCATATTGTCTTTAAAACTTACCTTTACCCTTATTCTTCTTTCTAAACTTTTTAGATCGATTGGAGGTATCACGTTTATCGACAGTTAAAATTTCACCATTTATTGACTTTTTGATCAAATCTTCTACAGACACAAGTGAGTTCATAAGCTCACTTAGTGACATTTCACCCTTATTCATGTTATAATTTAACACGAATGAATGAAGGACGAAGGGAGTGATTGCAGAACAGTGTCAACCTGAGTGATGGCATCCATCTCTCCACCAAGAATTTCCAGTTCATTCAATAAGCCCATCATCTTTATGATGTGTTCCCTGACTGGAGTTCCCTCAGCCATCTTGGTGTTAGCAAGGGATTTCAATTTAACTTGTCAAGCTGATCTATTTTGCTCACCAAACATCTCATGTAGGTTTTGCAAAATGTCAGAAGTCTTATCCATGTGTTCATGCTGGCTTTGCAAGATGTTAGACATCGAAGCCAGAATGTAACACTTGGTCATCTAATTGGACTTCTCCTATTGCTCTAACTCAGCTTTTTGCCCCGGTGAAGCATCTGGAGCAATTTCGGGTTTAGGTGTCTTAAGACATAGGTCAAGGTTATCAGCAACAAATACTATTCTAATTTTTCCTTTCCAGTCTACATAGTTAGTTCCTACTAACTTTTCATCACGAAGAATTTTAGTCAATAGGTGTAGGCCTGTCATGATCTAATCAAATGACAAAAAAGATAGTATTAGGGATCTATTGTATTCATTAATACCTATTAGATTATGGATCTGTTTCTAATGGTATTGCCAATTTGGGAAGAATCAATTGGCATCGAAAACCTAGACACTACAGGCTTAATGTGATCCTACCTTTGGCCACATCATCACATCACCTTGAATAGGCAGATAGAAACTATCTTCTCCAATTTCACAGATCTCATCTTATGAATTCTGGAGCATTCAATCTATTATCTGATCTATAAGGGACGTTATACTCACGCTTTGGCGTTATTGTATAATATCTCTTATTTATGTGCCCACCTACCATGAACCTAATAAACACCTAGCGAAAGCTCACGTTTTGGCGTTGTTGCTCTCACTATTTGCTTATACAGTTTTCACCATGTTCATACATAGGTGAGAGGGATTGGGCCTGGCTTTGGCCTGTCAGCTTACTCACACTCCCCACTATGGATCACATAGTGTACGATAGAAGATCATAATACTTAGGGACTTGTCCCCAGTCTTATATACACATGATATATCAAGGGTAATTATTTCAACAGAATAATTAAACAACAGATAGCATCTTATGATTAATAAACAACTATCATCTCATGATAATAAAAACAATAATATACGAGATTAATCGCTATGGGTCAATAAATTAAAATGCATTGATGCAAGAGAATGAGATAAGAATAAAGGCAGCTCACAAACTCCTTCACAATCCCTTCCTTTATCATCTTATCGAGATCACATCGTAGCATCCTCCTTGTAGCACCCCGGATTTTTTTCATCCTTAATGAATAGCACCTTCATAGCTAATTGGCCGTTTTCATAGTTTTCGTAATCTAATTAATAAATAAGGGAGAAATCGGAAATTCCAAAACGTCAGAAATGTTCGTTTTCGAAAGACGGATCCAACGCAAGTTGAATCGTCGAAATCCGACGAGCGAGTAAAAAGATATGGTCAAAACAGTCCAGACATAACAGAGCACCGATCGCTCGGTCATTACCTGCGATCGATCGGTCCACTACCGATCGCTCGATGGCTATCGCACGGTTAACTTTTTTGTATGGGGAAAAATTCCAGAGAGTGTGTTTTTGACCGATCTCTCGGTCATAACACCGATCGATCGGTAAGCCTCCGATCGCTCGGTCCATAGCACCGATCGATCGGTCATACGCAGTTTTTCTTCATTAAGGGTGTTTAAGACTTTAAACACCACCCCTTGCCTATAAATAGGCTGAGTTCGTGCCTTAGGGTTTCAGAAACCCTTTGTGCCCTATCTTAGGAGATTTTGAGAGAGAGAAGAAGGAGAGGAGCTACTTGTTGATCAAGCTTGTGGAAGATCAAGGTTCTTCCACTTCCCTTGGTGATTCTCAACCAAGAACACAAGGTTATTGCTTGTTCAAGCCTTTGGGAATCAAAATCTTTGATTTCACCAAGGTAGATACACTCTACTACAATCTTGCAATCCTACTAGTTACTAGATATGATTCTTCTTATATATGCCCTATCTATATGTATTGATTCTATGTATGAAAAGGTGTGATTATATACTTGGATGAAGGATTACTATTATGATGCACTCTAAGTGTTTGATAAAATACCTCTAAGGGATTCTATGCTTAAATATGATGATTTCTCTTATTAAGTGCATATGCTCGCATGTCTCGCATGAACCGATGGTTTCCATGGATTTCTTAAGGTGCAAACAAAGGTTTTCACGAAAAGACGAATAATGAATGATTCTAAGTAACTCTATGATTTCTCTAAGATCGTTTCACAAGCTCTAAGGATCATACCATGCTCACAAGAAAACTCTATGATAATGCTCTAAGATCGTCTCACAAGCTCCACGGATCACAATGAAATGCTCTAAGATCTCTAAGGTTATGCTCTATGGAAATGCTCTACGGTATTGCTCTATGCTCTATGTCTCTACGGATCTTAATGACTCTAAGTAACTCCATGAACTCACAAGAACTCATAAGGCTATGATTATCGATTGACTCACACGGTTACAGTTTTGGTTTCGAATATTATCTCACATATGTTTTCACGGTTTCCATGCTTTAAGGATTGTTCGGATTTCATTCTCCATGTCTGGTATGCTCCATGCCTAACCGCTTTATTGTTCTTAGTTTGTATACACTGAGTATTCCATGCTCAGTCGATATTGTTATGATCGGCAGGTGCTCGGGTTCCATTCGATTTGTGTGGCGAAGAACCTTGGGTCGAGGAAGAGTACCGTGACCCGGAGCCTTCCATGGATCACTATCATGATGATGGTACTTTAGATAGGAGTCGTGACTTCGATTTCTGTTGATCGACCGACTTAGAACTTGTGTCTTTTGTTATGTGAGTGTGGGGTTCGTCCACTCCACTTTTGGGTTTCTCACACATGTATACTTGTTGGTTCTTACTTGAGCCAAGTTATAGGAGTATTCTTTTTGCTTCCGCTATGTTTAGTATTTTATTTTCCGCTGTGCATTGTATTTCGTTTCCGCTATGTATATTCAGGTACTCTGACAGGTTTCCACGTGTGCCTTATGTATCATACTGGAGGTATGATATGGCGGTCACGAGTCAAAGTATCCCTAACTCCTAGGGGGTATTTTGGGTCGCGACAGACTTGGTATCAGAGCTAGTTATGTCTAATGACAGACTTAGTTAGGTCACTCAGGCTTGGTCTAAGCGGAAGTAATTCCTATGAGTTGAACTTAGAACTCAGAAGGACTCAGTTGTCTTAGGCTTGTTACCACGACATAACCGGTATCAAGTGAATCCTTAGGTCAGTATAGGATCCGAGATTGATGTGGTCCTATGCGAGGTGCTAGTATAGGCTCTAAAGTATAATTATATGATGATGTATATATACCTCGATGTATACTATGTGCGGTATAGCATTTCATGATTATTGAATTGCTATATGATATGTGAGGTTTGGTATCCAGTTAGACTCATGTTTTGCCAAATTGATCTCAGGATTCGATATCATGAGACGTGGCAATCGGGGTCGAGGTTACCATACTCGGAGGGCCGAGAGTGAAGTTCCGAGAGAAGAGGAACCGTTGTACTTCACGAATGCGATGGACTCCATAGCCGAGACTTTAGCATTGTTGGCAGCAAGGCCTATGCCTACCCCACCGTCCACGCCTGTGCCTACACCGGTGCATCACACCGCGGGGCTCGAAGCTTTTAGGAGACTGCGGCCTCCTACATTCTATGGCACTCTGGACCCCATGGTGGCCGAGTCTTGGATTATGCAACTGGAGAAGACCTTCCGAGCTCTCCGTTGTACCGATGAGCAAATGGTAGAATGGGCTTCCTTCGTGATGGAAGGTGAAGCCGAACACTGGTGGAGAGCTGCCCAAAGGCAGAGAGATGTTGCTAAGGCAGGTGTGCCCTGGACTTGGGCGGAGTTCTTAGAGACCTTCAGGGAACAGTACTTTCCCAGGTTTATTCGGGAACAAAAGGCGAGAGAGTTTATGCTTTTGGAGCAAGGGTCGATGAGCGTAGCCGAGTATGAGGCTAAGTTCACCGAGTTGTCCAGGTTTGCTCCGCACTTGGTGGCTACTGAAGACCTACAGGTCAGGAAGTTTGAGATGGGCTTGAAGGCTTTCATCCGAGATCGGGTGTCCATTCTCCAGGTAGAGTCTTGGAGAGAGATAGTAGGGAAGGCAAAGATCGCCGAAAAGAATGCGGAAGACTTCGTGAGAAGAAGAGACAGTGGCTTCGGGAAGAACATGTCTCGGGGTCAGACGAGTAGTTCTTCAGAGAAGAGGACTAGGACTGCACCGTACCAGTTCTCCCAGCCGATTTCGGCTCAGAGACCTTCTTTTGCGCCTCAGGCACCGCGTCCTACGGCATCGCAAGCTACGAGGGTTATGCCTCCGGCTTCCTCCGCATCGCAGACATTTGAGGAGTGCGCCGTATGTGGTCGTCGGCATAAGACTGGAGATTGCCGAAGAATGTCAGGTGGATGCTTCCACTGTGGCGAGGTGGGCCATATGATTCGAGATTGCCCGCGCAAGCAGTCACAGTCTGGATCACAGGGAGTTCGGCCTCCAGGCAGGCAGAATTCACTTCAGGGGTCTTCATCTCAGGCCTCTAGATCCTTGCAGCCTACCCAGCAGCCTCGTCAGGCAAACCAGGGCAGAGTCTTTGCCATGACTGATAGAGACGCACAGGCATCTGATGATGTTGTGCAAGGTACGCGCGAACTAGTCTTTGTCAAAGTTCTAATATTGCCATGATATATTCGTATCCATATATGTCCTATGTGGTGTTTTGCGATGTTTGTATCTATATGTACAGTTGTGTTATAACTGGGATGATTCAAATTCTCAGGTTCGTTGCTCGTAAATGAATGTTTGGCAAGAGTGTTGATAGACACAGGATCCACTCACTCGTTCGTTTCACCAAGCTTTGCCAAAGGCTTTACGTCCGAGCCAAGCAAGCTACCTAGGGAGTTGTCCATTTCAACTCCATTGGGAAAATCTATTGAGACAGATAAAGTGTATCCGGATAGTGTTGTACAAGTCATGCAGCACGAGTTGCCAGTCGACTTGATCCTTCTGGGAATTCAGGATTGGGATTTCGATGTCATCCTAGGTATGGATTGGCTCTCAACTCACCATGGACACGTGGCGTGTTTCGAGAAGGTGGTGCATTTTAAACCCGTGGGGTTAAAGCCGTTTCATTTCAGGGGACTTCAGAGAAGAGACATTGCCTGCTTTGCAACTCTTAGTCTCGAGGGTGTTGAAGTGCGAGACTCCACACCCATTCCAGTGGTATGTGAGTATATGGATGTTTTTCCAGAAACCTTGCCGGGATTGCCTCCCGATCGTGCAATCGAGTTTGCGATTGAGCTAGCTCCAGGCACAGTTCCGATTTCGAGAGCTCCGTATAGGATGGCCCCTATTGAGCTTAAGGAGTTAAAAGAGCAGTTAGAAGAATTGCAAGGCCTTGGTTTTATCCGGCCAAGTGTTTCACCTTGGGGAGCTCCGGTTCTCTTCGTGAAGAAGAAAGATGGATCAATGCGTCTGTGCATTGATTACAGGCAATTGAACAAGGTCACGATCAAGAATCGTTATCCATTGCCTCGGATAGACGACTTGTTTGACCAATTGAAGGGTGCGCAGTTTTTCTCCAAGATTGACCTTCGATCTGGTTATCATCAGTTGAAGATCAAGAAAGAGGACATTCCGAAGACAGCATTCCGAACTCGATACGGTCATTACGAGTTTTTGGTCATGTCTTTTGGACTGACTAACGCACCGGCAGCATTCATGGGGTTGATGAATCGGGTGTTCAGATCGTCTCTCGATCAATGTGTGATCGTGTTCGTAGATGATATCCTTGTGTATTCACAGTCACAGGAGGATCACACGAGAGATCTCCGTCTGGTCTTGCAGACACTTCGAGAGCATAGTCTGTATGCTAAGTTGAGCAAGTGCGAGTTCTGGCTGAACAAGGTGTCTTTTCTTGGACACGTGGTATCTGCTGAAGGTATTTCAGTTGATCCTGTAAAGATTGAAGCGGTGATGAATTGGGAAAGGCCGAAGAGTGTCACCGAGATTCGTAGTTTCCTCGGGTTGGCAGGGTATTACAGAAGGTTTGTGGAAGGATTTTCAAGTTTAGCAGCTCCGCTTACCTATCTCACACGGAAGAACACGAGGTTCACTTGGAGTGATAAGTGCGAGGCTAGTTTCTTGGAGTTGAAAAAGAAGCTTACTTCGGCTCCTGTTCTTACAGTTCCATCTGGGAGCGGTGGTTTCGAAGTCTATAGTGATGCTTCACTAGTGGGACTTGGATGTGTTTTGATGCAGCATAAAAAGGTGGTCGCCTATGCTTCCCGTCAGCTGAAGGAGCATGAGCAGAATTACCCCACACATGACTTAGAGCTCGCTGCGGTCATTTTTGCACTGAAACTTTGGCGTCACTACCTCTACGGAGAAGAATTCGTGGTGTTCACAGACCACAAGAGCTTGAAGTATCTTTTCCTCCAGAAGGAGTTGAATATGAGGCAGCGTCGTTGGATGGAGTTCATGAAGGACTACGACTGTTCCATCCAGTACCATCCAGGTAAGGCCAACGTGGTGGCCGATGCCCTTAGCAGAAAACCTTACGGAGTTATGGCTCAATTGAGAGTGCAAGAGTGGAAGTTATTACATGATATGTGTCATTTGGACACTACTCTCAGGCATGTCACGTATGGGCCGATAATGTCCAATGTGGTGGTTAGGCCACAGATCTTGAGCCAGATCAAGGAGTTACAAAATTCCGATGTTGAGTTGCTTGCTTACCGAGACAAGTCGGTGAGTAACGGCAATCAGGAGTTCGCTTTAAATGATGATGGTGCTATCACATTTAAAGGCAGGTTGTGTGTCCCCGCCGACACAGTTTTGAGGGATGAAATTTTGAATGAAGCTCACCGATCAAAGTACACGGTACATCCGGGAGGTACCAAAATGTACCAGAATCTCAAGAAGCACTACTGGTGGCGAAACATGAAGAGGGAAGTCGCTGAGTACGTCACCAGATGTTTGATTTGCCAGTAGGTAAAAGCCGAACATCAAAGGCCGGCAGGTCTTTTGCAGTCCCTTCCTATTCCGGAGTGGAAATGGGAGAACATCTCGATGGATTTCATTGTGGGTTTGCCGCGAACGGTGAAGGGCTCCGATGCTATTTGGGTGATTGTGGACAGGTTGACTAAGTCTGCACATTTCATTCCGTACCGAACTACTTTCAATGCAAATCAGTTGGTAGCCCTATATGTTAAGGAGGTGGTTCGACTGCACGGTGTGCCAGTTTCTATCGTGTCTGATCGAGATCCTCGGTTTACTTCCAGGTTTTGGAAAACTTTCCAGGATGCTATGGGTTCTCGTTTAGAATTCAGTACCGCCTTCCATCCCCAGACCGATGGACAAACGGAGAGGGTGAATCAAGTAGTGGAGGATATGCTCCGAGCTTGTATGCTGGATTTTCAGGGTAGTTGGGAGGAACAGTTGCCATTGGTTGAGTTTGCCTACAACAATAGCTATCAGGCAAGCATCCAGATGGCACCTTTTGAAGCTCTGTATGGTCGGAGTTGTCGATCACCGCTATACTGGGATGAAGTTGGTGAGAGGAAGATTCTTGGTCCTGAGTTGATAGAGCGGACCGCAGAAAGGGTCAAAATTATCCGAGAACGATTGAAAAGTGCTCAGGATAGGCAGAAGAGCTATGCGGATATACGCCGTAGAGATTTAGAGTTCCGAGTTGGAGATCGGGTCTTTGTGAAGATTTCGCCGAGTCGGGGAATAATGCGATTCGGGAAGAAGGGGAAGCTCAGTCCAAGGTATGTGGGACCATTTGAGATCGTCACAAGGGTTGGTGAGGTTGCTTACAGGGTAGCACTACCGCCTCACATGGCAGCGGTCCATAATGTATTTCACGTCTCGATGCTTAGAAAATACATTTCGGATCCGTCTCACGTCATCGCTCTTGATCCTGTTGAGATTCGAGAGGATCTTACGTTGGTTGAGCAACCAGTTCAGATTCTGGATCGTCGAGATCAAGTGTTGCGAACCAAGACTACCCCTTTAGTCCTAGTGAAGTGGCAGCATCATTCCAAGGAAGAGGCTACATGGGAGCGAGAAGCCGAAGTACGAGAAAAGTACCCCCATTTATTTGTTTAAGGCCATGGCATTCCCTTGTATTTTTGCTATAGTTTTACACATGTATGTATCGTCCAAATTTCGGGGACGAAATTTTTGTAAGGGGGGGAGAATGTAGCACCCCGGATTTTTTTCATCCTTAATGAATAGCACCTTCATAGCTAATTGGCCGTTTTCGTAGTCTAATTAATAAATAAGGGAGAAATCGGAAATTCCAAAACGTCAGAAATGTTCGTTTTCGAAAGACGGATCCAACGCAAGTTGAATCGTCGAAATCCGACGAGCGAGTAAAAAGATATGGTCAAAACAGTCCAGACATAACAGAGCACCGATCGCTCGGTCATTACCTGCGATCGATCGGTCCACTACCGATCGCTCGATGGCTATCGCACGGTTAACTTTTTTGTATGGGGAAAAATTCCAGAGAGTGTGTTTTTGACCGATCTCTCGGTCATAACACCGATCGATCGGTAAGCCTCCGATCGCTCGGTCCATAGCACCGATCGATCGGTCATACGCAGTTTTTCTTCATTAAGGGTGTTTAAGACTTTAAACACCACCCCTTGCCTATAAATAGGCTGAGTTCGTGCCTTAGGGTTTCAGAAACCCTTTGTGCCCTATCTTAGGAGATTTTGAGAGAGAGAAGAAGGAGAGGAGCTACTTGTTGATCAAGCTTGTGGAAGATCAAGGTTCTTCCACTTCCCTTGGTGATTCTCAACCAAGAACACAAGGTTATTGCTTGTTCAAGCCTTTGGGAATCAAAATCTTTGATTTCACCAAGGTAGATACACTCTACTACAATCTTGCAATCCTACTAGTTACTAGATATGATTCTTCTTATATATGCCCTATCTATATGTATTGATTCTATGTATGAAAAGGTGTGATTATATACTTGGATGAAGGATTACTATTATGATGCACTCTAAGTGTTTGATAAAATACCTCTAAGGGATTCTATGCTTAAATATGATGATTTCTCTTATTAAGTGCATATGCTCGCATGTCTCGCATGAACCGATGGTTTCCATGGATTTCTTAAGGTGCAAACAAAGGTTTTCACGAAAAGACGAATAATGAATGATTCTAAGTAACTCTATGATTTCTCTAAGATCGTTTCACAAGCTCTAAGGATCATACCATGCTCACAAGAAAACTCTATGATAATGCTCTAAGATCGTCTCACAAGCTCCACGGATCACAATGAAATGCTCTAAGATCTCTAAGGTTATGCTCTATGGAAATGCTCTACGGTATTGCTCTATGCTCTATGTCTCTACGGATCTTAATGACTCTAAGTAACTCCATGAACTCACAAGAACTCATAAGGCTATGATTATCGATTGACTCACACGGTTACAGTTTTGGTTTCGAATATTATCTCACATATGTTTTCACGGTTTCCATGCTTTAAGGATTGTTCGGATTTCATTCTCCATGTCTGGTATGCTCCATGCCTAACCGCTTTATTGTTCTTAGTTTGTATACACTGAGTATTCCATGCTCAGTCGATATTGTTATGATCGGCAGGTGCTCGGGTTCCATTCGATTTGTGTGGCGAAGAACCTTGGGTCGAGGAAGAGTACCGTGACCCGGAGCCTTCCATGGATCACTATCATGATGATGGTGCTTTAGATAGGAGTCGTGACTTCGATTTCTGTTGATCGACCGACTTAGAACTTGTGTCTTTTGTTATGTGAGTGTGGGGTTTGTCCACTCCACTTTTGGGTTTCTCACACATGTATACTTGTTGGTTCTTACTTGAGCCAAGTTATAGGAGTATTCTTTTTGCTTCCGCTATGTTTAGTATTTTATTTTCCGCTGTGCATTGTATTTCGTTTCCGCTATGTATATTCAGGTACTCTGACAGGTTTCCACGTGTGCCTTATGTATCATACTGGAGGTATGATATGGCGGTCACGAGTCAAAGTATCCCTAACTCCTAGGGGGTATTTTGGGTCGCGACACTCCTTAACAGCATCACCACTAATGTATTAAACAGAATTTAAATGACATTAGGGAAACTAGTATTCCGTTCACCCTTTTCAGGGAAACAGAATGGATCTGCCCTTTACAGATTGCCAAAACCTACTGCATATTATCCTCTAATAGGAATGCATGAATGATAAACAATTTATCATAAAATATGACCCATAACTATAATCTCATATAAAATAAATGTTACATGGTGATGGAGTAATTTTTCTTATTTTAAAAGGATTTAAAATTTGATAACAATTATCAAATCGCTCGATAAAATCTATATCTTATATAGATCAAACCCCGGAAAAAATAAAATAATTATATTTTACAGAAAACAATTTTCATAAAATTATTTTTAAAATATAAGATAGAATTTTCTTAAAATCTCTACAATATTTTATTTCTTTCTCGAATGCAAGATCCTTTCATATAGATTGGTTCTACTATTATCTAAGATTGGTTCTCCTATTATCCAAGATTAAAATAAAAATTAAGAGAATCGAAAATCCTAAATATGATCACATCATAAATTAGGGTTTTATAATTTTTTGAATAAAATCTATTTATGGGAAAAATCATTTATTAACAATTAGTAAATATATTAAATGATCAAATCATTTAAATTTTTTTTAAAAATAAAATCTTTATTTCGAAATTAATTATATCACATATAACACTAGTTTTTAAATTTATTAAATCATCATTATTAAATCTCATTCAATAATATAATAATATAAATATTTATTTATTTATTCATCTCATGAACAAATAAAATAATAAAAACTACGCGCAATTTTAAATAGATCTAAATTTAATTCATCTCATGAATTAAATCATCCATTTAATCATCTTATCAAAATAAATTAAAAAATACTTCTAACTGGCTCTGATACCACTTGAAGGGGGATCTGGATAAAAATTTATGCGGAAACTGGATCCCCTAGATCTTAACACCATAGAAAGCATCAAAAACTATCTAAGAAGTTTAGTCATATCACCTTGGTGAATGATGTTCACCGGTGAAGCTTAATCCACTCGAACCATCAAAACTCTTTGTAGAGATTTCTCCAAAAAATACTAGAAGCTCGATCCTTGTTCTTCACTATCCCCACGATGCTTTAGAATCTCCTTTGGAATTGTTGAACCATGAGGAAGAAAATGGATCAATGGTGTAGAACTTCTATCACCAAGCTCACGAAAATCCCTAGGGACACTCCCTAGGGGCTCATGGTTTGGAGAGTGAAGAGAAAGTACGAAAAAAAATTCTGGAGAATTATACTTAATGGTCTAGGTGTTGGAGTATTCATAAATTAGGAGCCAATCCTAATCCTGCTCCAATTACACCTTATCCCTTAGGAAGTTATTTATTAATAATAACTCTTATTATTAATTTAAATAAAATCCTACTTTAACTATAACTACTTTAGTTATAGTAATCCTACTAATTAAAGAGTCCTTATTAATAGAGGATTCCTTAATTAATAGGGATAAGTCAAAAACCAGCAAAGGGAGGAATCCTAGTCAAACTAGGATACCTCAAACCACAAAGGGGGGGCGTGAGCATCAAGGGGGCATGTGGTTTGGAGAGTTTAACACTCCTAGTTGCATTCCAACTCCATCTCATCTTAATCCTAATTGCAATCCAACCATTGGATTTTAATTTCTTAATTAATAGAGTTATTACTCAATAATTATTCAAGTAACCAAATCTCAATCCAATTAGGATTTCTAAAGTGGGCGCCCCACCCTAGGGTTTAAACCCATGGGCTTGGGCCCATAGTAAAGGTCCATATTAATGGGTTTATGGATATGGGTCAAACCCATTTCCCCTTTAATTAGGTTAGTTAAATAATTATTAAAATAATCCCTAGATTTAAATTAACAATTAATTTAAACCATAGATTAACTTTTAATCTATTTAGTTAATGATTACCTTTTAATCACTTAAATAATTGATTAACATTTAATCAATTATGGAGCTTGTATTTCTTCTGTGAGCATCTCCACAGATTGCTCTGAGACATTCTTACCCTGGCTTACCAAATATTATCCCATTGACCCTAAACAGGAATTTCATCGGAATTGCAAGTGATGTGAGATATCCATGTTGCAATTGAATCCTAGTGTATGAACATTTAACCAATACGGATCCTACCACATGAACTTTTTAATTCGATTTATCCTTCCAAATACAGAATCCCTAATGGGCCTTCGAGATTAACATAATATCTAACCCATAGCCCATTGAACATCATCCGGGTTTCTAAGACTTATGATTAAGTCATGAGAAGCAATTTCTCTTGAAAAACATTTTGAGAAAATTCTTTAGTAAGTATAATATCTTTTAATAAAAGTATATTTCAAAACTTACTTTGATTTCAAAATCACCTGCGCAGGATTTGAACTTAATCAACTGTCTTACTCGGAACTTGGATAATCTCTCAAATTAATGAGTATGAATTTCTTGTTTG
Organism: Tetracentron sinense; assembly: GCA_015143295.1. Classification (NCBI taxonomy): domain Eukaryota; kingdom Viridiplantae; phylum Streptophyta; class Magnoliopsida; order Trochodendrales; family Trochodendraceae; genus Tetracentron; species Tetracentron sinense. The sequence continues at coordinate 12,243,837 of CM026562.1, read as the reverse complement.
AAATTCATCATAACTCAAATAGCTTTCTGACTATCCAACTATCACTATATTGTATTCCCTAAGTTAGAAAATACATTGGTGGAATCAAAACAGTCAGATCACTGCTCAGTCATAGATGAACACATCAGATCTAAGGATCATCAAAACCATTCAATGTGAATGAGAGACCAACTATCTAATAGTATGTTTATGCAAGAGATCTCTCATTGAATGCAATCAGTCAATATACATTTATGCACCCATATGCTGATGTGTAGTCTCCACTACAATAGTTCGAGATAGAACTACATCTCAACTATTGAGAACATCTTAGCATAGTGGCAACCATATAAGTGATGTGCCCAACTTGACCCACAGCTGTGACTATATAAGGTATAAGGAACCGGAATGATGTATGACCTTCAATCTTTAGATTATCAATGCTGGAAGGTAATCATCAATGGTCCCTATCTTCCTTATAAAGTCATTGATAATGTTAAAATTCCTAAGGTTGAGGAAGAATGAGATGAAAATGATATTAAACAAATCCAGATCAATGCTAAGGCTATTAGCAACCTTTACTGCGCCCTTAGTCCCCAAGAGTTTAATAGAGTCTCTGGCTATGATTCAGCCAATGAAATTTAGGATAAATTACAAGTTACATATGAGGGAACTAACCAAGTCACAGATGAGAAAATCAATATGTTAGTTCACAAATATGAACTGTTTAAAATGGAAAAGGATGAATCCATTGCTGAAATGTTTACCCGTTTTACTAACATTACTAATGGTTTAAAATCTCCCAGTAAAACATATACAAATGCAGAATAGTAAGGAAGATACTGAGATCTCTGCCAAAGGACTGGTCTCCAAAGGTTACTGCCATTTAAGAAGCCAAAAACCGCTCTAAGCTAACAATGGATGTGTTGCTGGGTTCACTGATGACTCATGAAGTCATTATGAAGGAGCATCAATCAGATGAACCAAAAGCAAAAAGAGGACTAGCATTGAAAGCCTCTCAGCCTATTGAGAGTGAAGAAGAAGAGGAATGTAACGACCCCCAAATCCTACTAAGGCTAAAATAGGACTTTGGAATCGCCACATTCACTTAACCTGCTTAAAACCATGCATACAAGGCTACTACACGAGTATCCAAAAATGAGCGTAGCAAAATTCCGATATATAAACCCAATCCAACCTGCACAAGTCTAAGGTCTATATATACAACTCACAATGAACCAACAAGTCTGATACACAACTAATAAGAAGTCTACTGAGCAACATCCTCTAAAAGTCAATTACAAAACTCTCTCAATGAAAAGAAATGTAAACTAAGAGGTGTAGCCGCCCAAGTCTCCGGCTCCCTCCTCAGAAGGCTCACCTTCACCTCCTTCCTCAATGTATGTTTCCTCAACCCACGGCTCCACCGTGTACTCCTGCTCTATACCTGGCAAGATAAAATCCGGCTGAGTACAAAGGTACTCAGTGTATATAAAATCCAATCAACATTAATAATATACCTGCACTTAGTCAGAAACATATCCAATAGCATAATAACATAATCAGAGTGCGGAAGAACGTGTGCGCATATACATCATATCAATCACCTTGACTCGTGTACTTGTGAGAATCTTAGACTTGGAAAACCATACACTTATGAGGTACTTATGCTTACGAGACCACGTGCTTGTGAGATGCTTATGCTTATGCTTATGCACTTATTCAGATCATACAGTAATGAGACATGCCGTTCTTGGCGGATACGGACCATGCCTTATGCACTTATTCAGATCACACAGAAATGAGACATGCCGTTCTTGGCGGATACGGACCATGCCTTAGAAATCAGGTTGACATGCCGTTCTTGGCGGATACGGACCATGTCATGCTTATGCTTATTCAGAATGTCATACATATGCCATGCTTATGCTTATGGTCCACATGTGTGACTTGTGAGACTCTTATCTTAACATACACGTGCATATGTGCTTAAGTGTCGAAATTAACATTCGCGTTGATAATTGCTTAGATTCCGATCTCCCACCATGGAAACTCCACTATACTGTCCCATACCAAATAGTTAGAGAATTCCCGGTTTGAGAGATGTTCCCTTAAGTTCTTATCTTCCCGACTATCAATTTCCATACAAATAATTAGACATACTTAACAAACCATTCACATATACATATCTTATCATAATTCATATCGCAATTCATAATCAATTTACCACCATTTCATAAGAGTATAATAGCATTTATCCATTCAAGCCTTTTCACAAACACCTTGTGTACGTATAATATGAATCCATTTCTCCTCCATATTTTCAAGCATTCATCAAACCATAATTCATCCATACAATCAATATATTCATCCACATCCACAAATTAATCCCATCCTCCATACATTTCCCATCCTCCATACATTTTATCCACATTTCCAATCCACATATCCATTCACATTCCCATCCATAATTAGCTTATTTCATAGAAAATTAGGGAAAATGCATCAAACATCTATTTCTACCATTCCTAGCATCTTAACATTCACAAAACCTTAAAATAAAGTTGATTAGGATAGTATATCGACCTTAGGAATCCCTCCCTTGGATTCAAAACGCTCCCGAGACGATTTGGAGAAGCTTCCCAAACTTTTCTTGCAATCTCCTATCAATCTCCTCATTCTCCAAGAAAACCCTCTCTCAAAACCCTAGGGTTTCTCCCCCTTTTTGCCAAATTAGGTTAGAACTAGGTGGAGTATTTTAATATTTCGAGTAGGACCCCCTATTTATAGCCTCAAGGTCTGAGAACAAAAAGACCAAAAAGCCCTTACTAAAAATCAGCAAAAACACGAAGGACCGAGCGATCGGTGGTTATGACCGAGCGATCGGTTGCCTACCGATCGATCGGTGTTTATGACCGAGCGATCGGTCAAAAACACACTCTCTGGAAAATTTCCCCATACAAAATTTTGGACCAGTCGATAGATACCGATCGATCCGTTTTGGACCGATCGATCGCTGGTTCTGACCGAGCGATCGGTTCTTGCAGGTTTTGACTCCCTTTACTGTTTTGGCCATAACTTTTTACTCGTTCATCGGATTTTGACGATTCAACTTGCGTTGGATTCGTCTCTCGAAAATGAACATTTTTGGCATTTTAGAATTTCCAATTTCCACTTAATTAATAGACTAAAATATCCCCAAAGTTGACTGATCTGTAATTCCATTAGACAAAACTCACTATTGACTTGACTTAAACTCAAAATGAGGAAAAACACTAAACATGAATCTCGAAGAGGGTTCCAACATCTTTCTAAAGGTTCAAGAATCACACAATTCCAGTGAACGGTGCCAAAACTAGAGCTTCCTAAAGTTTAGGATGTGCTATGACATCCGTCCGTTACAAGTTGATTTAGCCTAGTTTACATCACCAGAATTAGATATAAATACACACACTTTAACACCTTATAAAGACTAAAATACCCTTAATGCAATGCACTAAAAACATGAAAAATATTTGGGTCTCTACATCCTCCCCCCCTTAAAAGAATTTCGTCCTCGAAATTACGTACCTTAGGTGAATAAATGTGGGTACTTTTCGCGGACTTCGGCTTCTCTCTCCCAAGTAGCCTCTTCTCTAGAGTGATGCTCCCATTGCAAGAGCACAAGAGGAATGACCTTTGAACGCAAAACTTGCTCTTTCCGGTCCAAAATTCGAGCCGGTTGCTCCACCAGAGTCAAATCTTCCCGAACTTCCAACGGTTCCAAATGAATGACATATGAAGGATCAGCAATGTACTTCCTCAACATAGAGATGTGAAAGACATTATGCACACCTTCCATGTGAGGTGGCAAGACGACCCGATAAGCAACTTCCCCGACTCGGGTGATGATCTCAAAAGGACCCACATATCTCGGACTGAGCTTGCCTCGCTTGCCAAACCTCATCACCCCCTTCGTAGGTGAGATCTTAACAAATACAAAATCTCCGACTTGGAACTCAAGATCTCTCCTCCGAGTATCGGCATAGCTCTTCTGTCTACTCTGAGCTGCTTTCAACCTCTCCCTGATTAACTGAACTCTATCCACAGTCTGACCAACGAGCTCGGGACCCAAAAGCTTCCTCTCACCAACTTCGTCCCAACACAAAGGTGAACGACAACTCCTCCCATAAAGTGCCTCAAACGGTGCCATCTGAATGCTAGCTTGATAGCTGTTGTTGTAGGCAAACTCAACCAACGGCAAGTGATCAACCCAACTACCCTGAAAGTCTAACATGCAAGCTCGTAGCATGTCCTCTATGATCTGGTTCACTCTTTCAGTTTGCCCATCTGTCTGCGGATGAAATGCCGTACTAAAATCCAAATGGGAACCCATGGCCTGCTGAAAACTCTTCCAGAATCTAGATGTAAATCTCGGATCTCGATAAGAAACAATGCTAACTGGCACTCCATGCAAACGGACTATCTCCTTGATATAGAGATTAGCCAATTGATTGGAGTTGAAAGTAGTCCGATATGGAAGAAAATGAGCTGATTTAGTCAATCGATCAACCACAACCCAAATGGCATCAAAGTTCTTGGCCGTCTTTGGCAAACCAACAACGAAATCCATGGAGATATTTTCCCACTTCCACTCGGGAATAGGAAGAGACTGAAGAAGTCCTGCCGGCCTCCTGTGTTCGGCCTTCACCTGCTGACACACCAAACACTTGGATACAAAGGTAGCCACATCTTTCTTCATACCTTTCCACCAGAAATACTTCTTAAGGTTCTGGTACATCTTAGTACCTCCTGGATGCACGGTGTACTTAGACTTGTGTGCTTCATCCAGAATCTCCATTCTTAAATCCTCATCATCCGGAATACAAAGTCTACCCTTGAAACAAACTTCACCATCCCTCCAAGAGAAATCCTCAAACCCGCTGCTCAGTGACTTATTCATGGCAGCGTGCAGTTCTCCATCATTCCACTGCAAGTCCTTAATCCTGTCCAATAAGGTTGGCCTGACCATAATGTTAGCCAACAAGGCTCCAGAAGCTCCAACACTGAAACCTGCATCAAGGCTAGACGCCTCTTCTAGTAACTTCCATTCTTGGACCATTAAATGTGCCAAGAATCCAGTAGGTCGCCTACTTAGCGCATCTGCCACTACATTCGCTTTCCCCGGGTGGTACTGGATAGAACAATCATAATCCTTGAGGAATTCCACCCAACGACGCTGCCTCAAATTCAGCTCTTTCTGCGAGAATAAATACTTTAGACTTTTGTGGTCGGTGAAAACTTCAAACTGCGCACCGTACAAGTAGTGTCTCCAGATCTTAAGAGCAAAAACCAAGGCTGCTAACTCCAAATCATGGGTAGGATAGTTCTTCTCGTGGTCTTTCAACTGCCGAGAAGCATAGGCAATCACCTTCCCGTGTTGCATAAGAACACAACCTAACCCAACGAGTGAGGCATCACTATACACCACAAAACCTTCACTACCCGATGGAACAGTCAAGATCGGAGCGGTGGTGAGATGCTTCTTCAACTCAAGAAAACTCTTCTCACATTTCTCATTCCACTCGAATCTAGCGTTCTTTCGAGTTAGATGAGTAAGTGGAGCTGCCAAACTAGAAAATCCTTCTACAAATCTTCGATAATATCCAGCTAGGCCCAAGAAACTTCGAACCTCTGTAACACTCTTTGGTCTTCCCCATCCTTCCACTGCTTCTATCTTAGCAGGGTCAACTGAAATCCCCTCTTCTGACACCACATGGCCTAGAAATGCTACTTTTTCTAGCCAAAACTCGCACTTGCTAAGCTTAGCATATAGCTTATGCTCACGGAGTGTCTTCAGGGTGATCCGGAGATGCATCTCTTGCTCCTTCTGTGTCCTGGAGTACACTAAAATGTCATCCACAAACACGATCACAAAGCGGTCCAGAGTCGGTTTGAAGATCCTGTTCATGAGATCCATGAATGCTGCCGGGGCGTTTGTCAAACCGAACGGCATGACTAAGAATTCAAAATGCCCATATCTGGTCCTGAAAGCAGACTTAGGCACATCTTCCACCTTTATCTTCAGTTGATGGTAGCCTGACCTTAAGTCGATCTTGGAGAAATACTTAGCTCCTTGCAACTGATCAAACAAGTCATCGATCCTAGGTAAAGGATATTTGTTCTTGATAGTGACCTTGTTCAGCTGCCGATAGTCGATGCACATCCTCATCGAACCATCCTTCTTCTTCACAAACAACACTGGAGCTCCCCAAGGTGATACACTTGGGCGGATAAATCCAAGACCAAGTAATTCGTCAATCTGCTCCTTAAGCTCTTTCAACTCTGCTGGAGCCATCCTATATGGAGCTTTAGAGATGGGTGCCGTACCCGGAGCCAACTCAATTGTAAACTCTACTTCTCTATCCGGTGGCAAACCCGGTAAGTCTTTAGGAAAGACATCCATGAATTCCTCTACAACTGGAATACTTGAGAAATCTGGTGCTTCCGAGGTAGTAAGACTCAATGCCGCGAAACGAGCTAAGTCCTTCTTCTTCAACCCTTGGAAACGAAAAGAGGGCTCACTGATTGGTCTAAAGTTGACTACCTTCCCAAAACAGTCAACATGCCCATGGTATTTGGAAAGCCAATCCATGCCTAAAATGACGTCAAAGTCTTGGAACTCAAGGACAATCAGATCAGCTGGCATCTCTCTCTGACCTACTTGAATGTCACAAGCTCGATAGACCTTATCGGTGATGACCGAACTACCAATAGGAGTAGCAATCGACAATTCACGATCTAACAGACTTGGCTCAAACGGAAACTCTCGTGCAAAACTAGGTGCAACGAAGGAGTGAGTGGAACCAGTATCGATCAAAACATGAGCGAGGAAATCATTTATCAACAATGAGCCTGAATTAATACACAAAGCTAATTTGTCAAACCATGAATACATACATGCATCTTACATCACACCACATAACATTTAATATCCCACATAGCATCAGAACAATATTTTAATTGACTAAAGCACAATTAACGTACCCTGCACAACGTCGTCGGACGCCTGTGCATCCCGCTCCGAGGTAGCAAACACTCGACCCTGAGCTGGCTGGTGAGGTCTAGGACCCTGTGGTGGCCTCTGCTGTGTGGACTGCCTACCTAGGGGCCTGACTCCCTGTGGCTGAGTCGACTGAAGCCCCTGCTGAATGCGGAGTGGGCAGTCTCGGATCCGGTGTGAGACCTCTCCACAATGGAAACAACCTCCAGTAATTGCCCTACACTCTCCTACTCTGTGCCTCTTCCCGCACTGGCGGCATACATCAAACAGCTGAATCCCAGTAGTAGGCGGAACCACCTGAGCTGCTCGTGGGGCTACCTGAGTCGGCCTCTGATAAGGGGTAGGCCTAGCAATCGGCATAGGACCCGACACCCTTGGCCTCTTGTCCTGAGGACCAAACCTACCTGCTTGCAACTTCTCCCTCTTCTTCAACAATTCTTCTGAATTCTTCTCAGCTATCAAAGCACGTTGGTACACTTCCCTACAAGTCTCGAGCTGAAGTATCGAAACTTTCTCCCGAATAAAATCCTTCAAACCTCGCTCAAACCTCTTTGCCTTCATTCTCTCTGTAGCAATCAAGTGAGGAGCGAACCTAGAAAGCTCTACAAACTTGGCCTCATACTCGGCCACTGACATCCTCCCTTGCTCCAAGGTAGAGAATTCAATCTCCTTCTGATCTCTCACAAACACCGGGAAGTATCTCTCATAGAAGATGTCGAGGAACTCTCCCCAAGTCCACTCTTGTCCGGCTCGCACTTCATTCCTCTGCCTAGATGCGGCTCTCCACCAATGTTCCGCTTCGCCTTCCATGACGAAGGAGGCCCATTTCACCCTCTGCTCATCGGTAGCCTCAAGCACGGTGAAAATCTTCTCTAGTTGCATGATCCATAACTCGGCAACTGAGGGATCCGTACTACCATAGAAGGCTGGAGGACTCATCCTCCTAAAAGCTTCTACTCCGTTGTGACGAGGTGGGTGAACATCAACCTGCCTCTCCTGCCTAGCTTGACCAGCTGCTAGCAATGCAGTTTGCTGAGCCATAATTTCAGCCTGCCTCTCCATGGCTGCAGCAATAGCTTCCATAGCCCGACTCACATTGGCTTGGGAAGCACCATCTGGGGAATCCCCGTCTGTCACACTGCCTCCTCCATTCCTATGGTTTCTTCCACCCCTTCTCATGCTTACAGTCCTGAGAAGAAGAAAACAACTTATTTAGAACACACTCACATAAAATTCCTAAGTCTACGCTTAATCAAAACTCAATCATCAACAATTTTAAAGTCCTGAACTTGATGTTGCTTTCCTAAGGTTGACATCTTCCTATACCCTATACTTAACACCTTAGCCTTAAGGGCTCTAATGCCTTGTGCTTTGATTGATATCCTCTGGTATCAGATCCGGAGTGACATAACATGACTCCTACAAAGAGGACAACTTAGCCCAAGGGAACCTAATGCCTAGAGCTCTGATACCACCTCTGGAACGACCCCCAAATCCTACTAAGGCTAAAATAGGACTTTGGAATCGCCACATTCACTTAACCTGCTTAAAACCATGCATACAAGGCTACTACACGAGTCTCCAAAAATGAGCGTAATAAAATTCCGATATATAAACCCAATCCAACCTGCACAAGTCTAAGGTCTATATATACAACTCACAATGAACCAACAAGTCTGATACACAACTAATAAGAAGTCTACTGAGCAACATCCTCTAAAAGTCAATTACAAAACTCTCTCAATGAAAAGAAATGTAAACTAAGAGGTGTAGCCGCCCAAGTCTCCGGCTCCCTCCTCAGAAGGCTCACCTTCACCTCCTTCCTCAATGTATGTTTCCTCAACCCACGGCTCCACCGTGTACTCCTGCTCTATACCTGGCAAGATAAAATCCGGCTGAGTACAAAGGTACTCAGTGTATATAAAATCCAATCAACAATAATAATATACCTGCACTTAGTCAGAAACATATCCAATAGCATAATAACATAATCAGAGTGCGGAAGAACATGTGCGCATATACATCATATCAATCACCTTGACTCGTGTACTTGTGAGAATCTTAGACTTGGAAAACCATACACTTATGAGGTACTTATGCTTACGAGACCACGTGCTTGTGAGATGCTTATGCACTTATTCAGATCATACAGTAATGAGACATGCCGTTCTTGACGGATACGGACCATGCCTTATGCACTTATTCAGATCACACAGAAATGAGACATGCCGTTCTTGGCGGATACGGACCATGCCTTAGAAATCAGGTTGACATGCCGTTCTTGGCGGATACGGACCATGTCATGCTTATGCTTATTCAGAATGTCATACATATGCCATGCTTCTTGTGAGACTCTTATCTTAACATACACGTGCATATGTGCTTAAGTGTCGAAATTAACATTCGAGTTGATAATTGCTTAGATTCTGATCTCCCACCATGGAAACTCCACTATACTGTCCCATACCAAATAGTTAGAGAATTCCCGGTTTGAGAGATGTTCCCCTAAGTTCTTATCTTCCCAACTATCAATTTCCATACAAATAATTAGACATACTTAACAAACCATTCACATATACATATCTTATCATAATTCATATCGCAATTCATAATCAATTTACCACCATTTCATAAGAGTATAATAGCATTTATCCATTCAAGCCTTTTCACAAACACCTTGTGTACGTATAATATGAATCCATTTCTCCTCCATATTTTCAAGCATTCATCAAACCATAATTCATCCATACAATCAATATATTCATCCACATCCACAAATTAATCCCATCCTCCATACATTTCCCATCCTCCATACATTTTATCCACATTTCCAATCCACATATCCATTCACATTCCCATCCATAATTAGCTTATTTCATAGAAAATTAGGGAAAATGCATCAAACATCTATTTCTACCATTCCTAGCATCTTAACATTCACAAAACCTTAAAATAAAGTTGATTAGGATAGTATATCGACCTTAGGAATCCCTCCCTTGGATTCAAAACGCTCCCGAGACGATTTGGAGAAGCTTCCCAAACTTTTCTTGCAATCTCCTATCAATCTCCTCCTTCTCCAAGAAAACCCTCTCTCAAAACCCTAGGGTTTCTCCCCCTTTTTGCCAAATTAGGTTAGAACTAGGTGGAGTATTTTAATATTTCGAGTAGGACCCCTTATTTATAGCCTCAAGGTCTGAGAACAAAAAGACCAAAAAGCCCTTACTAAAAATCAGCAAAAACACGAAGGACCGAGCGATTGGTGGTTATGACCGAGCGATCGGTTGCCTACCGATCGATCGATGTTTATGACCGAGCGATCGGTCAAAAACACACTCTCTGGAAAATTTCCCCATACAAAATTTTGGACCAGTCGATAGATACCGATCGATCCGTTTTGGACCGATCGATCGCTGGTTCTGACCGAGCGATCGGTTCCTGCAGGTTTTGACTCCCTTTACTGTTTTGGCCATAACTTTTTACTCGTTCATCGGATTTTGACGATTCAACTTGCGTTGGATTCGTCTCTCGAAAATGAACATTTCTAGCATTTTAGAATTTCCAATTAATTAATAGACTAAAATATCCCCAAAGTTGACTGATCTGTAATTCCATTAGACAAAACTCACTATTGACTTGACTTAAACTCAAAATGAGGAAAAACACTAAACATGAATCTCGAAGAGGGTTCCAATATCTTTCTAAAGGTTCAAGAATCACACAATTCCAGTGAACGGTGCCAAAACTAGAGCTTCCTAAAGTTTAGGATGTGCTATGACATCCGTCCGTTACAAGTTGGTTTAGCCTAGTTTACATCACCAGAATTAGATATAAATACACACCCTTTAACACCTTATAAAGACTAAAATACCCTTAATGCAATGCACTAAAAACATGAAAAAGATTCGGGTCTCTACAAGGAAAGTGAAGAAGATTAAGACTTCTCACTAATGGCCAGTGTCGCGACCCGAAACCCACCCTAGGAGTTAGAGTGAACTTTGGACGACTAATCATGGCTTACATGACTTGCTTGACAAACCAACCTGCATAAACCCACAGAGCATAAACAATAGAGGACAACATAGCGGAAACATAACCATGAAATACAGCGGAAGTCTAAACAAACCTCTATGTATATACAAATCCAAGTTTACACAAAAGAAATCCAAAAGAAAGTGCAGACAGACCCGCCAAAATACATGAATGTATATCTCTCATCTCACCCATAGCTATTCACTCAGAATCTACCACCACCTAATAATAATCCTCTCCCTGAGGCTCCTCCACCGGCTCCTCAACGTACTCCTCCTCCACCCAAGGGCTCGGAGCACAGACATCAAAAGGAGCAACTGCTCCGCTATCACCTGCCGACATAAGAAGTACGGCTGAGCATGGAATACTCAGCGGGTACCAAATACTAACCAATAGTCATAGCATAAAAATGGCAATACATAAATTAGGAGCAATTCATATATATTAAACGGGAACAATTCATTTCATACAAGGAAGTAAAGCAATTTATAATCATGCTTGCATATCGTAAAAAGCCGATAAAACCCTTGAAAACACCGTGCACTTGACTTGACTTAAAGTACCATTTTCGTGCCTGAAAACTCGTCTTGTCTATCTTGTTTGATTCTTGTATGTTGTGTCATGTCATGCATGCTTGCTTGTGATCATGTAACTTGTGAGATACACTTATGAGATGCAATTGTGAGATGCCTTGAGAGGGAAGGGAGACCCTTCTTTATGCAATGCACTTGAGAGGGAAGGGAGACCCTTCTTCATGATATGTATGTACTTGCGAGGGAAGGGAGGCCCTTCTTTATGCTATGCACTTGTGAGTGAGGGGAGACCCCTCGTGAAATGTTTGTTCTTGTTTTCTTGTGAAAAGCGAGCTAAAACATATCGTAGGATATGTCCCACCTCTAAATCCCATTCTTGAAAAACGTCGATAACCCATATCATGCATGAGTGCTCGTGAGATCGTGTGCATACTTGCATTTGGAATTAAATATGACAATTTGGGTAATTCATAAAGCATAGCATATCACAATTTAAGCAAGTAATAATTTACACATTTTAAGAAATGTAAGAAACACACTATCATAAGCCCTAACAATTTCATGAATAATTAAGCATGTATTCCCTTAATTTATCACTCATTTTATTCACCTTGGCGTTTCATCAAACATAGGGTGTGTTCATTATTTTCTTAACCTAGGTCATGCTTTTCTAGGTGGGTTATACTCACATCACACTTGTATGTTTATTATTTGCACAATGCCCTCCCCATTTCATTCATCACAACCATACATACGGCATCCAATCGCCCATTTCGTCTCCATTCACCATTCACACCCATCCATCTCATAGCACATGTATAAATGAAAGAAAACAAAGAGAAATAAAGGAAAAGAAGGAACTATAACTAGGAGGGTAGCAAGAAGTACCGACCTTGAAGAAATGAGGAAGAAACCCCTTCCAGAAACGACCGTGTAGCTGCTGCCCTAGCTTGGATCACGAGCTCCTCGAATGCTTGAGCCTTGATCTTGAAGAAAACGGGCTTGGGGTTGATCTAGGGTCTTAACCCCTTTGATTTCTCCTCAAATGAAAACCTAGGTTTCGGAAAACCCCTTTCCTCTTCTCTCCTATCTCTTAAATCTCTTAAGTGTTGTAAATGAGCCCTAAAGGCTCAGGCAAGACTCTTAAGGCAAGAGTGAAATGCCAAAAGACAGAAACACCCTTACTAAAATTTCTGCAAAACGCGATACACCGATCGATCGGTGGTCGATAACGAGCGATCGGTTGCCTACTGATCGATCGGTTTCCTAACCGAGCGATCGGCCACAAATCTACTCTCTGGAAAATTTTCCCATACAAAATTTTCGACCAGTCGATAGCCTCTGATCGATCGGTTTTGGACCGATTGATCGCTCCATGGACCGAGCGATCGGTTGCCTGTAGGTCTAAACTGTTTTGGCCATATCTTTTGACTCGCTCGTCGGATTTCGACGATTCAACTTGCGTTGGGTTCGTACTTCAAAAAGGCACATTTTTGACATTTCAGAATTTTCAATTTCTTCCTTATTTATTAATTGTACTACTTTAAAGGCAAATGGGCTACGAAAGTGCTATGTATTAAGCATGGAAAAGTACGGGGCTCTACAGCCAGGAAGTTTAAAAAATTTCTAAAACACAAGAAGAACTTGAAGAAGAGGCCATTCAAAAAGGAATTCTCCAAAGAGATAGCTAAGGGAGAATCAAGCAAGAAGGATCCAATCACCTGCTTTGAATGTAAGAAACCAGGCCATATTTGATCGGAGTGTCCTCAACTTGCCAAGAGCAAGAAATACAAGAAGAGAGCCATAAAGGCCACTTGGGATGATTCAGAAGACAGCAACTTTGAAGCATCAAGTGATGAAGAAACAACCAACCTATGCCTCATGGCACTTAAAAATGGTGAGGTAACTTCTTCCTCCAATGACTCTTTCCTATGAAGAAATAAGAGATGCTTTTGATAAATTATATGCTGAATTTAGAAAAATCGTTTCTAAAAATAAATCTCTTAAAAAGAAAAATCTCTTGCTTCTCACATCACAAGAAAACCTTCAAAAGGAAATTGAAGAAATGAAGATGAAAGAAAGAGAAAAATCATCTCCAATTCACACTTTCAATTATGATGAGAATGAGGCAAAGATTAAGGACTTAACTGAAATTGCTTTTAAGCTTTCAACTGGAGAAAAGAATTTAGTTAGAATTTTGGGACAACAAACTTGTATTTTTGGAAAAGCTGGTTTGGGGTATAACCCTTTGTCAAAACAAAAAGACTATCAAAAATTCTTTTCAAAACCCCCTAGTAGTTCAACTACACCTTCAACTGCTTTTTATAATTTTAATAAAAAGGTTGTAGTTAAACAAATTTTGGTTCCAAAAGGAACTTCCCCTCCCAAAACTAACTATGGAGGACCCAAGATGATTTGGGTACCAAAGAAAGTTACTTGAACTTCTCTCTCCTAAAGATGGAGGGCATGAGACCTTCGGGGACAACACAAAGGGGAAGATCATCGACATCGGAAATGTTGGTAAGAATTCTTCTACTCTAATTGAAAATGTTTTCCTAGTTCAAGAAATTAAACATAATCTAATTAGTATAATCCAACTTTGTGATAAAGGTTTAAATGTTTGTTTTAAATCAAATCCTTGCATGATTAATGGTAAGGATAATGTTAATACCTTGTTTATTGCACATAGAAATCAGAATGTTTCTACTCTTGAATCTGATGATTTAACTGCTCAAAACATGATGTTTTTATCTGTTGTTAGTGAAGCTAGCTGGCTGTGGCCTAGACTTTTAGGTCATGCTAGTATGAAATTGCTTTCTAAACTATCTAAAAATGACTTAGTAAAGGGTCTCCCAAAGACCATTTTTATCAAAGATAAAATATGTGATGCATGCCAACTTGGAAAACAAATAAAAATCTTCATTCAAGAATAAGAAATTTATCTCAACCTCTATGCCCTTAGAACTTCTTCATATGGACTTATTTGGACCCAATGAAGTAGTTAGCCTAGGTGATAAATCATATACCCTTGTGATTGGTAATGATTTTTCTAGATATACATGGGTATTGTTTTTATCACACAAAAGTGAAGCACCTAATCTATTTAAAAAATTTTGTAATAGAATGTAAAATGAAAAAGGATATACTATCAATAACATAAGAAGTGATAGAGGTGGTGAATTCAAAAATAAGGAGCTTGAGCTTTATTGTGAAGAAAATGGTTTTAACCATAACTTCTCAGCTCCAAGAACTCCACAACAAAATGGAGTTATTGAAAGGAATAATAGATCTCTTCAAGAGATGGCTAGAACAATGCTTAATGAGCATAAACTTCCTAATTATTTTTGGGCTGAAACCATCAATACCTCTTGTTATGTTATTAATAGGGTAATAATAAGGAACAAATTAATAAATCCCCTTATGAACTATGGAAAGGAAGATGCCCTAATATTGGTTACTTTAAAGTATTTGGATGTAAATGTTTTATTCTAAATGACAAACACCATTTCAAGAAATTTGATCCTAAAGCTAATGAAGGAATCTTCCTAGGTTACTCTAATAATAGCAAAGCTTATAAAGTTTATAATAAAAAATCTTTAAATGTTGAAGAATCAATACATGTAGTCTTTGATGAAGCTAATCCATTTGAAAAGACTAAACCAATTAAAGATGATGAAGATACTAATGTTGAAATTTTTTTTAAAGAGATATCTAATCTTGAATTAACTAATTAAGAAAAAGAACAACAAGAATCTAATTAAACTAATACTAAAAATCTTGTTGAAAATGAAGATGAAGAAGAAATTGATATTGAAGAATCAATCAAACTACTTAAAGCTTAGAGATTAAATAAAGATCATCCTAAAGACCTAATTCTTGGTGACATAGAAAATGAAGTTAGAACAAGAAGAAATATATGTAATAATCTAGCTTTCATTTCTCAAATTGAACCTAAAAATGCCCTTGAAGCAATTGAAGATGAATCTTGGTGTATTGCAATGCAAGAAGAACTTAACCAATTTGAAAGAAACCAAGTATACCTAGACCAAAAGATAAATATGTTATTGATACTAAATGGGTTTTTAGAAATAAAACGGATGAATCCAGAAATATAATTAAAAACAAAGCTAGGTTGGTGGCTCAAGGTTACAACCAAGAAGAGGGGATAGATTATGATGAAACCTTTGCTCCGGTTGCTAGACTAGAAGCCATTAGAATGCTACTTGCCTTTGCAAGTTATAAAGACTTTAAGCTATTCCAAATGGATGCAAAAAGTGTATTTCTAAATGGATTTATTTCTGAAGAAGTCTATGTAGAGCAACCTCCTTGCTTTGAAAACTATAATCTACCTGTAAATCCCTAAATAGATGTTTGCAAATTCCGTGATCATTAGATAGGTCATGTGAGTCGAATCGTCGAGTCATGTTCAACTTGTCAGAAGAGAAGAGCTAAAGCTTAAAGAAGATTGAAGAAAGAGAAGAAAAAGCTCCTACTCTGGATCTAGACAGGTAATGGACTTAGAGACCCCTACCTAGGTTGGATTTGGCTTAGATAACTCTAAACATACCTAGGAGGATAGTTTTAAACCTAACAAAGTTGTTTGATCTCATTTGAATCAAATAACAATGAAATGAATCATGGTTTGAAAACAATTCTGTCTCAACCGATCGCTCGGTATTGAGACCGAGCGATCGGTGGCCTACCGAGCGATCGGTGGCTATCGAGTGGACAAAAAGTTTGTATGGGGTATTTTTCCAGAGAGATGATTTATAACCGAGCGATCGGTCATTTGGACCGAGCGATCGGTAATGAGCATCGATCGATCGGTCCCCGTAAAAAGAATTTTTCTTTTTCTGGATTCTTTTTTTAAACCCTATATAAACAACTTTTTGGAGACCTAATTCGTATCTTCGTTTATTTTTGAAAGAGTAGAGGTCTGAGAAACTCTTCTAGGGTTTTTCCTATTGTTCTATTAGATCTTTGTTGATCCCTCCTCTTTCTTTGATCCTAGAGAATGCAAGTATAGATCTAAAGCTTTGATCTTGCATTGTGTGATCTCAGATCTGTATGAGATCCCTCTAGGGTTTGAAACTTTCTAAATTGATTCACAACCCTACACTTTGTGTGTGTGTCCGGTGTTTGATCCGGAGCCTTCGTGGAATGAGATCGATCGTGTGTGATCGTGGTTTTGAAGTAGCTTGAGAAGATTTGGTCGGTGTGGAACCGAAGCTGCTACGGCGGAGATCGAACCTACTGGTTCGTGGAAATCAAGAGTAAGAGTCTATACCTAGGAACGTCATTTCTGTTTTGGTAAGGTCTTGTCTTGTACTTGATATCTTTTCATAGTGAAGTTTATTGCTGGATAAGGTCCCGTGGTTTTTTCCCGTTAGGGTTTTCCACGTAAAAATCTTCTGTGTTTGATTTGTGTGGATTGTCTGAGTGAATTGTTCATTGATTTCTAAACATATTAATTGAAAAATTAAAATTGGTTAGAAATTATTAGATAGACCTATTCACCCCCCCTCTAGGTCTTAGAGATCATTGATCTGGATAAATTTCAATTGGTATCAGAGCGAGTTCACTGATAAGGCTAATCCCTTAAGTGTGATCCTGTATTATCCGTGATCATGAGTACTCTAAGAGAAGGTGGATCCGTCTCTCGTCCCCCACTTTTTGATGGGAATAATTATGCTTATTGGAAAGCTAGAATGAGAGCCTTTCTCAAATCTATTGACGAGAGAATTTGGATCTCTATACAGAATGGGTGGACTACGCCCATAAAAACTGTAGGTGATTTGACTGTCGTCAAATATTATGATGAATGGACCAGAGAAGATGTCGCGACCCAAAACCCACCCTAGGAGTTAGAGTGAATCTTGGACGACTTAATCATGACTTACATGACTTGCTTGACAAACCAACCTGCAAAAACCCACAGAGCATATGCAATAGAGGACATTATAGCGGAAACATAACTATAAAACACAGCGGAAGTCTAACAAACCTCTAAGTATATACATATGGTCCAAGTTCATACAAAAAGTAACTAGAAGAAAGTGCGGACAGACCCGCCAAAATACATGGATATAATCTCTCATCTCACCCACAGCTAATCCACTCAGAATCTACAACCACCTAATGGTAACCCTCTACTGGAGGTTCCTCAAAAGGCTCCTCGACGTACTCCTCCTCCATGGACCAGGAGCACAAACATCAAATGGAGCAGCAGCTCCCTCAGAACCTGCCGACATAAGAAGTACGGTTGAGCATGGAATACTCAGCGGGTACTAAATACTAACCAACAGTCATAATATACAGATAGCATACATAAAGTAGGAAACAAATTGCATATATAGAACATGAACAATTTATATCATACAAGGAAGTAAAGCAATTTATATTCATGCTTGCATTCAAAAGACTGATAAAACCCTTGAAAACCTCTTGTACTTGACTTGACTTGAAATACCCTTTACGTGATTGGGAACTTGTTAACCGTGTCATGCTTGTCATGCTTGCATCATGCGTGCCATGTCATGTCATGCGTGTCATGCGAGTATCATTCTTGCTTGTTCACAATTTAAACATGTTCACATGCCTAGTTGCCGTTCATAGTCCGTCACAACTAGTACCCTATATGCAGATGGGTATGCCTAGTTTCCGTTCATAGCCCGTCGCAACTAGCATCTATGCGGAATGTGAATGCCTAGTTGCCGTTCATAGCCCGTCGCAACTAGCATCCATGCGTGTCATGCCATGCAGAGTTATGCGTGCCATGTGATGCTATGCTATGCGTGTCATGCCATGCTATGCTATGTGTGTCATGCGATGCTATGCATGTCATGCGAGGGGATGGGAGACCTTTCCCTATGCAATGTATGATTGTCTTGCCCTTGTCAAAAGTGAAGTGAAACATATCTTAGGATATGCCCCACCTCTACGTCCCATACTCAAAACATCGGTAAATCACGTCATTTCATGCGTGCTCGTGAGATCGTGTGCATACTTGCATTTGGAATTAAATATGGCAATTTGGAGTGATTCACAAGGCATAGCATATAACAATTTAAGTGAGTAATAATCTACACATTTTAAGAAATGTAAGAAACACACTATCATGAACCCTAACAAATTTCAAGAGCAATTAAACATGGGTTCCCTTAATTTATCATTTATTTTATTCACCTTGGCATTTCATCAAACATGGGGTGTGTTCATTATTCACTTAAACCTAGATCATGCTTTTCTAGGTGGGTTATGCTCACATCACACTTGTATGTTCATTATTAGTACAATGCCCTTTCCCATTCGTTCATCACATCATCCACACGGCATCCATTCGCCAACATCTATCTCCATTCACCATTCATACCACCAATGTCATAACACATATATAAATGAAGGAAAACAAAGAGAAACAAAGGAAAAAGGAAGCTATAACTAGGAGGGTAGTAAGAAGTACCGACCTTGACAAATGGGGGAAGAAATCCTCCACCAAACGCACGTGAGTTGCTGCCCTAGCTTGAGGAGAGTGCCCCACACGAGCTCCACGAATGCTTGAACCGAAATCTTGAAGAAATCGGGCTTGAGGTTGATCTAGGGTTTCAAAACCCTTTGATTTCTCGCCAAAATGGAAACCTAGGTTTTGGAAAACCTTCTCCTTTCTCTCTATCTCTCAAAAGACTCTAAGGGTTGTGTATGAACCCTCAAATGATCGGGCAAATCCTTTAAGGTATGAGTGAAACGCCCAAAAGACGAAAACACCCTTAATGAAATTTCTGCAAAAACGCGAGTACCGAGCGATCAGTGTTAATGACCGATCGATCGGTTGCCTACCGATCGATCGGTTTCATAACCGAGCGATCAGTTAAAATTTCACTCTCTAGAAAATTTCCCCATACAAAAATCCTGACCAGTCGATAGCCTTCGAGCGATCGGTTTTGGACCGATCGATCGCTCCATGGACCGAGCGATCGGTTGCTTGCAGGTCCAGACTGTTTTGGCCATATCTTTTGACTCGTTCGTCCGATTTTGACGATTCAACTTGCGTTGGGTTCGTACTTCAAAAACGAACATTTCTGGTGTTTCGGAATTTCTAATTTCTTCCTTATTTATTAATTAATTCTCTTTAAAGGCAAAAATGGAAACGAAAGTGTCATGCATAAATGTCAAAAGTTCGGGGCTCTACATCCTCCCCCCCTTACAAAAAATTTCGTCCTCGAAATTTGGATGAGACATGCATTATAGAATCAAACAATATTACAAGCTACATATACCAAACCTATACAAAATTCATTCAAACAATTCCGGGTACTTCGCTTTGACTTCGGCTTCACGCTCCCATGTAGCTTCTTCCCGAGCATGGTGTTGCCATTGCACTAGAACCAAAGGGATAGTCTTGTTGCAAAGCACTTGATCTCTTCGATCCAAAATCTAAACCGGCTTTTCAATCAAGGTGTGGTCCTCTCGAATTTCCAACGGTTCCAATTCTAGTACATGCGAAGGGTCCGCAATGTACTTCCGAAGCATAGACACGTGGAAAACGTTGTGAACCGCGGCCATGTGAGGTGGGAGAGCTACTCGATAAGCAACTTCACCAACCCGCGTGATAATCTCAAATGGTCCAACATAGCGAGGACTAAGCTTGCCTCTTTTGCCGAATCTCATAATCCCTTTGCTAGGAGATACTTTCACAAAGACTCGATCCCCTACTTGAAATTCCAAGTCCCTGCGGCGCGTGTCTGCATAGCTCTTTTGGCGATCTTGAGCGGCTTTCAACCGATCCTAGATGATCTTGACTATACTAGCAGTTTGCTCAATCAATTCCGGACCAAGTACTTTTCTTTCTCCTACCTCATCCCAGTAGAGAGGAGACCTACAGCTTCGCCCATACAAAGCCTCGAACGGAGCCATTTGGATACTCACCTGATAGCTATTGTTGTAGGCGAACTCCACCAAAGGCAAGTGCTCTTCCCAGCTGCCTTTGAAATCCAGCATACAAGCCCGAAGCATATCTTCTATCACTTGGTTCACCCTCTCGGTTTGTCCATCCGTCTGTGGATGAAAAGCAGTGCTGAAATCAAGTCGGGAACCCATAGCTTCCTGAAAGCTTTTCCAGAATCGCGATGTGAATCTTGGATCCCGATCTGACACAATACTAACGGGCACTCCGTGCAACCTCACCACTTCCTTGATGTACAAAGCGGCTAACTGACTAGAGTTGAAAGTAGTTCGGTAAGGCAAGAAGTGAGCGGACTTCGTCAAACGATCCACTACTACCCATATCGCATCTGAACCCCTTGCCGTCTTTGGCAAGCCAACTATGAAATCCATGGATATGTTCTCCCATTTCCACTCGGGAATCGGGAGGGACTGTAATAGACCTGCGGGCCGCATGTGTTCTGCTTTCACCTGTTGACACACCAAGCACCGTGCTACATATTCCGCAACCTCCCTCTTCATATTCCGCCACCAAAAGTGACTCTTGAGGTTCCGGTACATCTTCGTACCCCCTGGATGCACTGTGTACTTCGAACGGTGTGCTTCGTCCAAAATCTCTCTTCGAAGATCTGCATTGGCTGGGACTCACAGCCTTCCCTTGAATGTGATAGCACCCCGACTAGTGAGAGAAAAGTCTTCACTGCCCTTGGCAACTTCCTTGTCCCAGAAAGCCAACAATTCCGCATCCATGGCTTGATATTCTTGGATCAAATCTATAATGTACAGCCGAACCATAACATTTGCCAAGGTAGGACCATGGACAGAGTTATTCACACTGATGTCCAGATTTGCCAAATCTTCTAGTAGCTTCCATTCTTGAACTAACATGTGTGCTAACAACCCCTGAGGTCTTCTACTCAAAGCATCAGCCACTACATTTGCTTTACCCGGGTGGTATTGAATGGTACAATCATAGTCCTTCAGGAATTCCATCCAACGCCGTTGACTTAGATTCAATTCCTTTTGGGAAAAGAGGTACTTGAGGCTCTTGTGGTCCGTATACACATAGAATTCCACCCCGTATAAGTAATGTCGCCAGATCTTGAGTGCAAACACGACTGCGGCAAGCTCTAAGTCGTGCGTGGGGTAATTCTTCTCATGCTCCTTCAATTGCCTCGATGCATAGGCAATGACCTTCTTGTGTTGCATAAGCACACATCCAAGTCCAACGTGTGAGGCATCACTGTACACCTCATACCTAAGAGGTCCGGATGGCACTGTAAGGACAGGAGCTGTAGTAAGCCTCTTCTTCAGTTCCGTGAAACTGATCTCACACTTGTCACTCCAAACAAACTTCGCATTCTTCCTTGTCAGGTGAGTAAGCGGTGCTGCAAGGCTAGAGAAACCCTCTACGAATCTCCTGTAGTAGCCTGCCAGCCCAAGAAAGCTGCGTATCTCAGTAACACTCTTGGGCCTCGCCCAACTCATAACAGCTTCTATCTTCTTCGGATCAACGGAGATGCCTTCCTCGGAAACAACGTGGCCTAGGAATGCCACCTCTTCCAACCAAAACTCACACTTGCTAATTTTGGCGTATAGCTTGTGCTCTCTTAACATTTCCAATGCAAGGCGAAGGTCGCGTATGTGATCTTCCCGTGTCTGGGAATAGACCAAAATGTCATCAACAAATACAATCACGCAACGATCTAGGTATGGTCGGAACACCCTGTTCATCAAATCCATAAAGGCTGCCGGCGCGTTCGTGAGACCAAAAGGCATCACCAAGAACTCATAGTGCCCATATCGAGTCTTGAAAGCAGTTTTGGGAACATCTTCCACCTTAATCTTCAACTGGTGATAACCTGATCGAAGATCTATCTTTGAGAAAAATCTCGCTCCCTTCAACTGATCGAACAAGTCATCAATCCTAGGCAATGGATACCTATTCTTTATAGTGACTTTGTTCAATTGCCGGTAATCGACACACATCCGCATCGAGCCATCTTTCTTCTTAACAAACAACACTGGGGCTCCCCACGGTGAGACACTTGGTCGAATGAAGCCAAGGCTTTGTAATTCTTCCAACTGAGCCTTTAACTCTTTGAGTTCAATAGGGGCCATTCTATACGGAGCCCTGCAAACAGGAGCTGTGCCTGGTGCAAGCTCGATCATAAACTCAATCTCCCTATCTGGAGGCAATCCTGGCAACTCCTCTGGAAATACATCCAGGAACTCACTCACAACCGGAATAGTTGATGAGTCCTTTGCCTCGGGGTTAGCTACGCCCAACACCGCAAAATGAGCAATAGATCTGCTTTTCAACCCGCGAAAGTGAAATGGTTTTCCTTCTACTGGCTTGAAGAGTACCATTTTCTCAAAGCAAGCTACATGCCCACGATGAGATCAACCGCCAACTCGTGGCTTCCAACTTGGACCACACCATTTCTATACACTTTATCTGCCAATACTGTTTTGCCAAGAGGAGTCGAAATGGCTAACTCCGGTTCTAGCTGACTTGGCTCCCCAGAAAAGCCTTCTGAAAAACTTGGCGAGACAAACGAATGAGTAGACCTGGTATTAATCAACACTCGAGCCAAATACTCATTGACTAGTAGGGTTCCTGAAATTTTAGCTGGTTACGTCAATTCAGGCCTCAACAGTGTATACACGTAGGTATATATATATATAGCATACCAACTACGTATACAAGGAATAAAACATAACATAACAATCACGAATAAGGAAAATAACTCCTAACGCGTACCTTGCACCACATCGTCAGATGCAAGTGCATCACCCTCTGTCAGGGCAAAAACTCGCCCCTGGTTCGCCTGGCGAGACTGAGGAGTAGACCGGGTAGTCTGAGATGACGCCTGATATGATCCTGCTGGGCGTGCTGGTGGCCTAATCCCCTGAGACTGGCCTGGTAAATGCCGGGTAGGGCAATCCCTGATCACGTGGCCTTGGCGACCACAGTGAAAACATCCACCCGATGCTCTTAGGCATTCCCCTGCTGGGTGCCTTCGGCCGCATGAAGGGCAGGCCTCGTGCGTGCGGGTAGGAGGGGCCTGAGGTGGAGCATATCTCACCACCTGAGGTGCAACTGGCTGTGGAGCCGGGAGAGCCTGAGGTCGAGGTGCCTGTGGCACGTACTGCCGTGGTGCTGGGGCCGCATAAGTCGGCCTCATCGGTGGTGCTGGCCATGTATACTGATAAGGGCCGGTACGAGCCCGCCTCTCTGGAGGTGCTGAACTACTGGCTTGGCCTCTTGCCAACTCTCTCTTCTTAGACACCGCTTCAGAATTGGCCTCGACCAATAAGGCCTTGTCTACTACTTCAGGGTAGGTAGCATGCCTGAAAACGGAAACCTTCTCCATAATAACATCCTTGAGCCCTTGCTCAAATCTTCTCGCCTTCATTGCCTCAATAGCAACCATATGAGGCGCAAATCTCGACAATTCTGAGAACTTGGCCTCATAAGCGGCCACAGACATCGAACCTTGCTCAAGGTTGATGAATTCTCTCTCTTTCTTTTCCCGTGCACCGATCGGAAAATACTTCTTGTAAAAAGTATCCTTGAACTCCTCCCAAGTCCAAGGTTGACCCTGCATGTTCAAGTCTCGCGTCCTCAGCATGAAAACTGCCCATGCTACTCTATCCTCCTCTGTAGGCGAGAGGACCGCAAAAATATTCTCCATCTGGAGGATCCACGCCTCCGCAGCAAGAGGGTCCACACTCCCATGGTAGGATGGAGGCCTCAATCTCCTGAATGCCTCAACTCCTGCGGTACGATGTACTGGAGCTGCGGGCGGTGGAGTAGGTGCCGCCGATGATGGTATAGTCTGCCGAGCCGCCAGTATGGCGAGTGTCTCAGCAATAGAGCCTAACACCTGGGAGAGGTCCGGCTGCTCATCCTCATCTCTGGAAGAAGATGAAGCTCTGGTGTGTGGTCCACGACCCCGTGTGCCCCACCTCATGACTAAAGTCCTGAGAACAATAGCACCACATGAGTCTCAATTGAAACCACAGTTTATTTCAATGTCGTTTCACAATAATTCAATTTGTATTAGTTGCATAATACTAATATACATCACATCAAGTCATCAGAGTATTCATCACATTATACTTATACTTTAGCGTTCTAGCGTACCTAGGACCGTACTTGGTTAAAGCAACCATTTTGGACTAAGACTAAAGTTTAGTCTTACACTTGGATCAAGACTCTCTTCCGACTTACTTCCTTCCTAACTTGTTTCCTAACATATGCTCTTGGCAAGCCGTGGTATAAGATTCTAAGTGACCCTAGAGACCTAAAGCCTAAGCTCGGATACCACTTCTGTCGCGACCCAAAACCCACCCTAGGAGTTAGAGTGAATCTTGGACGACTTAATCATGACTTACATGACTTGCTTGACAAACCAACCTGCAAAAACCCACAGAGCATATGCAATAGAGGACATTATAGCGGAAACATAACTATTAAACACAGCGGAAGTCTAACAAACCTCTAAGTATATACATATGGTCCAAGTTCATACAAAAAGTAACCAGAAGAAAGTGCGGACAGACCCGCCAA
Organism: Tetracentron sinense; assembly: GCA_015143295.1. Taxonomy (NCBI): domain Eukaryota; kingdom Viridiplantae; phylum Streptophyta; class Magnoliopsida; order Trochodendrales; family Trochodendraceae; genus Tetracentron; species Tetracentron sinense. The sequence continues at coordinate 12,218,738 of CM026562.1, read as the reverse complement.
AATACATGGATATAATCTCTCATCTCACCCACAGCTAATCCACTCAGAATCTGCAACCACCTAATGGTAACCCTCTACTGGAGGTTCCTCAAAAGGCTCCTCGACGTATTCCTCCTCCATGGACCAGGAGCACAAACATCAAATGGAGCAGCAGCTCCCTCAGAACCTGCCGACATAAGAAGTACGGCTGAGCATGGAATACTCAGCGGGTACTAAATACTAACCAACAGTCATAATATACAGATAGCATACATAAAGTAGGAAACAAATTGCATATATAGAACATGAACAATTTATATCATACAAGGAAGTAAAGCAATTTATATTCATGCTTGCATTCAAAAGACTGATAAAACCCTTGAAAACCTCTTGTACTTGACTTGACTTGAAATACCCTTTACGTGATTGGGAACTTGTTAACCGTGTCATGCTTGTCATGCTTGCATCATGCGTGCCATGTCATGTCATGCGTGTCATGCGAGTATCATGCTTGCTTGTTCACAATTTAAACATGTTCACATGCCTAGTTGCCGTTCATAGTCCGTCACAACTAGTACCCTATATGCAGATGGGTATGCCTAGTTGCCGTTCATAGCCCGTCGCAACTAGCATCCATGCGGAATGTGAATGCCAAGTTGCCGTTCATAGCCCGTCGCAACTAGCATCCATGCGTGTCATGCCATGCAGAGTTATGCGTGCCATGTGATGCTATGCTATGCGTGTCATGCCATGCTATGCTATGTGTGTCATGCGATGCTATGCATGTCATGCGAGGGGATGGGAGACCTTTCCCTATGCAATGTATGATTGTCTTGCCCTTGTCAAAAGCGAAGTGAAACATATCTTAGGATATGCCCCACCTCTACGTCTCATACTCAAAACATCGGTAAATCACGTCATTTCATGCGTGCTCGTGAGATCGTGTGCATACTTGCATTTGGAATTAAATATGGCAATTTGGAGTGATTCACAAGGCATAGCATATAACAATTTAAGTGAGTAATAATCTACACATTTTAAGAAATGTAAGAAACACACTATCATGAACCCTAACAAATTTCAAGAGCAATTAAACATGGGTTCCCTTAATTTATCATTTATTTTATTCACCTTGGCATTTCATCAAACATGGGGTGTGTTCATTATTCACTTAAACCTAGATCATGCTTTTCTAGGTGGGTTATGCTCACATCACACTTGTATGTTCATTATTAGTACAATGCCCTTTCCCATTCGTTCATCACATCATCCACACGGCATCCATTCGCCAACATCCATCTCCATTCACCATTCATACCACCAATGTCATAACACATATATAAATGAAGGAAAACAAAGAGAAACAAAGGAAAAAGGAAGCTATAACTAGGAGGGTAGTAAGAAGTACCGACCTTGACAAATGGGGGAAGAAATCCTCCACCAAACGCACGTGAGTTGCTGCCCTAGCTTGAGGAGAGTGCCCCACACGAGCTCCACGAATGGTTGAACCGAAATCTTGAAGAAATCGGGCTTGAGGTTGATCTAGGGTTTCAAAACCCTTTGATTTCTCGCCAAAATGGAAACCTAGGTTTTGGAAAACCTTCTCCTTTCTCTCTATCTCTCAAAAGACTCTAAGGGTTGTGTATGAACCCTCAAATGATCGGGCAAAGCCTTTAAGGTATGAGTGAAACGCCCAAAAGAGGAAAACACCCTTAATGAAATTTCTGCAAAAACGCGAGTACCGAGCGATCGGTGTTAATGACCGATCGATCGGTTAAAATTTCACTCTCTGGAAAATTTCCCCATACAAAAATCCTGACCAGTCGATAGCCTCCGAGCGATCGGTTTTGGACCGATCGATCGCTCCATGGACCGAGCGATCGGTTGCCTGCAGGTCCAGACTGTTTTGGCCATATCTTTTGACTCGTTCGTCCGATTTGACGATTCAACTTGCGTTGGGTTCGTACTTCAAAAACGAACATTTCTGACGTTTCAGAATTTCCAATTTCTTCCTTATTTATTAATTAATTCTCTTTAAAGGAAAAAATGGAAACGAAAGTGTCATGCATAAATGTCAAAAGTTCGGGGCTCTACAGAAGAGCTTGAGTCAAGTGGATGGAACACTAAAGGTCTCAATGCTATCTTTACTGCAGTCACTGCTGAGGAATTTAGACGAATTTCTTCATGTGAAACAGCAAAGGAGGCTTGGGACATTCTTGAAATTACCCATGAGGGTACTACCACTGTTAACATATCAAAACTCCAAATGTTAACCACCAAATTTGAGCATTTAAACATGGATGACAATGACACTTTTGATGAATTCTATGCAAAACGTAGTGACATTGTCAACGCTAGTTTCAATTTAGGTGAGAAAATATCTGAGTCCAAAATAGTTAGAAAAGTCCTTAGATCTCTCCCAGAGAGATTTCAACCCAAAGTCACTGCAATCGAAGAGAGTAAAAATGTTGACTCTCTGAAGATTGAGGAATTGGTTGGTTCACTCCAAACCTATGAACTCATTCTCCGTCCATCCAAGAAGAACAAATCTTTAGCCTTCAAATCCATCAAAGAAACTTTGGATGAGGATGACAGTGATGGAGACATGAATGAGGAAGAAATGGCTCTCTTCGTTAAAAAATTTCAAAAATTTTTTAGAACGAAAAAGAGATTCAATCCTAAACAGGGAGGAAAATCTTTTGAGAAGTCAAAGTCTAAGCCCTGGGAAAACAAGAAAAATTCCAAGAGTGGCGACAAGAAATCCCAAGGTGTTCAATGTTATGAATGCCATGGCTTCGGTCATATTTCACCTAACTGTCCTAACAAGAAGAAGAGTAAGGGCAAGGTGATGAATGCCTGTTGGGATGACAGTGATTCCGAGAATGAAGAATCGGACAGTTCCTCTTCAAGTGAAGATACTGGAAATCATACGGCTTTCACTGTTTCCCTTTCTGGGATTCTTGAGACTACCTCTTCGGTTGATGAAAATGATAGAAGTGATGAGAGTGTTCATACTGAGTCTAGTGATGACAAACAGAAGAGTCAAACTGACTCTGAAAGTGATGAAGATTTGAAAACAACTTATGATAAGTTGTATGCTGAAAGTTTGAAACTGACTAAAACAAAAATCTCTTTGAGCAAAAAACTCAAACTCATTCAAAATGAAAGAGATATTTGTAAACTAGTAGCAGAAGAGAAAAGTGCACTAGTTAGTCAGTTGGAAAATGAAAAAGAAGCATTTGTTATAAAAGTTCAATGTCTTTTGGAAGAGAATGTCTCATTGACTAATGTGGTCAGAAAATTAGAAGTTGAAAGAGACACTTCCATGAAAGAAATTGAAGAGTTAAGAACTCTGCAAATGGAGCTGGAAACTTTTAAAGTCTCTCTTGTTGATAAGGTGAAATTTCTTGAAAAAGAACATCAAATTACCCTTAAAGATAAGACTGACTTGATTCAGAAGGTCTATACTCTTGAAAAAGAAGTAAAAATGTTTGGTAACACTAGCTGCCTAGATGAATTAGTTAGAAAATATGGATCAAACTCGAGTAGATCTGGGATAGGACATGCTGATACACCAGCTGGTCCTTTAGCTGTTGGTACAATGGCTAGTGTAGTGTTTGAGCCAATACATTCTGATCCTAAAGAGAATTTACCTTCTACATCAAGTACTAAGGCTTATACAAATTTTGTAAAGCCTAGAAATGTAGCTCCTAAAGTGAATGCTATGAGGAATCAAATTCCTTTTAGAAAAAATCCTCCTCCTCTTCCAAAATTCATACCCACATGTCACTTTTGTGGTGTGAGAGGTCACATTCGACCTAATTGTAATGCTCTTAGGAGAGCTCTCCGAAATGGTTCATGGAACCAAAATCAAAGTCAAGGGACTCTTCAAAGGCAGATTCAGGTTCTAGCTGAAAAGTCTAGAATCTTGAGCGATGATGTTAATAGAATTGCTCAAATCTCTAGGACAAGAACTGCTCAATTTATTCCAAATGATTATTCAACAGGAAACAATTTGACTTATCAAAAAGCTAGAACTGAACAAAACAGAAAAAGGTCAAGGAGGACAAAAAGGAAAAAGGTCTCTACTACACAGATTAATGATCAAAGATCTAAACAAAGTTTAAAGACTGTGTATGTAAGAAAGGATGACCTTAAATGCTTTGTCATTCATACTGCCTTGAAAGCCCAAAACACAGAAATGTGGTACTTCGACAGTGGGTGTTCTCGGCATATGACAGGTAACAAGTCCTTATTTATTCAATTTAAGGACTGTCCAGATGGGACTGTTACTTTTGGTGATGGAAGCAAGTCTTTAGTCAAAGGGAAGGGTATCATCGATTCACCAGGCATACCTAAATTGAAAGATGCCTTGTTTGTTGAAGGACTGAAAGCTAATTTAATTAGCATAAGTCAACTATGTGATGATAACCATGCTGTGCATTTTACCCATAATAAATGCTTAGTCATTAATGGTAAAGGTAAGTGTGTTCTAGAAGGATTGAGAACCACTGACAATTGCTACGGCTTAACTCCCAGTCCTAATCCCTCAAATGTCTGTTATAAGACTAAAATTGAGGAGGTTGATTTGTGGCACCGAAGACTAAGTCACATGAACTTCAAAGACCTATGTAAAATCTCTAAGCAAGAGCTTGTGAGAGGTGTTCCCAAACTAGGAAAGCCTTCTACTACTGTGTGTGGGCCATGCCAAATTGGTAAACAAATTAGAACCCCACATAAGAAGACTTCAAGTATTGCTACTTCATATCCACTAGAATTAATTCATATGGATCTTATGGGTCCTACAAGAACTGAAAGTCTAGGTGGAAAGCGATACATCCTAGTCATGGTTGATGATTTCTCAAGAATGTCATGGGTGGCATTTATAAGAGAGAAATCCGATGCTTTTGACAATTTCAAAAATATCTGCTTGAAAATTCAAAATGAGAAAAGATGCCCAATCACTCGAATTCGTAGTGATCATGGAAAGGAGTTTGAAAACTCTAAGTACAATGACTTTTGTGATGAGTCGGGTATCAAACATGAATTTTCTGCACCTATTACACCCCAGCAGAATGATGTAGTAGAGAGGAAGAACAGGGTTCTCCAAGAGATGGCTAGAGTTATGCTTCATAGCAATAATCTAGCTTCTCATTTCTGGGCTGAGGCAGTTAACACTGCTTGCTATATAGTTAATAGAGTTTTTGTAAGACCTGGAACAAGGAAAACCCCATATGAGTTGTGGAATAACAAGAAACCTAGTGTCAAGTACTTTCGAGAATTCGGATGTAAATGCTATATCTGAAAGGATAGAGAGCAACTGGGCAAATTTGAATCCCGGAGTGATGAAGGGATATTTCTTGGATATTCCACCAACAGTAGAGCTTATCGAGTTTACAACTTCAGAACCTCTACAATTATGGAGTCCATAAATGTAGTTGTGGATGACTCCGGTGTTGAAAATGTGCAACTTGAGGATGATGAAAGTGCTGAAAATGAAAATGTTGAAACTGTTTCAACTCCACTTATTGATAAGCAAACATCTCCTTCAAAACCTACACATCCTAGGGTCATGAGTCCTCACACCTCCACTAATATCATTGGTGATCTTGAAAGAGGAGTGAGAACGAGGAAACAAATTGAAAATGAAGTTAGCTACATTTGCTATACTTCATCTTTTGAACCCAAGAATGTAGCTGAAGCTCTTGCAGATGATAATTGGATAAATGCAATGCAAGAAGAGTTACTTCAGTTTACTAGGAATGATGTTTGGTATTTAGTACCTAGGCCTAACAATACAAATGTGATAGGTACCAAATGGATTTTCAAGAACAAATCTGATGAAAAAGGTACTATCATAAGAAATAAGGCTAGATTAGTTGCACAAGGATACACCCAAATTGAAGGTATTGACTTCGATGAAACTTTTGCTCCTGTAGCCAGGCTAGAATCAATAAGAATTCTTCTAGCTATGGCTTGCCATATGAAATTCAAACTTTTTCAAATGGATGTTAAGAGTGCCTTTCTGAATGGCATTCTACATGAAGAAGTCTACGTGGAACAACCAAAAGGGTTTGAAGATCCACATCACCTTGATCAAGTCTATCGGCTAAAAATGGCCCTCTATGGTTTAAAGCAAGCTCCAAGAGCTTGGTATGAGAGGCTGACTACTTATCTCTTGGAAAACTGATTTTCGAGAGGGGGAGTAGACAGAACCCTTTTCATAAAGAATGTGAAAGGTGATATTGTCATCGCCCAGATATATGTTGATGACATAGTATTTGGTTCCACATTAGACTTACAAACTCGTTCATTTGCTGAACAAATGAAAAATGAATTTGAAATGAGCATGGTTGGTGAGCTAAGTTTCTTCCTTGGTCTTCAGATCAAGCAATTGGATTCTGGGATCTCAGTATCTCAAATCAAATATGCTAAAAATCTAGTGAAGAAATTTGGCATGAGCTCTGCTAAGCATGTAAGGACTCCTATGAGTTCTACTACAAAACTTAGTAAAGATGCTACAGGCAAAGATGTTGATCAAACTTCTTATAGAAGCATGATTGGTAGTTTACTCTACCTAACTGTTACTAGACCTGACATAGCCTTTAGTGTTGGTGCATGTGCCCGCTATCAAGCGAGCCCAAAAGAGTCTCACTTACTTACAGTTAAACGTATCATTCGATATGTCAGTGGAACTTTATCATTTGGCCTCTTGTATTCTTTTGATACAAATGCCACGATAGTTGGATATTCCGATGCCGATTGGGCCGGAAATGCTGATGATAGGAAAAGCACCTCAGGAGGATGTTTCTATATTAGAAACTGCTTAGTTGCTTGGCTTAGCAAAAAGCAGAATTCAATTTCATTGTCCACTGCAGAAGCTGAGTACATAGCAGCTGGCAGTTGTTGCACTCAACTTTTGTGGATGAAGCAGATGTTGAATGATTACGGGATTGAACAGAGCACTATGACTGTTTATTGTGATAATTCTAGTGCTATCAATATTTCCAAAAATCCCGTTCAACATTCTTGCACAAAACACATAGACATAAGACATCACTTCATCCGTGATCTTGTTGAGCAAAAGATTGTGTCTATAGAGTATGTCCAAATAGAGAATCAATTTGCGGACATTCTAACAAAACCCTTAGATTCCCTTAGGTTTGAACTCCTTAGGAAATCCATAGGTTTGTGCGGAGTTGAGTAAAGTTGTACTTGTTTCATAGCCTATGTGTTCTTTATGTTCTATTTATGTCATAGAGCTATTTTTTTTGTTATTTTCTTTAAGTAATAAAAATCCAAAAACATTCAAAAAATTGAAAAATATTGCAAAAAATAATGTGTTAGTATGACCTTCTTTCCAATCATTTTGCTTAATGTTATTTCCTTGAAATCTTATTTGAACATATAATCCAAGGATAAATATTTCATAGGATTGAGTAATATAGGATAGTTCAATTGTTGGTTCGATCTTGTGATTGAATTTGGTCAGGCTAACTAATCTCAGTTAGAGTTGAGCATACAAAGATGTTCTATTTTGCACATGCACTCTGACTGATTCTTTAGATGGTATTAGTTCCTATTTAAAGGTTCTGATATTATACCATATGGTTCCCTAGATTAATCAAATCTAGTACAACCAATGTCATAAAAAATTCCATAAGGTGAGCCCCCTAGTTATAAAAATTATTGACATGGAGAGGACTACCTGTGAGTTTGTGTGATAGCTACTAGTGAATGCAAACAGTGAGTAATGGCTACCTAGACAAACAGTAGGTATCTATATGGATTGCTAGCGTGAAAGCCCCCACTGTCATTAGAAAGAGCTACCTTCTCACTTGAGTGAAAGTCACCAATGTGCTAAAAATTATATGTGTACTCCAAAAATAATTTTCACAATGAGTACAATTTGACTGAAAAAGAAATGAAATAAATCTGTTAGTCAAATTTGGGGTAAAAATTGCTCATCATATAAATATGGATGTTTATTGGTTTTAAAACTAGTTTTTGAAAATTTTAGAGTCTCATTTGAGCTATAATGTCAAAATCTAGATTAAGGAAGGAAACCAATTCAAAGAGTCAAGTAATGAATATTGATTTCACACTCACATTACTTCTAGTTGTTTCTTGACTCTAATAGTGAATTTGATGCAAATACCATAATTAATCACTGGTGAAAATCAATTAATGTTTACATAATCCTTGTTTATGACTATACTTGATATATCAATTCTTGGGTGATTATTATTTATGATTTTAATGAAATCAATTGTTGCATATTTTTTTGGTCAATTGGTCATTTTGAGGTAAACAATGAGTTTAAACCAAACCATAGGTTGAGGGGGAGAAATGGTTATAAATGTAAAATTTTTGAAAATTTTTCAGACCACCGATCGCTCGGTGCTAAAGACCGATCGATCGGTCTTTCGTGAACAGAGTTATAAAACCCTCATTTCTATTTTTCTTGTTCACTTGTTCTCCGAACTCCAGAGCGATCTCTCGGTTTCCTCTCCTCCAAATCTTTCCTACGGTCATTCCATTCGATTCTAAAGGTTTCCCAAGCATCTAAATGGTAAGCTTTGTGCATTTTCTTGGATTTAGATTGATTTTCTCATCTAGGGCATCGTTTTCTTGCGTTTTCTTCCATGGCTTTTGTAGCACCCCGGACTTTTTCATCTTTAATGAATGGCACTCTCGTAGCTAATTGGCCGTTTTCGTAGTGTAATTAATAAATAAGGGAGAAATCGGAAATTCCGAAATGTCAGAAATGTTCGTTTTCGAAAGATGGATCCAACGCAAGTTGAATCGTCGAAATCCGACGAGCGAGTCAAAAGATATGGTCAAAACAGTCCAGACATACAGAGCACCGATCGCTCGGTCCAGTCAGCGATCGATCGGTCCATAACCGATCGATCGGTAGCTATCGCACGGTCAGAAAATTTGTATGGGGAAATTTTCCAGAGAGTGAGTTTTTGACCGGTCGATCGGTCAATAACACCGATCGCTCGGTAGGCAACCGATCGATCGGTCATAACCACCGATCGCTCGGTCCGCGCGTTTTGCAGAATTTTCACTAAGGGCATTTTCGGCATTCGGGTGTTATACCCTTTCTTATATAGGATTGCCCGAGCCTTTAGGGCTCATTCTCAACCCTTAGAAGATTTGGGAGATTAGAAGAGAGGAGAAAGGGTTCCTAAATCTAGGGTTTCTATTTTGAAGAGGAATCAAAGGGGTTTGAGACCCTAGATCATCCTCAAGTACGTTTTCCTTCAAGATCTCGGCTCAAGCTCGTGTGGAGCTCGTGTGGGGCACTCTCCTCAAGCTAGGGCAGCAACTCAAGTGCGTTTGGTGGAGGATTTCTTCCCCCATTTGTCAAGGTCGGTACTTCTTACTACCCTCCTAGTTATAGCTTCCCTTTTCCTTTATTTCTTCTTGTTTTCCTTCACATATATATGTGTTATGAGATTGGTGGTATGAATGGTGAATGGAGATGGATGTTGGCGAATGGATGCCGTGTGGATGATGTGATGAACGAATGGGAAAGGGCATTGTACTAATAATGAACATACAAGTGTGATGTGAGCATAACCCACATAGAAAAGCATGATTTAGGTTTAAGTGAATAATGAACACACCACATGTTTGATGAAATGCCAAGGTGAATGAAATAAATGATAAATTAAGGGAACCCATGTTTAATTGCTCTTGAAATTTGTTAGGGTTCATGATAGTGTGTTTCTTACATTTCTTAAAATGTGTAGATTATTAATTACTTAAATTGTTATATGCTATGCCTTGTGAATCACTCCAAATTGTCATATTTAATTCCAAATGCAAGTATGCACACGATCTCACGAGCACGCATGGAATGATGTGATTTACCGATGTTTTGAGTATGGGACGTAGAGGTGGGGCATATCCTAAGATATGTTTCACTTCGCTTTGACAAGGGCAAGACAATCATGCATTGCATAGGGAAAGGTCTCCCATCCCCTCGCATGACATGCATAGCATCGCATGACACGCATAGCATAGCATGGCATGACACGCATAACATAGCATCACACATTCTGCATGGATGCTAGTTGCGACGGGCTATGAACGGCAACTAGGCATTCACATTCCGCATGGATGCTAGTTGCGACGGGCTATGAACGGCAACTCGGCATTCACATTCTGCATGGATGCTAGTTGCGACGGGCTATGAACGGCAACTAGGCATACCCATCTGCATATAGGGTACTAGTTGTGACGGACTATGAACGGCAACTAGGCATGTGAACATGTTTAAATTATGAACAAGCAAGCATGATACTCGCATGACACGCATGACATGACATGACACGCATGATATGACAAGATAAGACAACATAACAAGTTTCAAGCACGGAAATGGCATTTTCAAGTCAAGTCAAGTGCACGATGTTTTCAAGAGGTTTCATCGGCTTTCTACGAAATACAAGCATGATTATAAATTGTTTTGCTTCCTTGTATGATATAAATTGTTCATGTTCTATATATGCAACTTGCTTCCTCCTTTATGTATGCTATTCGTATGCTATGACTATTGGTTAGTGCTTAGTACCCGCTGAGTATTCCATGCTCAGCCGTACTTCTTATGTCGGCAGGTGATGGCGGAGCAGCTGCTCCATTTGATATCTGTGCTCCGAGCCCTTGGGTGGAGGAGGAGTACGTCGAGGAGCCTTTGGAGGAACCTCCCGTAGAGGGTTACCATTAGGTGGTTGTAGATTCTGAGTGAATAGCTGTGGGTGAGATGAGAGATATACATTCATGTATTTTGGCGGGTCTGTCCGCACCTTCTTTTGGTTACTTTTCGTATAAACTTGGATTTCCATATGTATATACTTAGAGGTTTGTTAGACTTCCGCTGTGTTTTATAGTTATGTTCCCACGATAATGTCCTCTATTGTATATGCTCTGTGGGGTTTTGCAGGTTGGTTTGTCAAGCAAGTCATGTAAGTCATGATTGAGTCGTCCAAGATTCACTCTAACTCCTAGGGTGGGTTTTGGGTCGCGACAGCTTTCCTTTTGTCGTTAATCCTTCTTGCCTGTCTCATGTCTGGCGTTCCCAAACGTCGGAGGTTGGTCCTCAACAACCAAGAGGACCCTCCTCAAGATGAGGAAAACCAAGAGCCTTTTACTTTCACTCCAATAGGGCATGGTATTTCAATTGGGGACAGGCCGATTCGTAGAATGATAGATTCTATAATTGAGAATCGTCAAAAATCTTTGGCTGATAAAACTCGGAAAAATAAAGGTAAAGCTTCATCTTCCCAGTCCAGTCAGTTATCCCAGTTCATAAGTCCTACTGCTGCTCAACTCTATAGTGAGTATTTTAGCAAGAAAGGTGTAATGGTTGAAAGGGACATTCAAATTGCCGATTTTGGTGATTATTATCTTCCTAAACTCATTTCAGATCGTAAATGGGAAGGTATACTTACCTTATCCGGTCCTGCTTCTGTCCAGTTAGTTAGGGAATTTTACTCTAATTTTTCTGAAATCAACCATAAAAAATTATCATTCAAATCTCGAGCATTAGAATAATCTGTTGTCATAAATGCTGATTTGATTTCTAAATTCCTTGGCTGTCCTCGAGTTCCAAATGCATATTATCCTTATAATTATAAGAGTGATGAGGATAAAGACTACATGGAACATGTTGTTACCTTTCTTTGTGGTACTCCTACGTTTTGGGTTGGATCTCTTATTGAAGTGGCAAAACTCACTAAGGATGCTAGACTAGTAAACCTAGTTATGAGTGCAAATATCCATCCAAAGGTTCATAATGCGGACCTTAGGGAAGATAGAGCTAGGTTTCTGTTTAGTCTTCTACGTGGGCGTGATATTGATCTTGCCGCTCACATCATTGACTTGATGATCCAAGCCCATCAAACTAGTACAGCAGTTGGAGCCCTACCATTTGGTTCACTCATCACTAAACTTCTTGGTTCTCAAGGAGTTATTGCTCCTCCTGGTGTTCCTACTTGAGTTCCTAAGGGTCCAATCAACAAAAAGACCCTAGCTCAGAGTTTTTCACATGTCTCAGTTCGAGATACAGAGGAGGGAGCAGAAGTTGGTGCTGGGTCATCTCGTCCTCCTCCTGCCACTATGGATGATCTTGCTAGGATGATGCGAGAGATGCAGATGGATCTCAGGACTCATGTTTCATCATACGAGGAGTTTACTACAGAGGTTCGTGGTAGACTTGGATCTCTCGATGCAGCCGTGCTAGGTGTAAGAGAGATGTTCGGGATTTTCGAGCTTACTATGAGTCCCAGCTCATTTCTGATGATGAGCAGGAGTGATAGTTCGTGATTGGAGTTTATCTTAGTCGAGTGATAGTATTTGTTTGACATTTTGATGTATTTTGACTTGGTTGTACTTAGTACAAACCTACTTGAATATTATTGACTTGTTATGGATGTATACATTTGGATAGTTTATGCTCATTATCTTCTATCTCATCTCCTTTGGATGATTATGCATTACTTTTCAAGTCCACCTTTGGCATTTCGAGCCAAAAAGGGGGAGAGTTATGAAGTTATGATGATAAATGATTAATGAATGTGTTAATGTGTTGGATGAGGTTATAAATGTTTTGGATGATGTTATGGAATGCTTAACCTGTTATGGATATAGTATTGTGGAATTGTGGATGTTATGTTATACATATTTTCATTCTTCAAATATTTTATCCAATATTTTATTTCCCATGCTTCACAGGTTTTTGATTTAGCATGTGCAGGCAAACAGGTTCTAAGTTTGGTGAATCATGACAAGCTAACATGTCAAAAGTCCTGTAATTATATTTTTGAGTCATGTAAATGTCAATTTTCCATTTTTGAATCAATTGGGAAAATTTGAACCTAGAATATGAGTTAGTCTTGTTCTGTCCCGGAATTGCCAAAGGGGGAGATTGTAAATCCCTAAATAGGTGTTGGCAAATTCCGTGATCATTAGATAGGTCATGTGAGTCGAATCGTCGAGTCATGTTCAACTTGTCAGAAGAGAAGAGCTAAAGCTTAAAGAAGATTGAAGAAAGAGAAGAAAAAGCTCCTACTCTGGATCTAGACAGGTAATGGACTTAGAGACCCCTACCTAGGTTGGATTTGGCTTAGATAACTCTAAACATACCTAGGAGGATAGTTTTAAACCTAACAAAGTTGTTTGATCTCATTTGAATCAAATAACAATGAAATGAATCATGGTTTGAAAACAATTCTGTCTCAACCGATCGCTCGGTATTGAGACCGATCGATCGGTGGCCTACCGAGCGATCGGTGGCTATCGACTGGACAAAAATTTTGTATGGGGTATTTTTCCAGAGAGATGATTTATAACCGAGCGATCGGTCATTTGGACCGAGCGATCCGTTTTGGACCGAGCGATCGGTAATGAGCACCGATCGATCGGTCCCCGTAAAAAGAATTTTTCTTTTTCTGGATTCTTTTTTTAAACCCTATATAAACAACTTTTTGGAGACCTAATTCGTATCTTCGTTTATTTTTGAAAGAGTAGAGGTCTGAGAAACTCTTCTAGGGTTTTTCCTATTGTTCTATTAGATCTTTGTTGATCCCTCCTCTTTCTTTGATCCTAGAGAATGCAAGTATAGATCTAAAGCTTTGATCTTGCATTGTGTGATCTCAGATCTGTATGAGATCCCTCTAGGGTTTGAAACTTTCTAAATTGATTCACAACCCTACACTTTGTGTGTGTGTCCGGTGTTTGATCCGGAGCCTTCGTGGAAGGAGATCGATCGTGTGTGATCGTGGTTTTGAAGTAGCTTGAGAAGATTTGGTCGGTGTGGAACCGAAGCTTCTACGACAGAGATCGAACCTGCTGGTTCGTGGAAATCAAGAGTAAGAGTCTATACCTAGGAACGTCGTTTCTGTTTTGGTAAGGTCTTGTCTTGTACTTGATATCTTTTCATAGTGAAGTTTATTGCTGGACAAGGTCCCGTGGTTTTTTCCCGTTAGGGTTTTCCACGTAAAAATCTTCTGTGTTTGATTTGTGTGGATTGTCTGAGTGAATTGTTCATTGATTTCTAAACATATTAATTGAAAAATTAAAATTGGTTAGAAATTATTAGATAGACCTATTCACCCCCCCTTTAGGTCTTAGAGATCATTGATCTGGATAAATTTCACTACCTAATCATGTGTTTAAATTGACAAAAGCTTTGTATGGACTAAAACAAGCTCCTAGAGCTCGCTATGAAAGATTAAATAATTTTTGACTGATAATGAATTTATAAGAGGAAAACTTGATACAACTTTGTTTGTAAAAACAAAATCAAATGATATGTTATTAGTTCAAATATATGTTGATGATATTGTGTGGGTTCCATTAATGAATGCTTGTGTAATAAGTTTGCTAGTATTATGCAAAAAGAATTTGAAATGAGCATGATGGGAGAATTGACATTCTTTCTTGGACTTGAAATAAAGCAAACTAAACAAGGAACCTTCATAAATCAAAGCAAATATACTAAAGAACTTCTTAAGAAATTTGGTATGGAAAACACTAAAATAATGAATACACTTATGAATCCATCAATCAAACTAGATAAAGATGAAAATGGTAAAAGTGTTGATGAAAAGAAATATAGAGGCATGATTGAAAGTCTATTGCACCTAACTGCTAGCAGACCTGACATAATGTTTAGTGTATACTTATGTGCTAGATTTCAATCTTGTCCAAAAGAATCTCACCTAACTACTGTTAACAAAATCCTTAGATACTTGTTAGGTTCAACAGATCTAGGACTTTGGTATCCAAAGAATACATCTTTAGAGTTAATAAGTTACTGAGATGCTGACTTTGCCGGATGTAAAATTGATAGAAAAAGTACTAGTGACACTTGTCATTTCTTAGGGTGTTCCCTTGTTTCATGGTTTAGTAAGAAACATAATTTTGTAGCCTTGTCCACAGCTGAGGCTGAATACATAGTTGCTGGAAGCTATTGTGCTCCAAATCTCTATATGAAACAACTCTTGGAAGATTATAAATTGTCTTATTCAAATATTTCAATTAGATGTGACAATACTAATGTCATTTGTATGACTAAAAATCCTATTCAACACTCAAAAACTAAACATATAGAAATCAGATATCATTTTATTAGAGATCATGTACAAAATGGGGATGTTGTGTTGGAGTTTGTAGATACAAACAACCAACTTGCTGATATATTTACAAAAACCCTTCAACATGAAAAGTTTAGCACCTTGAGAAGAGAATTAGGCTTAAGTAAGCTATCTGAAATTTTATAATCTCAAAATGTTCAAAATCTAAGCTTAAAAGTTAAGAGAAATCATCTTAAAAGTGAAAACTTAAGAATCTGTAAAATTTAATAAAAATTGTCAAAATATACTTTTATTTGATCAAAAATTATTTATGACTGATTTGCAATGATTAATTGATATTTTGGATTGAGTATGTAATGATCATTGTATAGAAAATTGGATTTTGAATAAATCTGCAAATTTTCAAGTTTTTTCTTCTATCCAGTTGATCACCCTAGTGATCTAATCGATTGGATGATGGATCCAGCTGATCAGACAAGGTCTCTAATCGACTGGATAGTGTAAAAATGAATGTTGTGGTTAAATTGTTTTTAAAACCGTGTTTTTCTTCTATTTAGCCGATTACACGACTGTTCTAATCAATTAGATGGACAATCCAACCGATTAGACCATCCATGTAATCGACTGGATAGTTAAAATTTTTAGAAAAATTTTTCTTTAAAACCCGAAATCCCCAATTCTGCCTTTTCATTTTAAAAACGTCCTGTTCCAGACCATTTTCTCTCTTCCCTCCAAAACCTAATTCTTCACCTCTCTTCATTTCCAGACCTTCAAATCTCCTCAAAACCCTCTAAACTCATCTGTAATCCACTCCCTTTCACTCCCTATACGAGATGGTGAGAACGAAGAAGGCTTAAGCCCTAAGAGACAGTGAAGATCAGAGAAAGCTCCTACTGAGATTAAAGAAGCTCCTGCCTCGTGTTTCAAGACCAAGAAGGTTGCCAAAAAGTACAGAGACATTATCCATTCCAGACCCATCGTCTATGGTAAGATCTTAGACTCCTCTGTTCTTTCTGAGTGGGGCCTAGGTCACATCTGCGAGCTCTTCAAAGCTCAAGGATGGCTCCAACTCCTTCAATCTAGAGAACCCCTTTACCCAAAGTTAGTTAAACTCTTCTATTCACATCTCCACTTCAGTCCTTCCACTGACTCCTTCTCTTCCTATGTTTGTGGAAAGGAGTTCACCCTAAACATTGAATCTCTAACTTCCATTCTATCTATTCTAGAAGGAAGTATTGAGATGCCTGCATCTAAAGATTGGTCATACCATCCTAAGTTTGAGCCAATTGAAGCCTTGAAACTTATTTCCTCCAATTAATAAATAACTCAAGCCACCCTTCCAACTCTGAACAGTCTGACTTTGGATGCCAGACTGATTCATCACATTATTTCATACAATATTCTTCCTAAAAGACGTAGTAGAAATTATTTGTCTTACTTTGATGTGTTTCTCCTTTGGTGTGTTCTTACCACCAAACCTTTTGACCTTTGCTATTTGATTTTCTATAACATGATTGACTGTGTTCCCAAGAAGAATGCCTGTCTTCCCTATGGACAGCTTCTTACCAAAATTTTCAAACATTTTGAACTCTCTTTTGACTCCACCCTTGAAGTCATTCATCCTGCCCATCTACAGCCCAACTACACTAGTTAGAATTGGATATCAATGGAATCAGGAACTCAAGAAATGGTTTCCCAAAATTTCTAGTAATCAGCCTCCCTCCTCCACTGCACAACCTCCTTCATCTGTTGCTCTAGCCCCTTCCATTCCTCCTCTCACTTCTGATCTCCCTACTGATCCACCTCTTGATCAGCCCTTCCATTCTCCATCTCGTGCTTCATCCCCTGCCAGAACTACTTTCTCTCCTCCCTCTTCTCCTCTCAGAGCCTCCACTCCTCACTTTGAGGTTGGTGGTTCTTCTACTCAACCTGAGCATCCCTTCAGACCTTCCTATTCTGATGATGCTCTCAGCCTCATGATGGGAAAATTGGATTCTCTGAGCACTGGAATGTTGAACTTCCAAGCTGAAGTAAGAGAAAGCTAGAGAACCAAGAGGTCCAAGCCACTGGATTGTAGACAGAGATCTGAGACAGATTGACTTATCTAGAAGGATCATCTGTAGATTTCATAGATGAAATGAGAGAGAGTATATCTTCCCTTGAAGCCTCTTTTGCTACTGTTCAAGTTGAAATAAAAGAGAGAGATGAGGCTTCAGATTCTCAATTGGGGAATGTCACCATTGATACCCCTATCATCAAAAATAGAATTAATTTAGTGACATCTCTCCTTCAGAGAATGGGAGCAGATCAGATGGAGGAATTCATAAAGATGGGAACTTCAACAGCTGTTATCCAGAAGCAAGCAGAATCTTTAAGCCTTCAGTTGAAAATCCACAGGAAGCTGCTTTTAGACATGGCTAAGCATGACTCCCTTGCAGCCTCCATCATCCTCAGAGCCACTGATGAACTAAAAAAGATCAACAACTTCCTATTTAGTTTGGCTTCTGGAGCCCCTTCCTCTTAGCCCTCTACTTCAGCCCTTTCCCTCTCAAAAGGCAAGAGGCCAATGAAGCAAACACCTTCCAAAAGGATTCAGCCCAAGGATACTCCTATCATCTCCCTTCCCTCCTCTGATGAAGACCCAGCTCAGTCCTCCTCTTCTGCTTCTTCTAATGACTCCCAAGCTCCCTCATCCAGTGAAGAAGAACTCAAGGCTCCATGTCGCTGATGCCCAAACAGTGGACCCTAGAGGGGGGTGAATAGGGTTTATGGCAAATTTAAAATTACTCTAAGTGATATTCGCGGAAATTAAAAACTTATCACAATAACTACCAGTGAAAATTAGAGATGAGAAGGAAAGAGAGGAATAGAGATACCAGACACCAGATATGTTATCGGGGTTCAGCAACTTGCCTACGTCCCCACCTTTTAACTTTCCTGCTTCAAGGATTTTTCACACGATTCACTAATCATACTCTTCTTTTTGGCAAAGAGCAAGCCTTACACTCCTTTTACAGGGTCAGGAAGAACCTTTGACTATCATTTTACAGGCTAAGGACTAACCTCTTCAAGAGAGAATCTCTCTTGGATACAAGAAGACTTTCTCCTTAATAGGGTGCAAGAATCCCTGATTCTTGGCTTTCAAGAACAATAGAAATTTGAGGATTTTCAATCCGAATTGGAAGCTCTTGGTCTGAGCTATATAAGACTTGAATACAAGGCTCAAAATCTCTCAAGATAGAATGAAATTGATTGCTTAAAAGAAAAGAGATTTGGATTCTAAGTATTTAGTGAAAAACAGAGTATTGATTGCTAGGAATTTATGAGTGATAAGAAATCAATGAAACAGTGTTAGATCTCTATTTAAATGATCATTAATTTGATCTATTTATAGTTGGGCAATCAATATAGCCGCTGGGAGTAGCATTGAATGCAAAATAGCCGTTTAAAAATAGCCGTTATAGGTTTTTCCCACAGGCACTCGTTGACGAGTGGGACAGAATCAAGCTTGATTCGTCGCCGAGTTGAGATAGAAGCAATTGCTTCAGTTTTCTGTCACCCACTCGTCGACGAGTCCCTTGTACTCGTCGACGAGTCCACTGAAGATTTTTCAGTAAACTCATCTTTATGAGACCATAAACGTGGGAAACATGTTAGGACCCTTAGGCGATGGATTTAATATTATTTTAATCATTTTAAGGCCTTAAAAAGATGTTTATGTTTTACTAGGTCTCCTAGAGTAATTCTAGGTAATATTTGAGCAATCCATTTCCAATGTCTTGAGAGCTTTTTACAAGGTCCTAGACATTTTTAACTTTAGACACCGATCTTCATTCTTGATTTGAGAAACTCTACTCTTGATGGATCTCCAAGAATCTGTCTTGAGCTTTTGGGGCTTCTAGCACTTGAACTATGACCTTGATGACTTTGAAAATGAATTAAGCTCTTCAATTCTTCATATCTTGAATCTTTGATCTTAATAGGCTTCTTTTCTGAAATTTCACATACTCAATGAAAATATTAGTGCAACTTGAGTTATTTCATTATTGTGTCATCATTAAAACTTATAAGGGTACTTATAGTTGTAACCTTGAGGCTAACAATCTCCCCCTTTTTGATGATGATATAATAATGTGAATGACCCTGGGATGAGCTCCCCCTCACTATAAGTGGTCTTATAAAAAGTGAGAGTAACTCCTCCTCAACATGAGCAATAAATGTAATAATTTCAGAATTCATAGTTTTGAGCATTAGTAAAAAAGAATTGATTTTGAATTCTGGAATCTTGAATTTTGGAATGAAGAGAAGTTCCATGATCAAGGTTTTAAGTCAAGATTGTTAATAACACATAAGTTTACAGTGTTAAACTAAGATACTCTTCACGAGGAGGTTTTAATTTTGAACCAAGAGAAGTTCTACAAGGAAGAAGTCTACTATATATTGTTAGCCTCAGGGTTACAACCATAAGTACACCTATTAATTTTGATAATAACATAATAATATAATGAAATATTTGGTACTAATAAAATCATTTACGTGCGTGAACATTTCAGATTACATAAGTTGATAGCACTCCAATCATGAAAAAGGATGGAAATTACCCAAGAGAAAGTTTAACTCACAGAATACAAGATGAAGATCCAAGATAAGACCTTAGTCCTTGTCAAGTCCATTGAAGACAAAAGGCAAAATCACAAGATCCAAGTCAAGCCAAGATCATCTCTCATCATTTTTTAATGTATTTACTTTTTATTCTTAGAATGTATAGGACTTATGTAAAATGTCCTCAAAAGGATGGTAAGTTGAAAAGCTCAAGAATCATAGATTGACCATAGGAGCCTAGGACATTTTTGAAGATCACTCCAAACTTCTAATTAATCATAAAATTATGATAAGAGTACAGCTAATTA
Source organism: Tetracentron sinense (assembly GCA_015143295.1). Taxonomy (NCBI): domain Eukaryota; kingdom Viridiplantae; phylum Streptophyta; class Magnoliopsida; order Trochodendrales; family Trochodendraceae; genus Tetracentron; species Tetracentron sinense. Next base: position 12,198,742 of record CM026562.1, on the reverse strand, counting down.
ACCTAGGAAATCAATCACATCCCTTCAGTGTGATCCAAGACTGAATTCAGAATTTTTATTCTGAATTCCCACGAATTCTCTGGGTAGATTGAATTTGGTGACGAAGTCATTACAGAAATTTTCAAATTCAGTTCTGTTTCTTGATTTCGGCGACGAAATCTTTGGTTGGGTTAACTTCGGTGACAAAGTCATAATAGGATTTTTAAAAATTAAAATTCCATCTTTTGAATTCGGGGACGAACTCAAGTGGGAACTCCACTTTGTCGACGAAATCATGTCTGAAACTAAAAAATCTTTGCAACGGCTAGTTTGCAACGGACCTAAAAGCATTTAATGCTACTCCAACGGCACTATTGGATCAAATGCTATAAAAGGAGTTCATTTATGAACATATAACAACTCTTGATCATAGCAATAACTCCCATTGATCACCTATTCACTGCTATTGATTTTCACTTACTCTCATACTTAGAAAATCCCCAAAAAAATTCTCTCTTGAGCTTACTTGACTCCTACCTACTTTGAGAGACTTAATTAGAGTTTGTATTTCACTCTTATTCAGCTCATTTAAGGAGCTTTCTCTTCGGATTTTTAATCCAAAAACTCATTTATTGAAAATAGTCAAGAATCCAGGATTCTTACACTCAAGCTATTGCTTCAGTTATTTCAAGAGAGGGTTGTGCTCTTGAGAGGTTTCAGCTCGGCCTAAAGGAGAGCTTGTAAGGTAATATCTCAACCTGTAAGAGAGATTGTAAAGGTTTGGACTCCACCTGTAAAGGAGCTAGTGCGATTAAGGAATCGTGGTGAATCCTCTAGCTGGAAGCTGAGGCGGGGAGTAGGCTGGATTGCTGAACGTCATAAACAAATCTTGAGTTTGCATTCTCCTTATCTCTTCTCTCTTTCCTTTAAATATTCTATAGTTCAGCTTGTTGCATATTTAATTTTATTCCGCACTTTTGAATTTGTAGTTCAATTTTTTAAAAAGCTGTCATAGACCTTATTCACCCCTCTTTAGGGTCATTACCTGGCCAACAATTGGTATCAGAGCCTAATACTCTAAATAGATCTAAACAATCTGAGTAATCGAGTTTGTTATGGCAAACAATGTTTTTGCAACAAGCCTAGGAGAAGGACAGTCCACCACTAGACCACCTCTATTTAATGGAGAAAATTATAACTATTGGAAAACTAGGATGATGTATTACATTCAAGCTCTAGATTATAAGTGTTGGAGAGTAATAGTCAATGGCCCTCATCTTCCCACAAAAACTATGGATGATGTCAGAATTCCTAAGGTAGAGGAAGAATGGAATAAAGCTGACATTAAGCTCTTTCAAATCAATGCTAAAGCTATTAGCAACCTCTACTGTGCCTTAAGTCCCAAAGAATTTAACAGAGTTTCTGGATGTGACTCTGCTAAAGAAATATGGGATAAACTGAAAGTCACCTATGAAGGAACTAAGCAGGTTAAAGAAGAAAAGATTAGCATGCTTGTTCACAAGTATGAATTAATCAAAATGGAAAAAGAAGAATCTATCGGTGATATGTTCACCAGATTTACTAACATTTTAAATGGTCTTAAATCTCTGGGTAAAGTGTATTCTAATGTAGAAAATGTAAGAAAGATTTTAAGATCACTGCCCAAGGAATGGACTCCAATCCAAGAAGCTAAGGACCTCACCAAACTACCTATGGACGAGCTGTTGGGATCTCTTATGACTCATGAAGTCATAATGAATGATCAAATGCCTGATGAACCTAGAACCAAGAAAGGGCTGACTCTCAAGTTTACTCAAGTTGAAATTAGTGATGAGGAAACCAGCAGTGATGATGAAGATATAGCCTTGATGGCAAGAAGGTTCAAAAGGTTCCTCAAGCATAAGAAGAACTTCAAAAAGAGACCATACAAGAAAGAGTTCTCAAAAGAAGTGAACAAAGCTGAAGCTAGCAAGAAGGAACCTCTCACGTGATATGAATGCAAGAAGCCAGGCCACATAAGGACTGATTGCCCTCAACTCAAGAAGAGCCAAAAGCACAAGAAAAAGGCTATGATGACAACTTGGGATGACTCCGAGGGAAGCAAGTCGGAAGATTCAAGTGATGAAGAAGCGGCAAATCTGTGCCTCATGGCAAATGAGGATGAGGTAACTTCTTCCCCAAATAATTCTCTCTCATATAATGTAATAAGAGAAGTATTTGATGAACTTTACATTGAATTTGGTAGAATAGCTAAATTAAATAAATTATTTAAAAAAGAAATTCACACTCTCTCACAATCATGTGAAAATCTACAAAAAGAAAAGAGTGTATTAGCCATTGAGAATGAGGAATTGAGTAAGAAATTAAATGATATTGAAAATGCTCCTCATAACTCACCATGTGAATGTGATGAGTTAAAAGTTAAAGTCAATGACTTGACCAATACTGTCCTCACATTCAAAAATGGTCAAAAGAATCTAGAAAGACTTTTAGGACAGCAAAGATGTGTTTTTAACAAGGCTGGACTTGGTTATAATACTTTTTCAAAACAAAAAGATTATCAAAATTTCTTTACAAAATTAAGTAATCACCAAACTCCACCATCCACCTCATTTTATAATGGTAAAATAATTAGGAAAGTTTGGGTTCCAAAAGAATCATCTTCTCTTTCAAAATCTAACCATAAAGGACCAAAAATGATATGGGTTCCCAAGGGAACTAATCCTCCCAAACCACAACCTAGATCACTTTGGGTACCATCCAAACCTGTTTGGGTATTGGGGGGAAAGTATCTTGGAGTTACTTGAATTGGATGTGTAGGTATGCTTCAAATCAAGAACTTCCAAGACAACATGGTTCTTGGATAGTGGATGCTCAAGGCATATGATCGGGAACAATGAACTATTTGCATCAATCACTCCAAAGGATGGCGGTCATGTAACATTTGGAGATAATGCTAAAGGGAAGATCATTGGTGTAGAGCCCCGGACTTTTTCATGCTTAATACATGGCACTTTCGTAGCCAATTTTCCGTTAAAGTATTACAATTAATAACTAAGGAAGAAATTGGAAATTTCAAAACATCAAAAATGTTCGTTTTCGAAGTACGAACCCAACGCAAGTTGAATCGTCAAAATCGGACGAACGAGTAAAAAGTTATGGCCAAAAAAGTTTGGACCTGCAGACCACCGATCGCTCGGTCCATGGAGCGATCGATCGGTCCAAAACCGATCGCTCGGAGGCTATCGACTGGTCAAGATTTTTGTATGGGGAAATTTTCTAGAGAGTGAAATTTTAACCGATCGCTCGGTTATGAAACCGATCGATCGGTAGGCAACCGATCGATCGGTCATTAACACCGATTGCTCAGTACTCGCGTTTTTGCAGAAATTTCAGTAAGGGTATTATGGTCTTTTGGTCGGTTCACTCTTACCTTAAGAGTTTAACCCGAGCCTTTAAGGCTTCATTTCGACACTTAGAGAGATTGGGAGATAAGAAGAGAGGAGAGGGCGATTCCTAAACCTAGGGTTTCCATTTTGGAGAGAAATCAAGGGGTTTGTGAACCCACACTCAACTCAAGCCCATTTTTCTTCAAGATCAAGGCACAAGCTCGTGAGGAGCATCTCCTCAAGGTAGGGCAGCAACTCACGGTCGTTTTTGGAAGGGGATTTCTTCCTCACTTGATCAAGGTCGGTACTTCTTGCTACCCTCCTAGTTATAGTTCCTCTTTTCCCTTTATTTCTCTTTATTTTCCTTTATTTACACGTGCTATGAGATGAATGGTTGTGAATGGTGAATGGAGATGGAATGGGCGATTGGATGCCAATGGTTGTGTTGTGATGATTAAAATGGGGAGGGCATTGTTCCAATAATGAACATACATGCATGATTTGAGTAAAACCCATCTAGAAAAGCATGTTGTAGGGTAAATCAATAATGAACACACCATGTTTGATGAAATGCCAAGATGAATGAAATGAATAATAAATAAAGAAATTGCATGCTTAAACATTCATGGAAATTGCTAGGGTTATGGTAGTGTGTTTTCGCACTTTCCCTAAATTGTTTAATTTATTACTTGTATATATGGTGATGTGCAATGTATTGTGAATTCCCCAAAATGTCATATTTAATTTCCATTGCAAGTGTGTACACGATTACACGAGCACGGTATGAAATGACGTGATTTATCGATGTTTTCAAGGACGAGATGTAGAGGTGGGGCATATCCTACGATATGTTTCACTTCACTTTTGTCAAGGACAAGATGATCATGCATTGCATAGGGAAGGGTCTCCCATCCCATCGCATTACACGCATGGCATGGCATCGCATTACACGCATGGCATAGCATCGCATGACACGCATAGCATAGCATTTCATGACACTCATGGCATGACATGACACGCATGGATTCTAGTTGCGACGGACTATGAACGGCAACTAGGCATACCCATCTGCATATAGGGTACTGGTTGCGACGGAATATGAACGGCAACTAGGCATATCATTCCGCATGAATGCTAGTTGCGACGGGCTATGAACGGCAACTAGTCATACACATTCTGCATGGATGCTAGTTGCGACGGGCTATGAACGGCAACTAGGCATGTCATTCCGCATATAAGGTACTAGTTGCGACGGACTATGAACGACAACTAGGCATATCATTCAGCAAATAGGATACTGGTTGCGATGGGCTATGAACGGCAACTAGGCATGTGAACATGTTTAAATTCCGAATAAGCAAGCATGATACACGCATGACATGACATGGCATGCATGATACAAGCATGACAAGAATGACACGGTAAATAAGTTCCTAATTACGCGAAGGGTATTTTAAGTCAAGTCAAGTGCATGGTGTTTTTCAAGGACTTTATCGGCTTTTCATGAACTGCAAGCATGATTATGAATTTCCTTATTTCTTTGTATGATATTAACTGTTCCTGATTCATATATATCTATATTGTTTCCTGGGTATGCATTGCTATCTCTTGCTATAACTGTCGGTTAGTATTTAGTACCCACTGAGTATTCCATGCTCAGCCGTACTTCTTATGTCGACAGGTTCTGAGGGAGCTGCTGCTCCATTTGATGTTTGTGCTCTTGGTCCATGGATGGAGGAGGAGTACGTCGAGGAGCCTTTGGAGGAACCTCCCGTAGAGGGTTATCAGTAGGTGGTGTTAGATTCTGAGTGGATTAGCTGTGGGTGAGCATGAGTGATTATATCCATGTATTTTGGCGGGCATGTCCGCACTTTCTTTGTTTTGATTTCTTTGTATTAAAACTTGGACCATGTGTATATACTTAGAGGTTTGTTAGACTTCCGCTGTGTCTTATAGTTATGCTTCTGCTGTTAGCCTCTATTGTATATGCTCTGTGGGTGTTTTGCAGGTGGTTTGTCAAGCAAGTCATGTAAGTCATGATTTAGTCGTCCACGATTCACTCTAACTCCTAGGGTGGGTTTTGGGTCGCGACATAAGTGGTATCAAAGCTTAGGCTTTAGGTCTCTAGGGTCACTTAGAATCTTATACCACGGCTTGACAAGAGCATATGTTAGGAAACAAGTTAGGAAGGAAGTAAGTCGGGAGCGAGTCTGGTTCCAAGTGTAAGACTAAACTTTAGTCTTAGTTTAAAATGGTTGCTTTAACCAAGTACGGGTCCTAGGTACGCTAGAACACTAAAGTATAAGTATAATGTGATGAATACTCTGATGACTTGATGTGATGTATATTAGTATTATACGTCTAAGACAAATTGAACTATTGTGAAATGGCATTGAAATAAACTGTGGTTTCAAGTTAGACTCATGTGGTGTTATTATTCTCAGGACTTTAGTCATGAGACGGAACACACGGGGTCGTGGGCCATATACCAAAGCTTCCTCTTCTTCACTGGATGAGGATGAGCAGCCGGACCTCTCTCAGGTCTTAGGCTCTATTACTGAGGCACTCGCCATCCTGGCGGCTCGGAAAACTATACCGGCATCAGCGGCACATACTCCACCGCCTGGAGCTCCAGTACATCGTACAGCTGGAGTTGAGGCATTCCGGAGATTGGGGCCTCCATCCTTCCATGCGAGTGTGGACCCTCTTGCTGCGGAGGCTTGGATCCTCCAGGTTGAGAAGATATTTGCGGTGCTCTCTCCTACAGAGGAAGAGAAAGTAGCATGGGCAGTTTTTATGCTAGAAGGTGAAGCCCACCATTGGTGGTTGTCCGCATTGAGGACACGGGACTTGACCATGCAAGGTCAACCGTGGACTTGGGAGGAGTTTAAGGATACGTTCTATAAGAAGTATTTCCCGGTTGGAGCTCGGGAAAAGAAAGAGAGAGAATTCATCAACCTTGAGCAAGGTTCGATGTCTGTGGCCGCTTATGAGGCCAAGTTCTCGGAGCTATCACGCTTTGCGACACATATGATTGCCACCGAGGCAATGAAGGCGAGGAGGTTTGAGCAAGGACTCAAGGATGTCATCATGGAGAAAGTATCGGTCTTTAGGCACGCCACTTACGCTGAAGTGGTGGATAAAGCCTTGTTGGTTGAGACCAACTCTGAGGCGGTGTCCAAGAAGAGGGAATTGACGAGAGGCCAATCCAATAATTCAGCACCTCTAGAGAGGCGGGCTCGTACCGGCCCTTATCAGTATACATGGCCAACACCACAGATGAGGCCGACTTATGCGCCTCCAGCACCACGGCAGTACGTGCCACAGGCACCTTGACCTCAGGCTCTCCCGGCCCCACGGCCAGTTGCACCTCAGGTGGTGAGATACGCTCCACCTCAGGCCCCTCCTACCCGCACACACGAGGTCTGCACTTCATGCGGCCGAGGGCACCTGGCAGGGGATTGCCTAAGAGCATCAGGTGGATGTTTTCACTGTGGTCGCCAGGGCCACGTGATCAGGGATTGCCCTACCCGGCATTTGCCAGGCCAGTCACAGGCTATTAGGCCCCCAGCACGCCCAACAGGATCATATCAGGCGTCATCTCAGACTACCCGGTCTACACCTCAGTCTCGCCAGGTGAACCAGGGGCGTGTATTTGCTTTGACAGAGGGTGATGCACTTGCATCTGATGATGTGGTGCAAGGTACACGTTTGGAGTTATTTTCTTTATTCGTGATTGTTATGTTATGTTTTATTCCTTGTGTATATACTTGGTATGCTATATATATATACCTATGTGTATACACTGCTGATGCTTGAATTGACGTAACTAGTTAAAATTTCAGGAACCCTACTAGTCAATGAGTATTTGGCTCGAGTATTGATTGATACCGGGTCTACTCATTCGTTTGTCTCGCCGAGTTTTTCAGAAGGCTTTTCTATGGAACCTAGTCAGCTAGAACCAGAGTTAGCCATTTCGACTCCTCTCGGCAAAACAGTGTTGACAAATAAAGTGTGTCGAAATAGTGTGGTTCAAGTGGGAAGCCACGAGTTGGCCGTCGATCTAATAGTTCTTGGATTCCAAGACTTTGACGTGATATTGGGAATGGATTGGTTAGCGGTACATCACGGGCATGTAGCTTGCTTTGAGAAAATGGTACTCTTCAAGCCAGTAGAAGGGAAACCATTCCACTTTCGTGGGTTGAAAAGTAGAGATATTGCTCGTTTAGCGGCGTTGAGCTTAGCTAACCCCGAGGCAAAGGACTCATCGACTATTCCGGTTGTGAGTGAATTCCTGGATGTGTTTCCGGAGGAGTTGCCGGGATTGCCTCCAGATAGGGAGATTGAGTTTGTGATCGAGCTTGCACCAGGCACAGCTCCTGTTTTCAGGGCTCCATATAGAATGGCCCCTATTGAACTCAAGGAGTTGAAGACTCAGTTGGAGGAATTGCAAGGCCTTGGTTTCATTCGACAAAGTGTCTCACCGTGGGGTGCCCCGGTGTTATTTGTTAAGAAGAAAGATGGCTCGATGCGGATGTGCGTCGATTATCGGCAATTGAACAAAGTCATTATAAAGAATAGGTACCCATTGCCTAGAATTGATGACTTGTTCGATCAGCTGAAAGGAGCGAGATTTTTCTCAAAGATAGATCTTCGATCGGGTTATCACCAGTTGAAGATTAAGGCGGAAGATGTTCCCAAAACTGCTTTCAGGACTCGGTATGGACACTACGAGTTCTTGGTGATGCCTTTTGGACTCACGAACGCGCCGGTAGCCTTTATGGATTTGATGAACAGGGTGTTCCAGCCCTATCTTGATAGGTGCGTGATTGTACTTGTTGATGACATTTTGGTCTATTCCTAGACACGGGAAGATCACACACGCGATCTACGCCTTGCTTTGGAAATGCTAAGAGAGCACAAGCTATATGCCAAACTTAGCAAGTGTGAGTTTTGGCTCGAAGAGGTGGCATTTCTAGGCCACGTTGTTTCCGCGGAAGGCATATCGGTAGATCCAAAGAAGATAGAGGCTGTTATGAGTTGGGCAAGGCCCAAGAGTGTCACAGAGATATGCAGTTTTCTTGGACTGGCAGGCTACTACAGGAGATTCGTAGAGGGTTTCTCCAGCCTTGCAGCACCGCTCACTTACCTGACAAGGAAGAACGCCAAGTTTGTATAGAGTGATAAGTGCGAGATCAGTTTCACAGAACTGAAGAAGAGGCTTACTACAGCCCCTGTCCTTACTGTGCCATCTGGACCTTATGGGTATGAGGTGTATAGGGATGCCTCACACGTTGGACTTGGGTGTACTCATGCAGCACAAGAAAGTCATTGCCTATCCATCAAGGCAATTGAAGGAGCATGAGAAGAATTATCCCACGCACGACTTGGAGCTTGCGGCGGTCATGTTTGCACTTAAGATTTGGCGTCATTACCTTTATGGGGTGGAGTTCTATGTGTTTACCGATCACAAGAGTCTCAAGTATCTCTTTTCCCAAAAGGAGCTGAATCTAAGGCAACGGCGTTGGATGGAATTTTTGAAAGACTATGATTGTACCATTCAATACCACCCGGGTAAAGCAAATGTAGTGGCTGATGCTTTGAGTAGAAGACCTCTGGGGTTATTAGCATGCATGTTAGTGCAGGAATGGAAGCTATTTGAAGACTTGGCAAATCTGGACATTAGTGTGAATGACTCTGTCCGTAGTCCTATCTTGGCAAATGTCATGGTTTGGCCTTACATTATAGATTTGATCCAAGAATATCAAGCCACGGATGCTGAATTGTTGGCTTATCGGGACAAGGAAGTTGCTAAGGGTAGTGAGGACTTCTCTGTCACTAGCCAAGGTGCTATCACATTCAAGGGAAGGCTGTGTGTCCCAGCCAATGCAGATCTTCGGAGGGAGATTATGGATGAAGCCCACCGGGAAAAGTACACTGTGCATCCAGGGGGTACGAAGATGTACCAGAACCTCAAGAGTCACTTTTGGTGGCGGAATATGAAGAGGGATGTTGCAGAATATGTGGCACGGTGCTTAGTGTGCCAACAGGTGAAAGCAGAACACATGCAACCCACCGGGCTATTGCATTCTCTTCCTATTCCCGAGTGGAAATGGGAGAACATATCCATGGATTTCATAGTTGGCTTGCCAAAAACGGCAAGGGGCTCAGATGCGATTTGGGTTGTAGTGGAAAGTCTGACAAAGTCCGCACATTTCTTACCTTATCGAACTACTTTCAACTCTAGTCAGTTAGCCGCTTTGTACATCAAGGAAGTGGTGAGGTTGCACGGAGTGCCCATCAGTATTGTGTCGGATCGGGATCCAAGATTCACGTCAAGATTTTGGAAAAGTTTCCAAGAGGCTATAGGTTCTCAACTTGATTTCAGCACCGCTTTTCATCCACAGACGGATGGATAAACCGAGAGAGTGAACCAAGTCATTGAAGACATGCTTCGGGCTTGTATGTTGGATTTCAGAGGCAGTTGGAAAGAGCACTTGCCTTTGGTTGAATTCGCCTATAATAACAGCTATCAGACGAGTATCCAAATGGCACCATTTGAGGCCTTGTATGGGCGGAGTTGTAGGTCTCCTCTCTATTGGGATGAGGTAGGAGAAAGGAAAGTACTTGGTCCGGAGTTGATTGAGCAAACTACAAACACAGTTAAGATCATCCGGGATCGATTGAAAGCCGCTCAAGATCACCAGAAAAGTTATGCGGACACGCGCCGTAGGGACTTGGAATTTCAAGTAGGGGATCAAGTTTTTGTGAAAGTATCTCCTAGCAAAGGGATCATGAGATTTGGCAAGCGAGGCAAGCTCAGTCCTCGGTATGTTGGGCCTTTTGAGATTATCACGCGAGTTGGTGAGGTTGCTTACAGGGTAGCTCTCCCACCTCACATGGCCGCAGTTCACAATGTTTTCCATGTGTCTATACTTCGGAAGTACATTGCGGATCCTTCGCATGTCATAGACTTGGAACCGTTGGAGATTCGAGAGGACCTCACCTTGATTGAAAAGCCGGTTCAGATTTTGGATCGAAGAGATCAAGTGCTTCGCAACAAGACAATCCCTTTGGTTCTTGTGCAATGGCAACACCATGCTCGGGAAGAAGCTACATGGGAGCGTGAAGCCGAAGTCAAAGCGAAGTACCCAGAATTATTTGAATGAGATTTTGCATAAGTTTGTATATGACTTGTAATTTTATTTTTGGTTTGTAATGCAAGTAGCGTCTAAATTTCGAGGATGAAATTTTTGTAAGGGGGGGAGGATGTAGAGCCCCGGACTTTTTCATGCTTAATACATGGCACTTTCGTAGCCAATTTGCCGTTAAAGTATTACAATTAATAAATAAGGAAGAAATTGGAAATTTTGAAACATCAGAAATGTTCATTTTCGAAGTACGAACCCAACGCAAGTTGAATCGTCAAAATCGGACGAACGAGTCAAAAGTTATGGCCAAAACAGTTTGGACCTGCAGACCACTGATCGCTCGGTCCAAGGAGCGATCGATCGGTCCAAAACCGATCGCTCAGAGGCTATCGACTGGTCAAGATTTTTGTATGGGAAAATTTTCAGAGAGTGAAATTTTAACCGATCGCTCGGTTATGAAACCGATCGATCGGTCATTAACACCGATCGCTCGGTACTCGCGTTTCTGTAGAAATTTCAGTAAGGGTATTATGGTCTTTTGGTCGATTCACTCTTACCTTAAGAGTTTAACCCGAGCCTTTAGGGCTTCATTTCGACACTTAGAGAGATTGGGAGATAAGAAGAGAGGAGAGGGCGATTCCTAAACCTAGGGTTTCCATTTTGGAGAGAAATCAAGGGGTTTGTGAACCCACACTCAACTCAAGCCCATTTTTCTTCAAGATCAAGGCACAAGCTCGTGAGGAGCATCTCCTCAAGCTAGGGCAGCAACTCACGGTCGTTTTTGGAAGGGGATTTCTTCCTCACTTGATCAAGGTCGGTACTTCTTGCTACCCTCCTAGTTATAGTTCCTCTTTTCCCTTTATTTCTCTTTATTTTCCTTTATTTACACATGTGCTATGAGATGGATGGTTGTGAATGGTGAATGGAGATGGAATGGGCGATTGGATGCCAATGGTTGTGTTGTGATGATTAAAATGGAGAGGGCATTGTTCCAATAATGAACATACATGCATGATTTGAGTAAAACCCATCTAGAAAAGCATGTTGTAGGGTAAATCAATAATGAACACACCATGTTTGATGAAATGCCAAGATGAATGAAATGAATAATAAATAAAGAAATTGCATGCTTAAACATTCATGGAAATTGCTAGGGTTATGGTAGTGTGTTTTCGCGCTTTCCCTAAATTGTTTAATTTATTACTTGTATATATGGTGATGTGCAATGTATTGTGAATTCCCCAAAATGTCATATTTAATTTCCATTGCAAGTGTGTACACGATTACACGAGCACGGCATGAAACGACGTGATTTACCGATGTTTTCAAGGACGAGATGTAGAGGTGGGGCATATCCTACGATATGTTTCACTTCACTTTTGTCAAGGACAAGATGATCATGCATTGCATAGGGAAGGGTCTCCCATCCTCGCATTACACGCATGGCATGGCATCGCATTACACGCATGGCATAGCATCGCATGACACGCATAGCATAGCATTTCATGACACTCATGGCATGACATGACACGCATGGATGCTAGTTGTGATGGACTATGAACGGCAACTAGGCATACCCATCTGCATATAGGGTACTGGTTGCGACGGACTATGAACGGCAACTAGGCATATCATTCCGCATGGATGCTAGTTGCGACGGGCTATGAACGGCAACTAGTCATACACATTCTGCATGGATGCTAGTTATGACGGGCTATGAACGGCAACTAGGCATGTCATTCTGCATATAAGGTACTAGTTGCGACGGACTATGAACGGCAACTAGGCATATCATTCAGCATATAGGATACTAGTTGCGATGGGCTATGAACGGCAACTAGGCATGTGAACATGTTTAAATTCCGAATAAGCAAGCATGATACACGCATGACACGCATAGCATGACATGGCACGCATGATACAAGCATGACAAGCATGACACGGTAAATAAGTTCCTAATTACGCGAAGGGTATTTTAAGTCAAGTCAAGTGCATGGTGTTTTTCAATGATTTTATCGACTTTTCATGAACTGCAAGCATGATTATGAATTTCCTTATTTCTTTGTATGATATTAACTGTTCCTGATTCATATATATCTATATTGTTTCCTAGGTATGCATTGCTATCTCTTGCTATAACTGTTGGTTAGTATTTAGTACCCGCTGAGTATTCCATGCTCAGCCGTACTTCTTATGTCGGCAGGTTCTGAGGGAGCTGTGCTCCATTTGATGTTTGTGCTCCTGGTCCATGGGTGGAGGTGGAGTACGTCGAGGAGCCTTTGGAGGAACCTCCCGTAGAGGGTTATCAGTAGGTGGTGTTAGATTCTGAGTGGATTAGCTGTGGGTGAGCATGAGTGATTATATCCATGTATTTTGGCGGGCATGTCCGCACTTTCTTTGTTTTGATTTCTTTGTATTAAAACTTGGACCATGTGTATATACTTAGAGGTTTGTTAGACTTCCGCTGTGTCTTATAGTTATGCTTCCGCTGTTAGCCTCTATTGTATATGCTCTGTGGGTGTTTTGCAGGTGGTTTGTCAAGCAAGTCATGTAAGTCATGATTTAGTCGTCCACGATTCACTCTAACTCCTAGGGTGGGTTTTGGGTCACGACAATTGGCATAGGTAACATTGGTAAGAATAAATCCATTTTTATTGAGAATGTACTACTTGTTGATGGACTCAAGCATAATCTCATTAGTATTAGTCAACTTTGTGATAAGGGACTGAATGTTTCATTCAAGTCAAATATCTGCATGATTAAGGATAAAGATAATCTAAATACTTTGTTTGTAGCACATAGAAATGAAAATGTTTATACCTTAGATTTTGATGAACTTAAATCTCAAAACATGATAGGTCTCTCTGCTATAGATGAAGCTAGCTAGTTATGGCATAGGAGACTAGGACATGCTAGTATGGATCTTTTGTCTAAACTCTCTAAAAATGAATTAGTTAAAGGATTACCTAAAATTAAATTTATCAAAGACAAAATCTGTGATACTTGTCAACTTGGAAAACAAATAAAATCTTCATTTCAAACCAAGAAAATGATTTCTACCACTAGGCCCTCAGAACTTTTGCATATGGATCTTTTTTGTCCAAATGAAGTAGCTAGCCTAGCTGGAAAAACTTATGCTTTTGTTATAGTGGATGATTTTTCAAGATACTCATGGGTACTATTTCTTGCTCATAAAAATGAAGCACCCTCTCTATTTAAAAAGTTTTGTAAAAGAGTTCAAAATGAAAAAGGTTATTCTATTAACAACATAAGAAGTGATAGGGGAGGAGAATTTAAAAATAAAGAACTTAATTCATTTTGTGATGAAAATGGTTTTAATCATAATTTTTCAGTACCTAGAACTTCACAACATAATGGTGTAGTAGAAAGAAAGAATAGATCTCTTCAAGAAATGGCTAGAACAATGCTTAAGGAAAATAAATTACCAAATTATTTTTGGACTGAAGCCATTAACACATCATGTTATATAATTAATAGAGTTGTTATAAGAAAAAAACTAAATAAAACTCCCTATGAGCTTTGGAATGAAAGAATCTCTAATATAAATTATTTTAAGGTGTTTGGATGTAAATACTTCATACTTAATGATAAACATCTTAAGAAATTTGATGCTAAATCTGTGGAAGGAATCTTCTTAGGATACTCTACTAATAGCAAAGCTTATAGAGTGTTTAACAAGAAATCATTAATTGTTGAAGAATCAATTCATGTAGTTTTTGATGAATCAAATCCTTTTAACAAAATCAATACTGATATGGATGATGAAATTGATAATCTTCCAAAAGCAATATCAAATTTACAAATCAACAAAGAAAATAAATGTAACGCCCCGAAATACCCCCTAGGAGTTTAGGGATACTTTAGGTGTCACACTACGTACCTATCAAACCATCCTGTAATGCACAAGACAAAACATAGTACTAACAACTATAATCAGAGCGCGGAAGCTATCATATATGCGGAAGCGTAAACAAATTTTCATTTCTTCTAATGATCCAAAATAGTATTCCAAGTTAACATAAATACATGACATGTCTAAGTCTAAGGTGGACAGGCCCACCTATCAAAATATCAAAATACATAAGACCCAACACTATCTCGCTCAATAGTCACCCCCGTGGGGCCAATGGTCTAAGTCTCTCGCCTCCGCCTGAGGCTCGACTACTAGATCCTCATACGGTTCTTCCTCCCCGTAGTCCTCCTCTATCCAAGGACCCTGATCACAGATGTCAAGAGGGGCTCGTGCACCTGCCGACATGAAAGTACGGCTGAGCATGGAATACTCAGCGAGTACAAGCTACTAGCTAGCCATAACAATAATAACACACGTAATAGTAATACCATATAAAGCAGTAATAGAAGTATCACAACTAAACAGTGTTTGGCATGGTACAATACAATCATCTAGAGTGCGTGCATGAATGCAAAACACCGATAAAACCCATGCTTGAAAACCCACGTCATGTCTCGGTATGCCTTGTAGAAATCATGTATGCGTGCATGCATGAATGCATGATCATCATCTTGTAAATTTCCATCTTGTAACTTGTGAGCCAGAGGCTAGCACCCGAATCTCCCTGGGCTGCCAACCTCCTTTATATGCAATGCACTTGTGATCCAGAGGTTAGTACCCGAATGTCCCTGGGCTACCAACCTCCTTGATATGCAATGCACTTGTGAGCCAGAGGTTAGTACCCGAATGTCCCTGGGCTACCAACCTCCTTGATATGCAATGCATGGTTTTCTTGTTGTTTGTTATATGCACATGCTCTTGAAATCTCGGTTCATGCTATCATGCGTGCTCGTGTACGTGTCCATAGTGACAATCATGATAATGGGAATAACCAAGATATGACATTACAATTCAATTCATGATATGAACATCGGTAACATAAGTAGTTTGCATAACATTTGATCAATTTATCATTTATAAGAACGCATGCATAAAACCCATTTCTATATTCTTCATTGAGATCATTTATTCATTGTTTAGGTATTTTGTCAAACACTTTCATACATTATTCCTTAGTAGTTTATCTCCTTCTTTTTAATGCATATTTTCCATTCAATCACACAATGTTAGGTTTGTTATTTGTGCTATGCCCATCCTCCATTTTCCAATCCACAACCCACACATCATACATCACACATTCGGCATCCAATCGCCGTATCCAACCTCCATCCAAGCATCCCTACCCTTTCTTTATCTTGTTTATATTTATTATAGATGACACATTTTGCAAGGAATAAAACATACTAACAGGAATCATATTTCATAAGGAAAACCTAGATTTATTGCTAGGATAAGTTAGTAGGGTGTACTAACCTTAGATCAAGGCTTGATCCTTGGTAGAAACCTTGATTGAAGCTCCAACTTGAAAGAAGAACACCTTTGCTTGAAGGAGACTTGAGTTGGGGAAGAAACCCCTTTCAAAAACGTGCTTGGGTTGCTGCCCTAGTTTGGAGTACGCTCTCCACGAGTGCTTGAGCCGTGATCTTGGAGAAAAACCGGACTTGAAGTGATTTAGGGTCTCAAAACCCCTTTGATTCTTCTCCAAAAGCAAAACCCTAGCTTAGGAAACCCTTTCTCCTCTCTTCTAATCCCCCAAATCCTCTACGTGTTGAGAATGAGCCCTAAAGGCTCGGGTTAAACTCTAAAGGTAAGAGTGAACCGACCAAAAGACCATAATACCCTTACTGAAATTTTTGCAAAAACACGAGTGCCGAACACGTTGTGCTGTGAATAGTGCTGAACACGTTGTGCTGTGAATAGTGCCGAACACGTTGTGCTGTGAATAGTACCAAACACGTTGTGCTGTGAATAGTACCAAACACGTTGTGCTGTGAATAGTACCAAACACGTTGTGCTGTGAATAGTGCCAAACACGTTGTGCTGTTGAAGGGTGCCGAACCCGTTGTCACGTTGTGTCGTGCATAGTGTTGAGCTCGTTGTCCGTTGTCTTATGTACAACGTGCCCGTTGTGAGCTGTACAACGTACACGTTGTGCTGTACAACGTACCCGTTGTCTGTTGCACAACGGATGCACAACGTATACGTTATCAGAGTATGTTGTCTATGCGTTGTCTGTGCCTTATCAGAGCACGTTGTCAGAGCACGTTATCAGAGCTACGTCCTTAGTGCCTTCCGAGCTACGTTTTGCCTGCAGGTCCAGACTGTTTTGGCCATATCTTTTGACTCGTTCGTCCGATTTTGACGATTCAACTTGCGTTGGGTTCGTACTTCGAAAAGGAACTTTTTTGATGATTCAAAATTTCCAATTTTTCTCTTATTTATTAATTAGACTATGAGGAAGGCCAAGTAGCTACGAAAATGGTATTCATTAAGTATAGAAAAATCCGGGGTGCTACATTCTCCCCCCCTTACAAAAATTTCGTCCCCGAAATTTGGACGATACATACATGCACAAGACCATAAAAATTACAAGGGAGTGCCAAGGCCTTAAATAAATAACTGGGGATACTTTTCCCGCACTTCGGCTTCTCGTTCCCATGTAGCTTCCTCCCTTGAATGGTGTTGCCATCTCACTAAGACCAAGGGAATGGCCTTGTTACGCAAGACTTGATCTCTCCTATCCAAGATCTGCACCGGTTGTTCAACTAGGGTGAGGTCCTCTCGAATCTCTATTGGATCCAACTCGATGACATGAGAAGGATCCGGGACATACTTTCGAAGCATAGAGACATGGAATACATTGTGGACCGCCGTCATTTGAGCGGGTAAAGCAACACGGTAAGCTACCTCACCGACTCAAGCAATGATCTCGAACGGACCAACATATCTCGGGCTAAGCTTGCCTCTCTTCCCGAATCGCATAACACCTTTGGTCGGTGAAATCCTTACAAACACAAAATCACCGACTCGGAATTCAAGATCCCTCATTCGGTTGTCGGCATAGCTTTTCTGTCTATCTTGTGCGGTCTTTAATCTCTCCCGGATAAGCTTGACCCTATCCGCGGTTTGTTCAATTAACTCGGGGCCCAAAATCTTTCTTTCTCCCACTTCATCCCAATACAACGGGGATCTACAACTCCTTCCGTACAAACCCTCAAAAGGCGCCATTTGTATGCTTTCTTGATAACTATTGTTGTAAGTGAATTTCACCAAAGGTAGGTGATCTTCCCAACTCCCCTTGAAGTCTAGCATACATGCTCGGAGCATATCTTCAATAACCTGATTCACCCTCTCGGTTTGCCCGTCGGTCTGTGGGTGGAAAGCTGTGCTAAAGTCTAACCGGGAGCCCATTGCACCTTGAAAACTTTTCCAAAACCTAGATGTGAATCTTGGGTCTCTATCTGACACAATACTCACTGGCACCCCGTGTAATCGGACTATTTCCTTGATGTATAGCTCCGCTAACTGATTGGAGTTGAATGTAGTTCGGTACGGCAAGAAATGAGCGGACTTCGTGAGTCTATCAACAACTACCCATATAGCATCGGTCTTCCTAACTGTCTTCGGCAACCCCATGATGAAGTCCATAGAGATATGTTCCCATTTCCACTCGGGAATAAGGAGAGACTGCAAAAGACCCGCCGGTCTCAAATGCTCCGCTTTCACCTGTTGGCGCACCAAACACCGTGTCACATACTCCGTAACCTCCCTCTTCATGTTTCGCCACCAAAAGTGACTCTTGAGGTTCCGGTACATCTTCGTACCCCCAGGATGCACTGTGTACTTTGAACGATGAGCTTCATCCATGATCTCTCTCCGAAGGTCTGCATTGGCTAGGACACAAAGTCTTCCCTTGAATGTAATAGCACCCCGGCTAGTGAGAGAGAAGTCCGTGCTACCCTTGGCAACTTCCTTGTCCCGAAAAGCCAACAAGTCAGCATCCGTGGCTTGATACTCTTGGATCAAATCTATAAGGTACGGCCGAACCGTAACATTTACCAAAACGGGACTGAGGACGGAGTCATTCACACTGATGTCCAAATTTGCCAAATCTTCTAACAATCTCCATTCTCGCACTAACATGTGAGCCAACAACCCCGGTGGTTTCCTACTCAAGGCGTCTGCCACCACGTTTGCTTTTACTGGGTGATATTGGATAGTGCACTCATAGTCTTTTAAGAACTCAATCCAACGTCGTTGTCGTAAGTTTAACTCTTTTTGGAAAAAGAGATACTTGAGGCTTTTATGGTCCGTGTACACATAGAACTCCACCCCGTATAGATAATGTCGCCAAATTTTGAGTGTAAACACGACCGCAGCAAGCTCCAAGTCGTGAGTGGGGTAGTTCTTTTAATGCTCTTTCAACTGCCTTGATGCATAGGCAATGACTTTCTTGTGTTGCATTAGGACACACCCGAGTCCGACGTGCGAGGCATCACTATACACCTCATACCCAAAAGGTCCAGATGGCACAGTAAGGACAGGGGCTGTGGTGAGGCGTTTCTTCAACTCTTGGAAACTTACTTCACATCGGTCACCCCAACTAAAATTTGCATTTTTCCTTATCAAGTAGGTGAGAGGTGCAGCCAACCTGGAGAATCCCTCCACAAATCTCCGGTAGTAGCCTGCCAATCCGAGGAAACTACGTATCTCCGTGACGCTCTTGGGCCTCTCCCAACTCATGACTGCCTCAACCTTGGCTGGATCTACAGAAATGCCCTCGGCCGACACCACGTGTCCACGAAATGCGACCTTCTCTAACCAGAACTCGCACTTACTCAATTTGGCATATAGCCTATGCTCTCTCAACATCTCCAGAGCAAAGTGGAGGTCTCGTGCGTGATCTTCCCGTGTCTGGGAATACACCAAAATGTCATCAATGAATACAATCACGCATCGATCCAAGTAAGATCGGAACACCCGGTTCATCAAATCCATGAATGCCGCCGGTGCATTCGTCAGCCCAAAAGGCATGACAAGGAACTCGTAATGCCCATACCGAGTCCTGAAAGCCGTCTTCGGAACATCTTCCGCCTTGATCCTTAATTGATGATACCCCGATCTAAGATCAATTTTGGAGAAGAATCTCGCTCCCTTCAGTTGGTCGAACAAGTCATCGATCCTTGGCAAGGGATAACGATTCTTGATAGTTACCTTGTTCAACTGACGGTAGTCTATACACATTGTCATCGACCTGTCTTTCTTCTTTACGAAGAGAACCGGGGCTCCCCACGGTGAGACACTTGCTTGGATGAAACCAAGTTGTTGTAACTCCTCAATCTGTTTCTTCAAGTCTTCCAGCTCTATAGGGGCCATTCTATACGGTGCCCTTGAAATCAGAGCGGTGCCCGGAGTAAGCTCTATAGCGAACTCAATCTCCCGATTCGGAGGTAACCCGGAAAGTTCCTCCGGAAACACGTCCAAGAACTCACTCACGACCGGAATGGCCGAGGAGTTTCGTGCTTCTGGGTTTGCTATACTCAAGGCTGCGAGGCAAGCAATGTCCCTCTCTCTTAATCCTCGGAAGTGAAAAGGCTTACCCCCTTCCGGCTTGAAATTCACCATCTTTTCAAAACACGCAACATTCCCGTGATGGTTTGACAACCAATCCATCCCTAAGATGACATCAAAATCCAAGTCTTGAAAATCTAGGACGATGAGATCGGCTAACAGTTCATTCTCCCCCACTTGAACCACACTGTCCCTGAATATTTTGTCCGTATCAACTGACTTGCCGAATAGAGTTGCAATGGTCAACTCCCGCTCTAACAGCTTAGACTTAGTCAAAAATCCCTTTGCGAAACTAGGTGACACAAAGGAGTGAGTGGATCCTGTGTCGATCAACACACGGGCGAGACACTCGTTCACTAATAAAGCGCCTGTGCGATTAAGTAGCTACTATTAGTAGATTTCAAACAACAACAAGCATCATACATAGGTAACCCTTAGTATAAATAATCACATAATAAACCATAGAAATTTTACACAACTTAGACTCTAGAATTTTTGCGTACCTTGCACGACATCGTCGGATGCACGTGCGTCTCTCTCGGATAAGGCAAAGACTCGGCCTTGTGTGGTTGGGCGAGGAGGCCGGGTAGACTGTGAGGCCCTCGAAGCCTGAGAAGAGCTAGGCTGTGAGATGTCTGCCTAATCGGGGGCCTGCTCCCCGAAGACTGAGCTGGCAATTGACGTCGGGGACAACCTCTAACCATATGACCATGGTCACCACAATGGAAGCAACTTCCTGAAACCCTCCGACATTCTCCTGCTGGATGCCTCCTTCCACAAATAGTGCAGACCTCATGTGAATAGAGGGAAGGAGCATATGAGGTAGCCGGGCGAAAAGCCGGTGGAGCAAAAGAGCGAGGGGCCTGTGGTGCCAAATACATCCTCTGTGACTGAGCCGGCCCTGTGGACTGATACAAGCTTGTAGAGCCCCGGACCTTTTCACATTTAATGCATGACACTTTCGTTGCCATTTTTCCTTTAAAGAGGTATAATTAATAAATAAGAAAGAAATTAGAAATTCTGAAATACCAGAAATGTTCCTTTTCGAAGTACGAACCCAACGCAAGTTGAATCGTCAAAATCGGACGAACGAGTCAAAAGATATGGCCAAAACAGTCTGGACCTGCAGGCAATCGTAGCTCGGAAGGCACTAAGGACGTAGCTCGGTTATGCGCTAAGGACGTAGCTCGGTTATGCGCTAAGGACGTAGCTCGGTTATGCACTAAGGACATAGCTCCGATAACGTGCTCTGACAACGTGCTCTGATAAGGCACAGGCAACGCATAGACAACGTACTCTGATAACGTATACGTTGTGCATTCGTTGTGCAACAGACAACGGGTGCGTCGTGCAGCAGACAACGTGTACGTTGTACAGCACGAGGGGCACGTTGTACATAAGACAATGGACAACGAGCTCAGCACTAGCACTACACAACGGACAACGAGCACAGCACAACGAGTTGGCGCTATTCACAGCACAATGAGTTGGCGCTATTCACAGCACAACGAGTTGGCGCTATTCACAGCACAACGAGTTGGCGCTATTCACAGCACAACGAGTTGGCACTATTCACAGCACAACGAGTTGGCGCTATTCACAGCACAACGTGTTCGGCACTGTTCACAGCACAACGTGTTCGGCACTGTTCACAGCACAACGTGTTCGGCACTCGTGTTTCGCAGAAAATTCAGTAAGGGTATTATGGTCTTTTAGTCGGTTCACTCTTACCTTAAGAGTCTAGCCCGAGCCTTTAGGGCTCATTCTTAACACTTAGAAAGATTGGAGAGTTAGAGAAAGGGGAGAAGGCGATCCTAAACCTAGGGTTTCCATTTTGGAGAGAAATCAAAGGGTTTTGAAACCCTAGATCAACCTCAAGCCCGTTTTCTTCAAGATTTCGGTTCAAGCATTCGTGGAGCTCGCAATCCAAGCTAGGGCAGCACCTCACGGTCGTTTTTGGAAGGGGATTTCTTTCTCACTTGATCAAGGTCGGTACTTCTTGCTACCCTCCTAGTTATAGTTCCTCTTTCCCCTTCATTTCTCTTTATTTTCCTTTATTTACACATGTGCTATGAGATGTATGGTTGTGAATGGTGAATGGAGATGGAACGGGCGATTGGATGCCAATGGTTGTGTGGTGATGATTAAAATGGGGAGGACATTGTTCCAATAATGAACAAACATGTATGATTTGAGTAAAACCCATCTAGAAAAGCATGTTGTAGGGTAAATCCATAATGAACACACCATGTTTGATGAAATGCCAAGGTGAATAAAGTGAGTTATAAATTAGGAAATGCATGCCTAATAAATTATGAATATTGCTAGGGACTATGATAGTGTGTTTCTTGTTTTCCCTAAATGATATGAATATTACATTGCTCAATCATTGATGCTATGTGTTGTGAAATTACCCAAATGTCATATTTAAATTTAAATGCAAGTATGTACACGGTTTCCACGAGCACGGCATGCATGACATGATTTATCGAGGTTTTCAAGAACATGGTTGGAGGTGGGACATATCTTACGATATGTTTTACCTCGCTCTTGGTAGGGACAAGTCAATCATGCATTATCATAAGAAGGGTCTCCCTTCCCTCGCAAGTACATACATATCATAAGAAGGGTTTCCCTTCCCTCGCAAGTACATACATATCATAAGAAGGGTTTCCCTTCCCTCGCAAGTACATCTCACAAGGACATCTCACAAGTGAAAGGTCATGACATGAGCATTTAGGAAGAAGGGTCTCCCTTCCCTCACAAGTAGTTTACTTTTCCAAGCATGATACAAGCATGACATGACACGGCATGACAAGCATGAGCATTTTAGGAAGAAGGGTCTCCCTTCCCTCACTAGTAGATTACTTTTCCGAACAAGCAAGCATGATACATGACATGACAAGCATGGGCATTTAGGAAGAAGGGTCTCCCTTCCCTCACAAGTAGTTTACTTTTCCAAGCAAACATGACATGGCATGATACACACGACACGCATGATACGATAAGATAAGACAAACATGACAAGTTTTCAAGCACGGAAATGGTATTTTCAGTCAAGTCAAGTGCACGGTGTTTTCAAGGGTGTTATCGGCTTTTCATGAAATGCAAGCATGATTATAAATTGCCTTATTTCCTTGTTATGATATTGATGGCTCCTGCTTTATATATGTGAAATGCTTCCTGCTTCCTATACTGCTATGGTTTTGCTATGACTATTGGTTAGTATTTAGTACCCGCTGAGTATTCCATGCTCAGCCGTACTTCTCATGTCGGCAGGTTCTGAGGGAGCTGCTGCTCCATTTGATGTTTGTGCTCCTGGTCCATGGGTGGAAGAGGAGTACGTCGAGGAGCCTTTGGAGGAACCTCCCGTAGAGGGTTATCAGTAGGTGGTGTTAGATTCTGAGTGGATTAGCTGTGGGTGAGATGAGAGATATACATTCATGTATTTTGGCGGGTCTGTCCGCACTTTCTTTTGGATTCCGTTTGTGTAAACTTGGATTCGTATATACATAGAGGTTTGGTAGACTTCCGCTGTGCTTTATGGTTATGTTTCGGCTATAATGTCCTCTATTGTATATGCTCAGTGGGTTTTGCAGGTTGTTTGTCAAGCAAGTCATGTAAGCCATGATTAGTCGTCCAAAGTTCACTCTAACTCCTAGGGTGGGTTTTGGGTCGCGACAGAAGTGGCATCAGAGCTTAGGCTTTAGGTCTCTAGGGTCATTTAGAATCTTGTACCACGGCTTGACAAGAGCATATGTTAGGAAACAAGTTAGGAAGGAAGTAAGTCGGAAGAGAGTCTTGATCCAAGTGTAAGACTAAACTTTAGTCTTAGTCAAAATGGTTGTTTCAACCAAGTACGAGTCCTAGGTACGCTAGAACGCTAAAGTATAAGTATAATGTGATGAATACTCTGATGACTTGATGTGATGTGTATTAGTATTATACAACTAATACAAATTGAATTATTATGAAATAGCATTGAAATAAACTGTGGTTTCAAGTTAGACTCATGTTGTGCTATTGTTCTCAGGACTTTAGTCATGAGGCGGGGCACACGGGGTCGTGGGCCACATACCAGAGCTTCCTCTTCTTCACGGGATGAGGATGAGCAGCCGGACCTCTCTCAGGTCTTAGGCTCTATTGCTGAGACACTCGCCATACTGGCGGCTCGGCAGGCTATACCATCTTCGGCGGCACCTACTCCACCGCCCGCAGCTCCAGTACATCGTACCGCTGGAGTTGAGGCATTCAGGAGATTGAGGCCTCCACCCTTCCATGGGAGTGTGGACCCTCTTGCTGCGGAGGCATGGATCCTCCAGATGGAGAAGATCTTTGCGGTCCTCTCGCCTACAGAGGAGGATAGTGTAGCATGGGCAGTTTTCATGCTAGAAGGTGAAGCCCACCATTGGTGGTTGTCCGCATTAAGGACGCGAGATTTGACCATGCAGGGTCAACCTTGGACTTGGGAGGAGTTATACTTTTTACAAGAAGTATTTTCCGGTTGGAGCTCGGGAAAAGAAAGAGAGAGAATTCATCAACCTTGAGCAAGGTTCGATCTCTGTGGCCGCTTATGAGGCCAAGTTCTCGGAGCTATCACGCTTCGCGACACATATGATTTCCACCGAGGCAATGAAGGCGAGGAGGTTTGAGCAAGGGCTCAAGGATGTCATCATGGAGAAAGTGTCGGTCTTTAGGCACGCCACTTACGCTGAAGTAGTGGATAAAGCCTTATTAGTTGAGACCAATTCAGAGACCGTGTCCAAGAAGAGAGAATTGGCGAGAGGCCAATCTAGTGGTTCGGTACCTTTAGAGAGGCGGGCCCGGACTGGTCCTTATCAGTATACATGGCCAGCACTACAGATGAGTCCGACTTATGCGCCTCCAGCACCCCGGCAGTACGTGCCACAGGCACCTCGACCTCAGGCTCTTCTGGCCCCACGGCCAGTTACACCTCAGGCAGCGAGGTATACACCACCTTCGGCCCCTCCGGCCTACACATATGAGGTCTGCACTTCATGCGGCAAAAGGCATCCGGCGGGAGATTGCCGAAGAGCATCTGGTGAATGTTATCATTGCGGTCGCCAGGGCCACATGATCAGGGATTGCCCTAGCCGGCATTTACCAGGCCAGTCTTAGGGTAGTAGGCCCCCAGCACGCCCAGCAGGATCATACCAGGCGTCATCTCAGACTACCCGGTCTACACCTCAGTCTCGCCAGGCAAACCAGGGGCAAGTTTTTGCCTTAACAGAGGGTGATGCACTTGCATCTGACGATGTAGTGCAAGGTACGCAGTTGTAGCTTATTTAATTTTTCGTAAATTAAACTGTTAAGTATTAATTGATTGTGTATGTACTTGGCATGTTATATATGTATATATACCTACATGTATACACTGTTGATGCATGGATTAACTCCGCTAGTTAAAATTTCAGGAACCCTACTAGTCAATGAGTATTTGGCTCGAGTGTTGATTGATACCGGGTCTACTCATTCGTTTGTCTCGCCGAGTTTTTCAGAAGGCTTTTCTGTGGAGCCTAATCAGTTAAAACCGGAGTTAGCCATTTCGACTCCGCTCGGCAAAACAGTATTGGCAGATAAAGTGTATAGAAATAGTGCGGTCCAAGTTGGAAGCCACGAGTTGGCGGTTGATCTCATCGTCCTTGGATTCCAAGACTTTGATGTTATATTGGGAATGGATTGGTTAGCAGCACATCATGGGCATGTAGCTTGCTTTGAGAAAATGGTACTCTTCAAGCCAGTAGAAGGAAGACCATTTCACTTTCGGGGGTTGAAAGGTAGAGATATCGCTCGTTTTACGGCGTTGAGCTTAGCTAACCCCGAGACAAAGGACTTATCGACTATTCCGGTTGTGAGTGAGTTCCTGGATGTATTTCCAGAGGAGTTGCCAGGATTGCCTCCAGACAGGGAGATTGAGTTTGTGATGGAGCTTGCACCAGGCACAGCTCCTGTTTTCAGGGCTCCGTATAGAATGGCCCCTATTGAACTCAAAGAGTTAAAGACCCAGTTTGAAGAATTACAAGGTCTTGGTTTCATTCGACCAAGTGTCTCACCGTGGGGTGCCCCAGTGTTGTTTGTTAAGAAGAAAGATGGCTCGATGCGGATGTGCGTCGATTACAGGCAATTGAACAAAGTCACTATAAAGAATAGGTATCCCTTGCCTAGGATTGATGACTTGTTCGATCAGTTGAAGGGAGTGAGATTTTTCTCGAAGATAGACCTTCGATCGGGTTATCACCAGTTGAAGATTAAGGTGGAAGATGTTCCCAAAACTGCTTTCAGGACTCGGTATGGACACTACGAGTTCTTGGTGATGCCTTTTGGACTCAGGAACGCGCCGGCAGCCTTTATGGATTTGATGAACCGGGTGTTCCGGCCATATCTTGATAGGTGCGTGATTGTATTTGTTGATGACATTTTGGTCTATTCCCAGACACGGGAAGATCACACACGCGACCTATGCCTTGCTTTGGAAATGCTAAGAGAGCACAAGCTATACGCCAAACTTAGCAAGTGTGAGTTTTGGTTGGAAGAAGTGGCATTCCAAGGCCACGTTGTTTCTGCATAAGGTATTTCGGTGGATCCAAAGAAGATAGAGGCAGTCATGAGTTGGGCGAGGCCCAAGAGTGTCACAGAGATACGTAGTTTTCTTGGATTGGTAGGCTACTATAGGAGATTTGTAGAGGGTTTCTCTAGCCTTGCGGCACCGCTCACTTACCTGACAAGGAAGAATGCCAAGTTTGTATGGAGTGATAAGTGCGAGATCAGTTTCACGGAACTGAAGAAGAGGCTAACTATAGCCCCTGTCCTTACTGTGCCATCCAGACCTTATAGGTATGAGGTGTATAGTGATGCCTCACATGTTGGACTTGGGTGTGTACTCATGCCGCACAAGAAAGTCATTGCCTATCCATCAAGGCAATTGAAGGAGCATGAGAAGAATTATCCCACGCACAACTTGGAGCTTGCAGCGGTCGTGTTTGCACTTAAGATTTGGCTTCATTACCTTTATGGGGTGGAGTTCTATGTGTTCACGGATCACAAGAGTCTCACGTATCTCTTCTCCCAAAAGGAGCTGAATCTAAGGCAACGGCGTTGGATGGAATTTTTGAAAGACTATGATTGTACCATTCAATACCACCCGGGTAAAGCAAATGTAGTGGCTGATGCTTTGAGTAGAAGACCTCCGGGGTTATTAGCATGCATGTTAGTGCAGGAATGGAAGCTACTTGAAGACTTGGCAAATCTGGGCATTAGTGTGAATGACTCTGTCCGTAGTCCTATCTTGGCAAATGTCACGGTTCGGCCATACATTATAGATTTGATCCAAGAATACCAAGCCACGGATGCTGAATTGTTGGCCTATCGGGACAAGGAAGTTGCTAAGGGTAGTGAAGACTTCTCTCTCACTAGCCGAGGTGCTATCACATTCAAGGGAAGGCTGTGTGTTCTAGCCAATGCAAATCTTCGGAGGGAGATTATGGATGAAGCCCACCGGGCAAAGTACACTGTGCATCCGGGGGGTACGAAGATGTACCGGAACCTCAAGAGTCACTTTTGGTGGCGGAATATGAAGAGGGAGGTTGCGGAATATGTAGCACGGTGCTTGGTGTGCCAACAGGTGAAAGCAGAACACATGCGGCCCGCAGGTCTATTACAGTCCCTTCCGATTCCCGAGTGAAAATGGGAGAACATATCCATGGATTTAATAGTTGGCTTGCCAAAGACGGCAAGGGGCGCATATGCTATATGGGTAGTAGTGGATCGTTTGACGAAGTCCGCTCAATTCATACCTTACCGAACTACCTTCAACTCTAGTCATTTAGCCGCTTTGTACATCAAGGAAGTGGTGAGGTTGCACGGAGTGCCCGTTAGTATTGTGTCAGATCGGGATCCAAGATTCACATCACGATTCTGGAAAAGCTTCCAGGAGGCTATGAGTTCCCGACTTGATTTCAGCACCGCTTTTCATCCACAGACGGATGGACAAACCGAGAGAGTGAACCAAGTCATTGAAGACATGCTTCGGGCTTGTATGTTGGATTTCAGAGGCAGTTGGGAAGAGCACTTGCCTTTGCTTGAATTTGCCTATAATAACAGCTATCAGGCAAGTATCCAAATGGCACCATTTGAGGCCTTGTATGGGCGAAGTTGTAGGTCTCCTCTCTATTGGGATGAGGTAGGAGAAAGGAAAGTACTTTGTCCGGAGTTGATTGAGCAAACTGCAAACACAGTTAAGATCATTCGAGATCGATTGAAAGCCGCTCAAGATTGCCAGAAACGTTATGCGGATGTAACACCCCGAAATACCCCCTAAGAGTTTAGGGATATTTTAGGTGTCACACTGCGTATCTATCAAACCATCCTGTAATGCACAAGATAAATTACAGTACTAACAACGATAATCAGAGCGCCGAAGCTATCATATATGCGGAAGCGTAAACAAATTTTCATTTCTTCTGAGGATCCAAAATAGTATTCCAAGTTAACATAAATACAAGACATGTCTAAGTCTAAGCTGGACAGGCCCACCTATCAAAATATCAAAATACACAAGACCCTCTCATACTCTCCCCTCAACAGTAGTCGAGGTATGGCCACGCATCGAGGTCTCGGTCCGCCTCAGACTGTAATGGAATAGCCGGCTCTCTCTCCTCTATATACTCTTCCTCGACCCAAGGCTCCGGGTCGAGGGCTCCCTCAGTACCTGCCGACATGAAAGTACGGCTGAGCATGGAATACTCAGCGAGTACAAGCTACTAGCAGACCATAACAATAATAAAACACACAATAGTAATATCATACAAGCAGTAATAGAAACATCACAAAGAAACAGTAGAGGGCATGACACAATACAGGCATCCTGACGTGCGTACATGAATGCGAAAACGCCGATAAAACTCATGCATGAAAACCCCTGTCATGTCCCGGTATGCCTCGTAGAAATCATGTATGCGTGCATGCATGAATGCATGATCATCATCTTGTAAACCTCCATCTTGTAACTTGTCAGCCAGAGGCTAGCACCTGAATCTCCCTGGGCTGCCAACCTCCTTGATATGCAATGCACTTGTGAGCCAGAGGCTAGCACCCGAATGTCCCTAGGCTACCAACCTCCTTGATATGCAATGCACTTGTGAGTCAGAGGCTAGCACCCGAATGTCCCTGGGCTACCAACCTCCTTGTTATGAAATGCATGGTTTTCTTGTGAGCCAGAGGTTAGTACCCGAATGTCCCTGGGCTACCAACCTCCTTGACAATAGGTGATTTTTATTACTTGTTTAGTTTTCTTGTGAGCCAGAGGCTAGTACCCGAATGTCCCTGGGCTACCAACCTCCTTGACAATAGGTGTTTTAGGGGTTATCTTGTGAGCCAGAGGTTAGTACCCGAATCCTCCCTGGGCTACCAACCTTCTTGACATGAAATATTTTCTTGTTGTTTATTGTATGCACATGCTCTTGAAATCACGGTTCATGCTATCATGCGTGCTCGTGTACGTGTCCATAGTGACAATCATGATAATGGGAATAACCAAAATATGGCATTATAATTCAATTCATGATATAAACATAGGTAACATAAGTAGTTTGCATAACATTTGATCAATTTATCATTTATAAGAACGCATGCATAAAACCCATTTCTATATTCTTCATTGAGATCATTTATTCATAGTTTAGGTATTTTGTCAAACACTTTCATATATTATTCCTTAGTAGTTTATCTCATTCTTTTAAATGCATATTTTCCATTCAATCACACAATGGTAAGTTTGTTATTTGTACTATGCCCATCCTCCATTTTCCAATCCACAACCCACTCATCATACATCACACATTCGGCATCTAATCGCCGTATCTAACCTCCATCCAAGCATCCCTACCCTTTCTTTATCTTGTTTATATTTATTATAGATGACACATTTTGCAAGGAATAAAACATACTAACAAGAATCATATTTCATAAGAAAAACCTAGATTTATTGCCAGGGTAAGTTAGTAGGGTGTACTAACCTTAGATCAAGGCTTGATCTTGAAGAAACCTTGAAATAAAAGCTCTATTTTGAAGGAGGAAGCCTTTGCTTGAAGGGGACTTGAGTTGGGGAAGAAACCCTTTTCAAAAATGCCATAGGATCGCTGCCCTAGCTTGGAGAATGAGTCCCCACACGAGCTTGAGCCTGGAACTTGAGGCAACTCGAGTTGGGGTGAGCTAGGGTTCTTAAGCCCTCCTTGATTTCCTTCTCAAAACCAAACCCTAGGTTAGAGCTTCCTTCTCTTCTCTCTCTACCTCTCAAAATCTCTCAAATGTTGTAAATGATCCCTAAGGCTCGGGCAAGCCTTAAGAAGAAAGGGTTTAACCCCCAAAAGATGAAAAAGCCCTTAATGAAATTTCTGCAAAACGCGAAGACCGAGCGATCGGTGTTTAAGACCGATCGATCGGTTGCCTACCGAGCGATCGGTTGATTGACCGAGATCTCGGTCAAAAATCAACTCTCTGGAATATTTTCCCATACAAAAGTTTCGACCGTGCGATAGCTACCGATCGATCGGTTTTGGACCGATCGATCGCTGACTGGACCGAACGATCGGTGCTCTGCATGTCTGGACTGTTTTGACCATATCT
The DNA here is from genome assembly GCA_015143295.1 of Tetracentron sinense. Classification (NCBI taxonomy): domain Eukaryota; kingdom Viridiplantae; phylum Streptophyta; class Magnoliopsida; order Trochodendrales; family Trochodendraceae; genus Tetracentron; species Tetracentron sinense. Next base: position 12,168,134 of record CM026562.1, on the reverse strand, counting down.
TTTGACTCGCTCGTCGGATTTCGACGATTCAACTTGCGTTGGGTTCGTCTTTCGGAAACGCACATTTCTGACATTTCGGAATTTCCGATTTCTCTCTTATTTATTAATTAGACTATGAGGAAGGCCAATTAGCTACAAAAACGGTATTCATTAAGTATAGAAAAATCCGGGGTGCTACATTCTCCCCCCCTTACAAAACTTTCGTCCCCGAAATTTGGACGATACATACATGCACAAAATCAAAACAAAATTACAAGCCATATGCACAAGTCTATTCAAACAACTCGAGATACTTTTCTTTGACTTCGGCTTCATGCTCCCACGTAGCTTCCTCCCTTGAATGGTGTTGCCATCTCACTAAGACCAAGGGAATGGTCTTGTTACGCAAGACTTGTTCTCTCCTATCCAAGATCTGCACCGGTTGTTCAATTAGGGTGAGGTCCTCTCGAATCTCTATCGGATCCAACTCGATGACATGAGAAGGATCCGGGACATACTATCGAAGCATAGAGACATGGAATACATTGTGGACCGCCGTCATATGAGCGGGTAAAGCAACACGGTAAGCTACCTCACCGACTCCAGCAATGATCTCGAACGGACCCACATATCTTGGGCTAAGCTTGCCTCTCTTCCCGAATCGCATAACACCTTTGGTCGGTGAAATCCTTACAAACACAAAATCACCGACTCGGAATTCAAGATCCCTCATTCGGTTGTCGGCATAGCTTTTCTGTCTATCTTGTGCGGTCTTTAACCTCTCCCGGATAAGCTTGACCCTATCCGCGGTTTGTTCAATTAACTCGGGGCCCAAAATCTTTCTTTCTCCCACTTCATCCCAATACAACGGGGATCTACAACTCCTTCCGTACAAAGCCTCGAAAGGCGCCATTTGTATGCTTTCCTGATAACTATTGTTGTAAGCGAATTCCACCAAAGGTAGGTGATCTTCCCAACTTCCCTTGAAGTCTAGCATACATGCTCGGAGCATATCTTCAATAACCTGATTCACCCTCTCGGTTTGCCCGTCGGTCTGTGGGTAGAAAGCTGTGCTAAAGTCTAACCGGGAGCCCATTGCACCTTGAAAACTTTTCCAAAACCTGGATGTGAATCTTGGGTCTCTATCCGACACAATACTCACTGGCACCCCGTGTAATCGGACTATTTCCTTGATGTATAGCTCCGCTAACTGATTAGAGTTGAATGTAGTCCGGTACGGTAAGAAATGAGCGGACTTCGTGAGTCTATCAACAACTACCCATATAGCATCGGTCTTCCTAACCGTCTTCGGCAACCCCACGATGAAGTCCATAGAGATATGTTCCCATTTCCACTCGGGAATAGGGAGAGACTGCAAAAGACCCGCCGGTCTCAAATGCTCCGCTTTCACCTGTTGGCACACCAAACACCGTGCCACATATTCCGTAACCTCCCTCTTCATGTTTCGCCTCCAAAAGTGACTCTTGAGGTTCCGGTACATCTTCGTACCCCCAGGATGCACTGTGTACTTTGAACGGTGAGCTTCATCCATGATCTCTCTCCGAAGGTCTGCATTGGCTGGGACACAAAGTCTTCCCTTGAATGTAATAGCACCCCGGCTAGTGAGAGAGAAGTCCGTGCTACCCTTGGCAACTTCCTTGTCCCGAAAAGCCAACAAGTCAGCATCCGTGGCTTGATACTCTTGGATCAAATCTATAAGGTACGGCCGAACCGTAACATTTGCCAAAACGGGACTGAGGACGGAGTCATTTACACTGATGTCCAAATTTGCCAAATCTTCTAACAATCTCCATTCTTGCACTAACATGTGAGCCAACAACCCCGGTGGTTTCCTACTCAAGGCATCTGCCACCACGTTTGCTTTTCCCGGGTGATATTGGATAGTGCACTCATAGTCTTTTAAGAACTCAATCCAACGTCGTTGTCGTAAGTTTAACTCTTTTTGGGAAAAGAGATGCTTGAGGCTCTTATGGTCCGTGTACACATAGAACTCCACCCCGTACAGATAATGTCGCCAAATTTTGAGTGCAAACACGACCGCCGCAAGCTCCAAGTTGTGAGTGGGGTAGTTCTTTTCATGCTCTTTCAACTGCCTTGATGCATAGGCAATGACTTTCTTGTGTTGCATTAGAACACACCCGAGTCCGACGTGCGAGGCATCACTATACACCTCATACCTAAAAGGTCCAGATGGCACAGTAAGGACAGGGGCTGTGGTGAGGCGTTTCTTCAACTCTTGGAAACTTACTTCACATCGGTCACTCCAACTGAACTTTGCATTTTTCCTTGTCAAGTAGGTGAGAGGTGCAGCCAAACTGGAGAATCCCTCCACAAATCTCCGGTAGTAGCCTACCAATCCGAGGAAACTACGTATCTTCGTGACGCTCTTGGGCCTCTCCCAACTCATGACTGCCTCAACCTTGGCTGGATCTAAAGAAATGCCCTCGGCCGACACTACGTGTCCAAGAAATGCGACCTTCTCTAACCAGAACTCGCACTTACTCAATTTGGCATATAGCCTATGCTCTCTCAACATCTCCAGAGCAAGGCGGAGGTCTCGTGCGTGATCTTCCCGTGTCTGGGAATACACCAAAATGTCATCAATGAATACAATCACGCATCGATCCAAGTAAGATCGGAACACCCGGTTCATCAAATCCATGAATGCCACCGGTGCATTCGTCAGCCCAAAAGGCATGACAAGGAACTCGTAATGCCCATACCGAGTCCTGAAAGCCGTCTTCGGAACATCTTCCGCCTTGATCCTTAATTGATGATACCCCGATCTAAGATCAATTTTGGAGAAGAATCTCGCTCCCTTCAGTTGGTCGAACAAGTCATCGATCCTTGGCAAGGGATAACGATTCTTGATAGTTACCTTGTTCAACTGATGGTAGTCTATACACATTCTCATCGACCCGTCTTTCTTCTTCACAAAGAGAACCGGAGCTCCCCACGGTGAGACACTTGGTTGGATGAAACCAAGTTGTTGTAACTCCTCAATCTGTTTCTTCAATTCTTCCAGCTCTATAGGGGCCATTCTAAACAGTGCCCTTGAAATCGGAGCTGTGCCCGGAGTAAGCTCTATAGCGAACTCAATCTCCCGATTCGGAGGTAGCCCGGGAAGTTCCTCCGGAAACACGTCCAAGAAATCACTCACGACCGGAATGGCCGAGGAGTTTTGTGCTTCTAGGTTTGCTATACTCAAGGCTGCGAGGCGAGCAATGTCCCTTTCTCTTAATCCTCGAAAGTGAAAAGGCTTACCCCCTTCCGGCTTGAAATTCACCATCTTCTCAAAACACGCAACATGCCCGTGATGGTTTGACAACCAATCCATCCCTAAGATGACATCAAAATCCAAGTCTTGAAAATCTAGGATGATGAGATCGGCTAACAGTTCATTCTCCCCCACTTGTACCACACTATCCTTGAATATCTTGTTCGTATCAACTGACTTGCCGAGTGGAGTTGCAATGGTCAACTCCTGCTTTAACGGAGTAGCCTCAGTCAAAAATCCCTTTGCAAAACTAGGCGACACAAAGGAGTGAGTGGATCCTGTGTCGATCAACACTCGGGCAAGACATTCGTTCACTAACAAAGCGCCTGTGCGATTAAGTGACTACTATTAGTAGATTTCAAACAACAAGCATCATACATAGGTAACCCCTAGTATAGAAATTCACAAAACAAACCATAGAAATTTTACACAATTTAAACTCTAGAATTCGTGCGTACCTTGCATGACATCGTCGGATGTACGTGCGTCTCTCTCTGATAGGGCAAAAACTCGACCCTGTGTGGCTGGGCGAGGAGGCCGTGTAGACGGTGAGGCCCTCGAAGCCTGAGAAGAGCTAGGCTGAGATGTCTGCCTAACCGGGGGCCTGCTCCCTGATGACTGAGTTGGCAATTGACGCCGGGGACAATCTCTAACCATGTGGCCTTGGTCACCACAATTGAAGCAACTTCCTGAAACTCTCCGGCATTCTCCCGCTGGATGCCTCCTCCCACAAAGAGTGCAAACATCATGCAAATAGGAGGAAGGAGCATATCCCGTAGCCTGAGTAACTACGGGGCGAGGAGCATATGAGGTAGCCGGGCGAAAGGCCGGTGGAGCAAAAGAGCAGGGAGCTTGTGGTGCTGAATACATCCTCTGTGACTGAGCCGGCCCTGCGGACTGATACAAGCTCGTCCTTGCTCTTTTCTCCCCTGAACTACTCGACTGTCCTTTTTCCATTCCTCTCCTTTTGAAGAACTCCTCGGAGTTCGACTCGGCCAATAGTGCTTTATCAACAACTTCGGAATATGTCTCATGTCTAAACATCGAGACTCGGTCCTTGAGGTAAGCCTTCAATCCTCTCTCAAATTTCCGGGCTTTCATAGCCTCGGTCGCTATCATGTGTGGAGCAAATCGAGATAGCTCCGAAAATTTGGCTTCATAAGTCGCTACTGACATATTACCTTGCTCCAAGGTAATGAATTCGACTTCCATCTTTTCTTTCATTCCGACCGGAAAGTACTTCTTGTTGAAGACCTCCAAGAATTCCTCCCAAGTCCAGTCTTGACCTTGGCGGGTCAACTCTCGGGTCCGAAGTGTGGATTTCCACCAATGGTCGGCCTCGCCTTCAAGCATAAAGGCGGCCCATGTGACCCTTTCCACTTCAGTAGGTGCTAATACCGAGAATATCTTCTCAAGTTGCCGGGTCCAACCCTCGGCAACAAGTGGATCAATGCTTCCACAAAAAGTTAGAGGCCTCATCCTCCGAAAAGCTTTTATCCCGGCTTGGGCTCGGTTAGGAGGAGCCGGTATAAGTGCCGCATTAGGCGGAGTGGCCGGTTGCCTTGCCGCCAACATAGCCAAAGTCTCGGCTATGGATGCGAATGCTTGGGCAAAGTCGGGTTGATCATCACCCAATGGAGCATCACCTCCATTACCCCTCGTGTTGTACCCGCAACCCAGGGTATTGCGTCTCATGATTTCTCCTGAGAACGACAATACAACATGAGTCTAACTTGGATACACATTTAGTACAAATTTCGCAATTCGCTCAATACATATTCATCAAGCATACTTAATAAGCACAACACAATTAATGCACATATGGTATAGAACACAACATCATCCATACAATCCGTGTTCCTAGCGTAGGACTCTAAGTTTGGTTGAGATTCAACCTATTTTGACTAGGACTAACTTGTTAGTCCATACTTGGAATACAACTAATACCTTGTTCAATCATGGTCTCTAGTACTATGCGACCCTAGGGACTCTAATGCCTAGACCTCTGATACCACTCTGTAACACCCCGAAATACCCCCTAGGAGTTTAGGGATATTTTAGGTGTCACACTGCGTACCTATCAAACTATCCTGTAATGCACAAGATAAAATACAGTACTAACAACGATAATCAGAGCGCGGAAGCTATCATATATGCGGAAGCGTAAACAAATTTTCATTTCTTCTGAGGATCCAAAATAGTATTCCAAGTTAACATAAATACAAGGAATGTCTAAGTCTAAGGTGGACAGGCCCACCTATCAAAATACACAAGACCCTCTCATACTCTCCCCTCAACAGTAGTCGAGGTATGACCACGCATCGAGGTCTCGGTCCGCCTAAGACTGTAATGGAATAGCTGGCTCTCTCTCCTCTATATACTCTTCCTCGACCCAAGGCTCCGGGTCGAGGGCTCCCTCAGTACCTGCCGACATGAAAGTACAGCTGAGCATGGAATACTCAGCGAGTACAAGCTACTAGCAGACCATAAAAATAACAAAACACACAATAGTAATATCATACAAGCAGTAATAGAAACATCACAAAGAAACAGTATAGGGCATGACACAATACAGGCATCCTGACGTGCGTACATGAATGCGAAAACGCCGATAAAACTCATGCTTGAAAACCCCTGTCATGTCCCGGTATGCCTCGTAGAAATCATGTATGCGTGCATGCATGAATGCATGATCATCATCTTGTAAACCTCCATCTTGTAACTTGTGAGCCAGAGGCTAGCACCCGAATCTCCCTGGGCTGCCAACCTCCTTGATATGCAATGCACTTGTGAGCCAGAGGCTAGCACCCGAATGTCCCTGGGCTACCAACCTCCTTGATATGCAATGCACTTGTGAGCCAGAGGCTAGCACCCGAATGTCCCTGGGCTACCAACCTCCTTGTTATGAAATGCATGGTTTTCTTGTGAGCCAGAGGTTAGTACCCGAATGTCCCTGGGCTACCAACCTCCTTGATAATAGGTGATTTTTATTACTTGTTTAGTTTTCTTGTGAGCCAGAGGCTAGTACCCGAATGTCCCTGGGCTACCAACCTCTTTGACAATAGGTGTTTTAGGGGTTATCTTGTGAGCCAGAGGTTAGTACCCGAATCCTCCCTGGGCTACCAACCTCCTTGACATGCAATATTTTCTTGTTGTTTATTATATGCACATGCTCTTGAAATCACGGTTCATGCTATCATGCGTGCTCGTGTACGTGTCCATAGTGACAATCATGATAATGGGAATAACCAAAAATGACATTATAATTCAATTCATGATATGAACATAGGTAACATAAGTAATTTGCATAACATTTGATCAATTTATCATTTATAAGAACGCATGCATAAAACCCATTTCTATATTCTTCATTGAGATCATTTATTCATAGTTTAGGTATTTTGTCAAACACTTTCATACATTATTCCTTAGTAGTTTATCTCCTTCTTTTAAATGCATATTTTCCATTCAATCACACAATGGTAAGTTTGTTATTTGTACTATGCCCATCCTCCATTTTCCAATCCACAACCCACACATCATACATCATACATTCGGCATCCAATCGCCGTATCTAACCTCCATCCAAGCATCCCTACCATTTCTTTATCTTGTTTATATTTATTATAGATGACACATTTTGCAAGGAATAAAACATACTAACAAGAATCATATTTCATAAGGAAAACCTAGATTTATTGCCAGGGTAAGTTAGTAGGGTGTACTAACCTTAGATCAAGGCTTGATCTTGAAGAAACCTTGAAATAAAAGCTCTATCTGGAAGGAGGAAGCCTTTGCTTGAAGGGGACTTGAGTTGGGGAAGAAATCCCTTTCAAAAACACCGTAGGATTGCTGCCCTAGCTTGGAGAATGTGTCCCCACACAAGCTTGAGCCTGGAACTTGAGGCAACTCGAGTTGGGGTGAGCTAGGGTTCTTAAGCCCCCCTTGATTTCCTTCTCAAAACCAAACCCTAGGTTAGAGCTTCCTTCTCTTCTCTCTCTATCTCTCAAAATCTCTCAAATGTTGTAAATGATCCCTAAGGCTCGGGCAAGCCTTAAGAAGAAAGGGTTTAACCCCCAAAAGATGAAAAAGCCCTTAATGAAATTTCTGCAAAACGCGAAGACCGAGCGATCGGTGTTTAAGACCGATCGATCGGTTGCCTACCGAGCGATCGGTTGATTGACCGAGATCTCGGTCAAAAATCAACTCTCTGGAAAATTTTCCCATACAAAAGTTTCGACCGTGCGATAGCTACCGATCGATCGGTTTTGGACCGATCGATCGCTGACTGGACCGAGCGATCGGTGCTCTACATGTCTGGACTGTTTTGATCATATCTTTTGACTCGCTCGTCGGATTTCGACGATTCAACTTGCGTTGGGTTCGTCTTTCGAAAACGCACATTTCTAATGTTTCGGAATTTCCGATTTCTCTCTTTTTTATTAATTAGACTATGAGGAAGGCCAATTAGCTACGAAAACGGTATTCATTAAGTATAGAAAAATCTGGGGTGCTACAGCGGACGCGCGCCGTAGGGACTTGGAATTTCAAGTAGGGGATCAAGTTCTTGTGAAAGTATCTCCTAGCAAAGGGATCATGAGATTTGGAAACTGAGGCAAGCTCAGTCCTCGGTATGTTGGGCCTTTTGAGATTATCACACGAGTTGGTGAGGTTGCTTACAGGGTAGCTCTCCCACCTCACATGGCCGCAGTTCACAACGTCTTCCATGTGTCTATGCTTCGGAAGTACATTGCGGATCCTTCGCATGTCATAGACTTGGAACCGTTGGAGATTCGAGAGGACCTCACCTTGATTGAAAAGCCGGTTCAGATTTTGGATCGAAGAGATCAGGTGGTTCGCAACAAGACAATCCCTTTGGTTCTTGTGCAATGGCAACACCATGCTCGGGAAGAAGCTACCTGGGAGCGTGAAGCCGAAGTCAAAGCAAAGTACCCAGAATTAATTAAATGAGTTTTGGTATAGGTTTGTATATGACTTGTAATTTTCTCTTTCGTTTGTAATGCAAGTAGTGTCTAAATTTTGAGGACGAAATTTTTGTAAGGGGGGGAGGATGTAGAGCCCCGGACCTTTTCACATTTAATGCATGACACTTTCGTTGCCATTTTACCTTTAAAGAGGTATAATTAATAAATAAGGAAGAAATTGGAAATTCTGATATATTAGAAATGTTCCTTTTCGAAGTACGAACCCAACGCAAGTTGAATCGTCAAAATCGGACGAACGAGTCAAAAGATATGGCCAAAACAGTCTGGACATACAGGCAATCGTAGCTCGGAAGGCACTAAGGACGTAGCTCGGTTATGCGCTAAGGACGTAGCTCGGTTATGCGCTAAGGACGTAGCTCGGTTATGTGCTAAGGACGTAGCTCGGTTATGCACTAAGGACGTAGCTCCGATAACGTGCTCTGACAACGTGCTCTGATAAGGCACAGGCAACGCATAGACAACGTACTCTGATAACGTATACGTTGTGCATTCGTTGTGCAACAGACAACGGGTGCGTCGTGCAGCAGACAACGTGTACGTTGTACAGCACGACGGGCACGTTGTACATAAGACAACGGACAACGAGCTCAGCACTAAGCACTACACAATGGACAACGAGCACAGCACAACGAGTTGGCGCTATTCACAGCACAACGAGTTGGCGCTATTCACAGCACAATGTGTTCGGCGCTGTTCACAGGACAACGTGTTCGACACTGTTCACAGCACAACGTGTTCGGCACTCGTGTTTCGCAAAAAATTCAGTAAGGGTATTATGGTCTTTTAGTCGGTTCACTCTTACCTTAAGAGTTTAACCCGAGCCTTTAGGGCTCATTCTTAACACTTAGAAAGATTGGAGAGTTAGAGAAAGGGGAGAAGGCGATCCTAAACCTAGGGTTTCCATTTTGGAGAGAAATCAAAGGGTTTTGAAACCCTAGATCAACCTCAAGCCCATTTTCTTCAAGATTTCGGTTCAAGCATTCGTGGAGCTCGCAATCCAAGCTAGGGCAGCACCTCACGGTCGTTTTTGGAAGGAGATTTCTTCCTCACTTGATCAAGGTCGGTACTTCTTGCTACCCTCCTAGTTATAGTTCCTCTTTCCCCTTCATTTCTCTTTATTTTCCTTTATTTACACATGTGCTATGAGATGGATGGTTGTGAATGGTGAATGGAGATGGAACGGACGATTGGATGCCAATGGTTGTGTGGTGATGATTAAAATGGGGAGGGCATTGTTCCAATAATGAACATACATGTATGATTTGAGTAAAACCCATCTAGAAAAGCATGTTGTAGGGTAAATCCATAATGAACACACCATGTTTGATGAAATGCCAAGGTGAATAAAGTGAGTTATAAATTAGGAAATGCATGCCTAATAAATTATGAATATTGCTAGGGACTATGATAGTGTGTTTCTTGTTTTCCCTAAATGATATGAATATTACATTGCTCAATCATTGATGCTATATGTGTTGTGAAATTACCCAAATGTCATATTTAAATTTAAATGCAAGTATGTACACGGTTTCCATGAGCACGGCATGCATGACATGATTTATCGAGGTTTTCAAGAACATGGTTGGAGGTGGGACATATCCTACGATATGTTTTACCTCGCTCTTGGCAAGGACAAGTCAATCATGCATTATCATAAGAAGGGTCTCCCTTCCCTCGCAAGTACATACATATCATAAGAAGGGTTTCCCTTCCCTCGCAAGTACATACATATCATAAGAAGGGTTTCCCTTCCCTCGCAAGTACATCTCACAAGGACATCTCACAAGTGAAAGGTCATGACATGAGCATTTAGGAAGAAGGGTCTCCCTTCCCTCACAAGTAGTTTACTTTTCCAAGCATGATACAAGCATGACATGACACGGCATGACAAGCATGAGCATTTTAGGAAGAAGGGTCTCCCTTCCCTCACAAGTAGATTACTTTTCCGAACAAGCAAGCATGATACATGACATGACAAGCATGGGCATTTAGGAAGAAGGGTCTCCCTTCCCTCACAAGTAGTTTACTTTTCCAAGCAAACATGACATGGCATGATACACACGACACGCATGATACAATAAGATAAGACAAACATGACAAGTTTTCAAGCACGGAAATGGTATTTTCAGTCAAGTCAAGTGCACGGTGTTTTCAAGGGTGTTATCGGCTTTTCATGAAATGCAAGCATGATTATAAATTGCCTTATTTCCTTGTTATGATATTGATGGCTCCTGCTTTATATATGTGAAATGCTTCCTACTTCCTATACTGCTATGGTTTTGCTATGACTATTGGTTAGTATTTAGTACCCGCTGAGTATTCCATGCTCAGCCGTACTTCTCATGTCGGCAGGTTCTGAGGGAGCTGCTGCTCCATTTGATTTTTGTGCTCCTGGTCCATGGGTGGAAGAGGAGTATGTCGAGGAGCCTTTGGAGGAACCTCCTGTAGAGGGTTATCAGTAGGTGGTGTTAGATTCTGAGTGGATTAGCTGTGGGTGAGATGAGAGATATACATTCATGTATTTTGGCGGGTCTGTCCGCACTTTCTTTTGGATTCTGTTTGTATAAACTTGGATTCGTATATACATAGAGGTTTGGTAGACTTCCGCTGTGCTTTATGGTTATGTTTCCGCTATAATGTCCTCTATTGTATATGCTCTGTGGGTTTTGCAGGTTGTTTGTCAAGCAAGTCATGTAAGCCATGATTAGTCGTCCAAAGTTCACTCTAACTCCTAGGGTGGGTTTTGGGTCGCGACAAAGCTAGTCCTTGCTCTTTTCTCCCCTGAACTACTCGACTGTCCTTTTTCTATTTCTCTTCTTTTGAAAAACTCCACGGAGTTTGACTCGGCCAAAAGTGCCTTATCAACAACTTCGGAATATGTCTCATGTCTAAACATCGAGACTCGGTCCTTGAGGTAAGCCTTCAATCCTCTCTCAAATTTCTGGGCTTTCATAGCCTCGGTCGCTATCATGTGTGGAGCAAATCGAGATAGCTCCGAAAATTTGACTTCATAAGTCGCTACTGACATATTACCTTACTCCAAGGTAATGAATTCGACATCCATCTTTTCTTTCATTCCGACCGGAAAGTACTTCTTGTTGAAGACCTCCAAGAATTCCTCCCAAGTCCAGTCTTGACCTTGGCGGGTCAACTCTCGGGTCCGAAGTGTGGATTTCCACCAATGGTCGGCCTCGCCTTCAAGCATAAAGGCAGCCCAAGTGACCCTTTCCACTTCCGTAGGTGCCAATACCGAGAATATCTTCTCAAGTTGCCGAATCCAACCCTCGGTGATAAATGGATCAATGCTTCCACAAAAAGTTGGAGGCCTCATCCTCTGAAAAGCTTTTATCCCGGCTTGGGCTCGGTTAGGAGGAGCCGGTATAAGTGCCGCATTAGGCGGAGTGGCCGGTTGCCTTGCCGCCAACATAGCCAAAGTCTCGGCTATGGATGCGAATGCTTGGGCAAAGTCGGGTTGATCATCACCCGATGGAGCATCACCTCCATTACCCCTCGTGTTGTACCCGCGACCCCGGGTATTGCGTCTCATGATTTCTCCTGAGAACGACAATACAACATGAGTCTAACTTGGATACGCATTTAGTACAATTTCACAATTCACTCAATACATATTCATCAAGCATATTTAATAAGTACAACACAAATAATGTACACATGGTATATAACACAATAGCATAACATACAATCCGTGTTCCTAGCGTAGGACTCTATGTTCGGTTGAAGTTCAACCCATTTTGACTAAGACTAACTTGTTAGTCTATACTTGGAATACAACTCTCTAAGGTGATTCTAATACCTTGTTCAATCATCCAAGTAACCCTAGGGACTCTAATGCCTAGAGCTCTGATACCACTCTGTAACGCCCCAAAATACCCCCTAGGAGTTTAGGGATACTTTAGGTGTCACACTACGTACCTATCAAACCATCCTGTAATGCAAAAGACAAAACACAGTACTAACAACTATAATCAGAGCGCGGAAGCTATCATATATGCGGAAGCATAAACAAATTTTCATTTCTTCTAATGATCCAAAATAGTATTCCAAGTTAACATAAATACATGACATGTCTAAGTCTAAGTTGGACAGGCCCACCTATCAAAATATCAAAATACATAAGACCCAACACTATCTCGCTCAATAGTCACCCCCGTGGGGCCAATGGTCTAAGTCTCTCGCCTCCACCTGAGGCTCGACTACTAGATCCTCATACGGTTCTTCATCCCCGTAGTCCTCCTCTATCCAAGGACCCTGATCACAGATGTCAAGAGGGGCTCGTGCACCTCCCGACATGAAAGTACGTCTGAGCATGGAATACTCAGCGAGTACAAGCTACTATCTAGCCATAACAATAATAACACACGTAATAGTAATACCATATAAAGCAGTAATAGAAGTATCACAACTAAACAGTGTTTGGCATGGTACAATACAATCATCTAGAGTGCGTGCATGAATGCAAAACACCGATAAAACCCATGCTTGAAAACCCACGTCATGTCTCGGTATGCCTCGTAGAAATCATGTATGCGTACATGCATGAATGCATGATCATCATCTTGTAAATTTCCATCTTGTAACTTGTGAGCCAGAGGCTAGCACCCGAATCTCCCTGGGCTACCAACCTCCTTGATATGCAATGCACTTGTGAGCCAGAGGTTAGTACCCGAATGTCCCTGGGCTACCAACCTACTTGATATGCAATGCACTTGTGAGCCAGAGGTTAGTACCCGAATGTCCCTGGGCTACCAACCTCCTTGATATGCAATGCATGGTTTTCTTGTTGTTTGTTATATGCACATGCTCTTGAAATCTCGGTTCATGCTATCATGCGTGCTCGTGTACGTGTCCATAGTGACAATCATGATAATGGGAATAACCAAGATATGACATTACAATTCAATTCATGATATGAACATCGGTAACATAAGTAGTTTGCATAACATTTGATCAATTTATCATTTATAAGAACGCATGCATAAAACTCATTTCTATATTCTTCATTGAGATAATTTATTCATTGTTTAGGTATTTTGTCAAACACTTTCATACATTATTCCTTAGTAGTTTATCTCCTTCTTTTTAATGCATATTTTCCATTCAATCACACAATGGTAAGTTTGTTATTTGTGCTATGCTCATCCTCCATTTTCCAATCCACAACCCACACATCATACATCACACATTCGGCATCCAATCGCCGTATCCAACCTCCATCCAAGCATCCCTACCCTTTCTTTATCTTGTTTATATTTATTATAGATGACACATTTTGCAAGGAATAAAACATACTAACAGGAATCATATTTCATAAGGAAAACCTAGATTTATTGCTAGGGTAAGTTAGTAGGGTGTACTAACCTTAGATCAAGGCTTGATCCTTGGTAGAAACCTTGATTGAAGCTCCAACTTCAAAGAAGAACCCCTTTGCTTGAAGGAGACTTGAGTTGGGGAAGAAACCCCTTTCAAAAACATGCTTGGGTTGCTGCCCTATTTTGGAGTACGCTCTCCACGAGTGCTTGAGCCGTGATCTTGGAGAAAAACCGGACTTGAAGTGATCTAGGGTCTCAAAACCCCTTTGATTCTTCTCCAAAAGCAAAACCCTAGCTTAGGAAACCCTTTCTCCTCTCTTCTAATCCCCCAAATCCTCTAAGTGTTGAGAATGAGCCCTAAAGGCTCGGGTTAAACTCTTAAGGTAAGAGTGAACCGACCGAAAGACCATAATACCCTTACTAAAATTTCTGCAAAAACACGAGTGCCGAACACGTTGTGCTATGAATAGAGCTGAACACGTTGTGCTGTGAATAGTGCCGAACACGTTGTGCTGTGAATAGTACCAAACACGTTGTGCTGTGAATAGTACCAAACACGTTGTGCTGTGAATAGTGCCAAACACATTGTGCTGTTGAAGGGTGCCGAACCCGTTGTCACGTTATGTCGTGCATAGTGTTGAGATCGTTGTCCGTTTGTCTTATGTACAACGTACCCGTTGTGAGCTGTACAACGTACACGTTGTGCTGTACAACGTACCCGTTGTCTGTTGCACAACGGATGCACAACGTATACATTATCAGAGCTAGAGCTACGTTATCAGAGTACGTTGTCTATGCGTTGTCTGTGCCTTATCAGAGCACGTTGTCAGAGCACGTTATGAGAGCTACGTCCTTAGTGCCTTCCGAGCTACGTCCTTAGTGCCTTCCGAGCTACATTTTGCCTGCAGGTCCAGACTATTTTGGCCATATCTTTTGACTCGTTCGTCCGATTTTGACAATTCAACTTACGTTGGGTTCGTACTTCGAAAAGGAACTTTTCTGACATTTTGAAATTTCCAATTTCTCTCTTATTTATTAATTAGACTATGAGGAAGGCCAAGTAGCTACGAAAACGGTATTCATTAAGTATAGAAAAATCCGGGGTGCTACAATAAAAATGATCAGGAAAAAGAAAAATCAAGTAACAACTCCATTGAAATAGATAATGAAGAATCCTATCAACTTCCTAAAGCTTGAAAATTAATAAAAGATCACCCTAAGGATCTAATACTTAGTAATATGGAACAAGGGGTTAGAACAAGAAGAAATCTAATGAATCTTGATTTCTTAAGTCAAATTGAATCTAAAAATGCCTTAGAAGCTATTGAAGATGACTCGTGGGGCATTGCTATGCAAGAAAAGTTAAATTAATTTGATAGAAATCAAGTCTGGGATCTAGTACCTAGACGAAATGACAAATTTATTATTGGAACAAAATGGGTCTTCAGGAATAAAAAGGATGAAAATGGGAATGTAGTTAAAAATAAAGCAAGATTAGTAGCTCAAGGTTACAACCAAGAAGAGGGGATAGATTATGATGAAACATTTGCCCCGGTTGCTAGACTAGAAGCTATAAGAATGTTACTTGCATTTGCTAGTCATAAAGAATTTAAACTATATCAAATGGATGTAAAAAATGCATTTCTAAATGGGTATATCAATGAGGAAATTTATGTAAATCAACCTCCTTGTTTTGAAAATCATAAATTTCCTAATCATGTATTTAAGTTAACTAAAGCCTTAAATGGATTAAAGCAAGCTCCAAGAGCTTGGTATGATAGGCTAAGTAGCTTCTTAATTGAAAATGGATTCACAAGAGGTAAAATTGACACAACTTTATTCATAATGACCAAAAATGATGATATGCTAATAATCCAAATCTATGTAGATGACGTCATATTTGGATCAACAAATGAATCTATCTGTAGAATGTTTGCTAAAACAATGCAAAAAGAATTTGAAATGAGTATGATGGGTGAATTAACATTTTTCTTAGGACTTCAAATCAAACAAACCAAACAAGGAACTTTCGTTAATCAAGCTAAATATACTAAAGAACTACTTAAAAAGTTTGGAATGGAAAACACTAAAATAATGGATACTCCTATGAGTCCATCAACCGAACTTGATAAGGATGAAAAAGGGAAAAGTATTGATGAAAAACTCTATAGAGGCATGATTGGAAGCCTTTTGTATCTCACTGCAAGCAAACCTGACATTATGTTCGGTGTTTGCATTTGTGCAAGATTCCAATCTTGTCCAAAAGAATCTCACTTAACTGCTGTAAAAAGAATCTTTAGATACTTACTTGGAACAATTGATTTAGGCTTATGGTATCCAAAGGACACAAACTTAGATCTAATAAGCTATTCAGATGCAGACTTTGTTAGATGCAAAGTAGATAGAAAAAGTACTAGTGAAACTTGTCACTTTTTAGGACATTCTCTTGTTTCATGGTTTAGTAAGAAACAAAATTCAGTGGCCTTATCCACAGCTGAGGCTGAGTACATGGCAGCTGGACTTTGTTGCGCTCAAACTCTCTACATGAAACAACAGCTAGAAGATTTTAAACTTATCTATACTAAAATTCTTATTAAGTGTGATAACACAAGTGCTATTTGTATGACTAAGAATCCTATTCAACACTCAAGGACTAAACACATAGAAATAAGATATCATTTTATTAGAGACCATGTGCAAAATGGAAATGTTATCTTGGAATTTGTTGATACAATTAATCAGCTTGCTGATATTTTCACCAAACCTTTATATTCTGATAGATTTAGTGCTTTGAGAAGAGAACTGGGTATGACTTGTCTAAGTGATTTAACTTAATCAAAAGCAATCAAAAATTGAAATCTTTGATTTGATATGCCTATAACTTACTTGATTGATAAATAGATTGATTTGAATACATTATGATTATTTTAGATGTCTTCATGAATCTTTGACTTAAAAGAAAATAGGTAGAACAATTCTTCATATTCAGGACTGAATTCGGCGACGAATTCAATCTAGAATATGATTTCGGTGACGAATCTTTGGGAAATATAGAAAACAGAATGTTTTCTGTACCCATTTCGGCGACGAACCTGGATGAGTCATCCATTTCGTCGACGAAGTCAATCCAAAATTAAACACATTAGGGCTCCTAACTCAATTTCGGCGACGAATTCAGGGACAAAACCCATTTCGGCGATGAATTGAGTCGTGTGTATAAATAGTAACCCCCAAAATCCGAACTTTTTCAAACGTAATCCTTCCCTCCAAAGTCCCTATTCCATTGCTCGTGCACCCTTCTCTGTTCCAAGCTCTAGCAAATATTTCTAAATCTCTCAGAATATGCCTCCTAGTGTAGAACCTTGAAACTTTTTGCTCATGTCTTGGAATGTGTGCCAAGGCATGATACCTTGTAATGCCCAATTTCATGAAATGATAATCTGAAAACTTAGAGAATTGTCTCAAGGATGCTATAATTAATTAAATAAATTATCTAATAATAAACTATAGCCTTCCAAGTGTCCTAGGCAAGTTTAGAAGAGGTTAGAATAGAAGTACGACAAGTCCAAATAGTAGGAATGAGTGAAAAATGGACTTAGTGTCAAAACCTGCAGACCACCGATCGCTCGGTCCATTGAGCGATCGATCGGTCCACAACCGATCGATTGGAGGCTATCGACTGGTTGAAAATTTTGTATGGGGAAATTTTCCAGGGAGCTTCTTTTTAATCGAGAGCTCGGTCATATCACCGGTCGCTCAGTAGGCAACCGATCGCTCGGTCCTGACCACCAATCAATCGGTCTATCGTGTTTTTGCAGAATTTCACTAAGGGCTTTTTCGGTATTTGGGTGTTATACCCTTTACCTATAAGGCTTGCCCGGGTCTTGAGGGTTCATACACAACACTTAGAGTATTTTGAGAGATAAGGAGAGAAGAGAAAGGGGTTCCTAACCTAGGGTTTGCATTTGGGGGAGAAATCAAAGGGATTGTGAACCCACAATCACCTCAAGCTCGTTTTCCTTCAAGATCAAGGCTCAAGCACTCGTGGAGCACGTTCTCCAAGCTAGGGCAGCAACTCACGCATGTTTTGCAAGGGGTTTCTTCCCTCATTTGTCAAGGTTGGTACCATTTGCTACCCTCCTAGTCCATACCTTCCTTCCTTCCATCTTCTTTATTGTTTTCCCTAATGAATGAACCTAATGAAATGGAATGGATGTGATGTGAGAATGGATGATTTGGGCGAATGGATGCCATGTGAATGATGTGATGAATGAAATGGGGAGGGCATTGCATCCGTAATAAACATACATGTGTGATGTGAACATCAATCCACCTAGAAAAGCATGATGTAGGGTTAATACATAATGAACACACCCCGTGTTTGACGAAATGCCAAGGTGAAATAAACAAGTTGTAAATTAGGAAATGCATGTTTAAACGCTTATGGAATTTGCTAGGGCTTATGATAGTGTGATTACTCGCTCTCCCCAAATTGCATGAATTAGTACTTGTTCAAATTGCGATATTCTATGTATTGATGAAATTCCCAAATGTCATATTTAATTTCAAATACAAGTATGTACACGATTTCACGAGCACGGCATGCATGACATGGTTTATTGATGATTTTCAAGAACAAGGAGGTTAGAGGTGGGACATATCTTATGATACGTTTTACCTTGCTTTTGACAAGAGAACAAGAACAAGTACATTACATGAAGAAGGGTCTCCCTTCCCTCTCAAGTTGCATTACATAAAGAAGGGCCTCCCTTCCCTCACAAGTACATATCATAAAGAAAGGCCTCCCTTCCCTCGCAAGTGCATCTCACAAGAGCATGTTAAATTCTAAGAAGGCACGCATGACACGCATGGCATGACACGCATGACCAAACATGCTCGACAAGATCAAGCAAGACAGACAAGACAAGTTTTCAAGCACGAAAAGGGTATTTTAAGTCAATTCAAGTGCACGACGTTTCAAGGATTTTTATCGGTTTTTTTATGAAATGCAAACATAATTATCAATTGCTTTACTTTCCTGTTATGATCTGAATTGTTTCCTGCTTTATATGTATCATTGTTGTTGTGCTATGACTGTTGGTTAGCATTTGGTACACGCTGAGTATTCCATGCTTAGCCGCATGTTTATGTCAACAGGTTCTGAGGGAGCTGCTGCTCCATTTGATGTCTATGCTCCTGGCCCATGGGTGGAGGAGGAGTGTAGAGCCCCGAACTTTTGACATTTATGCATGACCCTTTCGTAGCCATTTTTTCCTTTAAAGGAGTGCAATTAATAAATAAAGAAGAAATTCGAAATTCCAAAATGTCAGAAATGTTTCTTTTCGAAGTATGAAGCCAACGCAAGTTGAATCGTCGAAATCCGACGAGCGGGTCAAAAGATATGGCCAAAACAGTCTGGACCTGCAGGTAACCGATCACTCAGTCTATAGAGCGATCGATCAGTGGCTATCGCACGGTCAGAAATTTTGTATGGGGAAATTTTCCAGAGAGTGAGTTTTTGACCGGTCGATCGGTCATAAACACCGATCGCTCGGTAGGCAACCGATCGATCAGTCATAACCACCGATCGCTCGGTCCTCGTGTTTCTGCAGAAATTTCATTAAGGGTGTTTTCGTCTTTTGGGCGTTTCACTCATACCTTAAAGGCTTTGCCCGATCATTTGAGGGTTCATACACAACCCTTAGAGTCTTTTGAGAGGTAGAGAGAAAGGAGAAGGTTTTCCAAAACCTAGGTTTCCATTTTGGAGAGAAATCAAAGGGTTTTGAAACCCTAGATCAACCTCAAGCCCGATTTCTTCAAGATTTCGGTTCAAGCATTCGTGGAGCTCGTGTTCCAAGCTAGGGCAGCAACTTACGTGCATTTTGGAAGGGGATTCCTTCCCTCTTTTGTCAAGGTCGGTACTCCTTACTACCCTCATAGTTATATCTTCTCTTTTCCTTTATTTCTTCTTGTTTTCATTCATATATATATATATATGTATGTTATGAGATGGATGGTATGTATGGTAAATGGAGATGGATGTTGGCGAATGGATGCCGTGTGGATGATGTAATGAATGAATGGGGAAGGGCATTGTACTAATAATAAACATACAAGTGTGATGTGAGTATAACCCACCTAAAAAAGCATGATTTAGATTTAAGTGAATAATGAACACACCCCATGTTTGATGACATGCCAAGGTGAATAAAATAAATGATAAATTAAGGGAACCCATGCTTAATTGCTCTTGAAATTTGTTAGGGTTCATGATAGTGTGTTTCTTACATTTCTTAAAATGTGTAGATTATTACTCACTTAAATTGTTATATGCTATGCCTTGTGAATCACCCCAAATTGCCATATTTAATTCCAAATGCAAGTATGCACACGATCTCACGAGCACGCATGAACGTGATTTACCGATGTTTTTAGTATGGGACGTAGAGGTGGGGCATATCCTAAGATATGTTTCACTTCGCTTTTGACAAGGGCAAGACAATCATGCATTGCATAGGGAAATGTCTCTCATCCCCTCGCATGACACGCATAGCATAGCATCACATGACACGCATAACTCTGCATGGCATTACACGCATGGATGCTAGTTGCGACGGCCTATGAATGGCAACTAGGCATTCACATTCCGCATGGATGCTAGTTGCGACGGGCTATGAACGGCAACTAGGCATACCCATCCGCATATAGGGTACTAGTTGTGACGGACTATGAACGGCAACTAGGCATGTCATTCCGCATATAGGGTACTAGTTGTGACGGACTATGAATAGCAACTAGGCATGTGAACATGTTTAAATTATGAACAAGCAAGCATGATACTCGCATGACACGCATGACATGACATGGCACGCATGATGCAAGCATGACAAGCATGACACGGTTAACAAGTTCCCAATCACGCAAAGGGTATTTCAAGTCAAGTCAAGTGCACGATGTTTTCAAGGGTTTTATCAGTCTTTTGAATGCAAGCATGAATATAAATTGCTTTACTTCCTTGTATGATATAAATTGTTCCTGTTCTATATATGCAATTTGTTTCCTACTTTATGTATGCTATCTGTATACTATGACTGTTGGTTAGTATTTAGTACCCGCTGAGTATTCCATGCTCAGCCGTACTTCTTATGTCGGCAGGTTCTGAGGGAGCTGCTGCTCCATTTGATGTTTGTGCTCCTGGTCCATGGGTGGAGGAGGAGTACGTCGAGGAGCCTTTTGTGGAACCTCCAGTAGAGGGTTACCATTAGGTGGTTGTAGATTCTGAGTGGATTAGCTGTGGGTGAGATGAGAGATCATATCCATGTATTTTGGCGGGTCTGTCCACACTTTCTTCTGGTTACTTTTTGTATCAACTTGGACCATATGTATATACTTTGAGGTTTGTTAGACTTCCGCTGTGTGTTATAGTTATGTTTCCGCTATAATGTCCTCTATTGTATATGTTCTGTGGGTTTTTGCAGGTTGGTTTGTCAAGCAAGTCATGTAAGCCATGTTTAGTCGTCCAAAGTTCACTCTAACTCCTAGGGTGGGTCTTGGGTCGCGACAGAAGTGGTATCAGAGCTTAGGCTTTAGGTCTCTAGGGTCACTTAGAATCTTATACCACGGCTTGCCAAGAGCATATGTTAGGAAACAAGTTAGGAAGGAAGTAAGTCGGAAGAGAGTCTTGATCCAAGTGTAAGACTAAACTTTAGTCTTAGTCTAAAATGGTTGCTTTAACCAAGTACGGTCCTAGGTACGCTAGAACGCTAAAGTATAAATATAATGTGATGAATACTCTGATGACTTGATGTGATGTATATTAGTATTATACAACTAATACAAATTGAATTATTGTGAAACGACATTGAAATAAACTGTGGTTTCAAGTGAGACTCATGTGGTGCTATTGTTCTCAAGACTTTAGTCATGAGGCGGGGCACACGGGGTCGTGGACCACATACCAGAGCTTCCTCTTCTTCACGGGATGAGGATGAGCAACCGGACCTCTCTCAGGTCTTAGGCTCTATTGCTGAGACACTCGCCATACTGGCGGCTCGGCAAGCTATACCATCATCGGCGGCACCTACTCCATCGCCCGCAGCTCCAGTACATCGTACCGCAGGAGTTGAGGCATTCAGGAGATTGAGGCCTCCATCCTTCCATGGGAGTGTGGACCCTCTTACTGCGGAGGCTTGGATCCTCCAGGTTGAGAAGATATTGGTGGTGCTCACTCCTACAGAGGAAGAGAAAGTGGCATGGGCCGTTCTTATGCTAGAGGGCGAATCCCACCATTGGTGGTTGTCCGCATTGAGGACACGGGACTTGACCATGCAAGGTCAACCGTGGACTTGGGAGGAGTTTAAGGACACGTTCTATAAGAATTATTTCCCGGTTCGAGCTCAGGAAAAGAAAGAGAGAGAATTCATCAACCTTGAGCAAGGCTCGATGTCTGTGGCCGCTTATGAGGCCAAGTTCTCAGAATTGTCGAGATTTGCGCCTCATATGGTTGCTACTGAGGCAATGAAGGCGAGAAGATTTGAGCAAGGGCTCAAGGATGTTATTATGGAGAAGGTTTCCGTTTTCTGGCATGCTACCTACCCTGAAGTGGTAGACAAGGCCTTATTGGTCGAGGCCAATTCTGAAGCGGTGTCTAAGAAGAGAGAGTTGGCGAGAGGCCAAGCCAGTAGTTCAGCACCTCCAGAGAGGCGGGCTCGTACCGGCCCTTATCAATATACATGCCCAGCACCACCGAGGAGGCCGACTTATGCGGCCCCAGCACCGCGGCAGTACGTGCCACAGGCACCTCGACCTCAGGCTCTCCCGGCTCCACAGCCAGTTGCACCTCAGGTGGTGAGATATGCTCCACCTCAGGCCCCTCCTACCCACACGCACGAGGCCTGCCCTTCATGCGGCCGAAGGCACCAAGCAGGGGATTGCCTAAGAGCATCGGGTGGATGTTTTCACTGTGGTCGCCAGGGCCACGTGATCAGGGATTGCCCTACCCGGCATTTACCAGGCCAGTCTCAGGGGATTAGGCCACCAGCACGCCCAGCAGGATCATATCAGGCGTCATCTCAGACTACCCGGTCTACACCTCAGTCTCGCCAGGCGAACCAGGGGCGTGTATTTGCTTTGACAGAGGGTGATGCACTTGCATCTGATGATGTGGTGCAAGGTACGCGTTTGGAGTTATTTTCTTTATTCGTGATTGTTATGTTATGCTATATTCTTTGTGTATGTACTCAGCATGTTCTATATGTATATATACCTACACGTATACACTGTTGATGCATGGATTAACTCCGCTAGCTAAAATTTCAGGAACCCTACTAGTCAATGAGTATTTGGCTCGAGTGTTGATTGATACCGGGTCTACTCATTCGTTTGTCTAGCCGAGTTTTTCAGAAGGCTTTTCTGAGGAGCCTAGACAGCTAAAACCAGAGTTAGCCATTTCGACTCCCCTCGGCAAAACAGTAGTGGCAGATAAAGTGTATAGAAATAGTGTGGTCCAAGTTGGAAGCCACGAGTTGGCGGTTGATCTCATCGTCCTTGGATTCCAAGACTTTGATGTTATATTGGGAATGGATTGGTTAGCAGCGCATCATGGGCATGTAGCTTGCTTTGAGAAGATGGTACTCTTCAAGCCGGTAGAAGGAAAACCTTTTCACTTTCGGGGGTTGAAAGGTAGAGATATCGCTCGTTTTGTGGCGTTGAGCCTAGCTAACCCCGAGGCAAAGGACTCATCGACAATTCCAGTCATGAGTGAATTCCTGGATGTGTTTCCAGAGGAGTTGCCAGGATTACCTCCAGACAGGGAGATTGAGTTTGTGATCGAGCTTGCACCAGGCACAACTCCCATCTTTCGGGCTCCGTATAGAATGGCCCCAGTTGAACTTAAGGAGTTGAAGACTCAATTGGAGGAATTACAAGGCCTTGGTTTCATTCGACCAAGTGTCTCACCGTGGGGTGCCCCGGTGTTGTTTGTTAAGAAGAAAGATGGTTCGATGCGGATGTGCGTCGATTACCGGCAATTGAACAAGGTCACTATAAAGAATAGGTATCCATTGCCTAGAATTGATGATTTGTTCGATCAGTTGAAGGGAGCGAGATTTTTCTCAAAGATAGATCTTCGATCGGGTTATCACCAGTTGAAGATTAAGGCGGAAGATGTTCCCAAAACGGCTTTCAGGACTCGGTATGGACACTACGAGTTCTTGGTGATGCCTTTTGGACTCACGAACGCGCCGGCAGCCTTTATGGATTTGATGAACCAGGTGTTCCGGCCATATCTTGATAGGTGTGTGATTGTATTTGTTGATGACATTTTGGTCTATTCCCAGACAAGGGAGGATCACACACGCGACCTACGCCTTGCTTTGGAAATGCTAAGAGAGCACAAGCTATACGCCAAACTTAGCAAGTGTGAGTTTTGGTTGGAAGAGGTGGCATTCCTAGGCCACGTTGTTTCTGCAGAAGGTATCTCGGTAGATCTGAAGAAGATCGAAGCAGTTATGAGTTGGGCGAAGCCCAAGAGTGTTACGGAGATACGCAGCTTCCTTGGGTTGGCAGGCTACTACAGGAGATTCGTAGAGGGTTTCTCTAGCCTTGCAGCACCGCTTACTTACCTAACAAGGAAGAATGCGAAGTTTGTATGGAGCGACAAGTGTGAGATCAGTTTCACGGAACTGAAGAAGAGGCTTACTACAGCTCCTGTCCTTACAGTGCCATCCGGACCTCTTGGGTATGAGGTGTACAGTGATGCCTCACACGTTGGACTTGGATGTGTGCTTATGCAACACAAGAAGGTCATTGCCTATGCATCGAAGCAATTGAAGGAGCATGAGAAGAATTACCCCACGCACGACTTAGAGCTTGCCGCAGTCGTGTTTGCACTCAAGATCTGGCGACATTACTTATACGGGGTGGAATTCTATGTGTATACGGACCACAAGAGCCTCAAGTACCTATTTTCCCAAAAGGAATTGAATCTAAGGCAACGGCGTTGGATGGAATTTCTGAAGGACTATGATTGTACCATTCAATACCACCTGGGTAAGGCAAATGTAGTGGCTGATGCTTTGAGTAGAAGACCTGAGGGGTTGTTAGCACACATGTTGGTTCAAGAATGGAAGCTACTAGAAGATTTGGCAAATCTGGACATCAGTGTGAATAACTCTGTCCGTGGTCCTACCTTGGCAAATGTTACGGTTCGGCCGTACATTATAGATTTAATCCAAGAATATCAAGCCATGGATGTGGAATTGTTGGCTTTCCGGAACAAGGAAGTTGCCAAGGGCAGTGAAGACTTTTCTCTCACTAGTCGGGGTGCTATCACATTCAAGGGAAGGCTGTGCGTCCCAACCAATGCAGATCTTCGAAGAGAGATTTTGGACGAAGCACACCGTTCGAAGTACACAGTGCATCCAGGGGGTACGAAGATGTACCGGAACCTCAAGAATCACTTTTGGTGGCGGAATATGAAGAGGGAGGTTGCGGAATATGTAGCACGGTGCTTGGTGTGTCAACAGGTGAAAGCAGAACACATGCGGCCCGCAGGTCTATTACAGTCCCTTCCGATTCCCGAGTGAAAATGGGAGAACATATCTATGGATTTCATAGTTGGCTTGCCAAAGACAGCAAGGGGTTCAGATGGATATGGGTAGTAGTGGATCGTTTGACGAAGTCCGCTCACTTCTTGCCTTACCGAACTACTTTCAACTCTAGTCAGTTAGCTGCTTTGTACATCAAGGAAGTGGTGAGGTTGCACGGAGTGCCTGTCAGTATTGTGTCGGATCGGGATCCAAGATTCACATCACGATTCTGGAAAAGCTTTCAGGAAGCTATGGGTTCCCGACTTGATTTCAGCACCGCTTTTCATCCACAGACGGATGGACAAACCGAGAGGGTGAACCAAGTAATAGAAGATATGCTTCGGGCTTGTATGCTGGATTTCAAAGGCAGTTGAGAAGAGCACTTGCCTTTGGTGGAGTTCGCCTACAACAGTAGCTATCAGGCGAGTATCCAAATGGCTCCGTTCGAGGCTTTGTATGGGCGAAGCTGCAGGTCTCCTCTCTACTGGGATGAGGTAGGAGAAAGAAAAGTACTTGGTCCGGAATTGATTGAGCAAACTGCTAGTATAGTCAAGATCATCCGGGATCGGTTGAAAGCCACTCAAGATCGCCTAAAGAGCTATGCAGACACGCGCCGCAGGGACTTGGAATTTCAAGTAGGGGACCGAGTCTTTGTGAAAGTATCTCCTAGCAAAGGGATTCTGAGATTCGGCAAAAGAGGCAAGCTTAGTCCTCGCTATGTTGGACCGTTTGAGATTATCATGCGGGTTGGTGAAGTTGCTTATCGAGTAGCTCTCCCACCTCACATGGCCACGGTTCACAACGTTTTCCACGTGTCTATGCTTCGGAAGTACATTGCGGACCCTTCGCATGTACTAGAATTGGAACCATTGGAAATTCGAGAAGATCTCACGTTGGTTGAAAAGCCGGTTCAGATTTTGGATCGAAGAGATCAAGTGCTTCGCAACAAGACAATCCCTTTGGTTCTTGTGCAATGGCAACACCATGCTCGGGAAGAAGCTACATGGGAGCGTGAAGCCGAAGTCAAAGCGAAGTACCTGGAATTGTTTGAATGAATTTTGTATAGGTTTTGTATATGTAGCTTGTAATATTGTTTGATTCTGTAATGCATGTCTCGTCCAAATTACGAGGATGAAATTTTTGTAAGGGGGGGAGGATGTAGAGCCCCGAACTTTTGACATTTATGCATGACCCTTTCGTAGCCATTTTTTCCTTTAAAGTAGTGCTATTAATAAATAAAGAAGAAATTGGAAATTCCGAAACGTCAGAAATGTTTCTTTTCGAAGTACGAACCCAACGCAAGTTGAATCGTCGAAATCCGACGAGCGGGTCAAAAGATATGGCCAAAACAGTCTGGACCTGCAGGTAACCGATCACTCGGTCCATAGAGTGATCGATCGGTCCATAACCGATCGATCGGTGGCTATCGCACGGTCAGAAATTTTGTATGGGGAAATTTTCCAGAGAGTGAGTTTTTGACCGGTCGATCGGTCATAAACACCGATCGCTCGGTAGGCAACCGATCGATCAGTCATAACCACCGATCGCTCGGTCCTCGTGTTTCTGCAGAAATTTCATTAAGGGTGTTTTCGTCTTTTGGGCGTTTCACTCATACCTTAAAGGCTTTGCCCGATCATTTGAGGGTTCATACACAACCCTTAGAGTCTTTTGAGAGGTAGAGAGAAAGGAGAAGGTTTTCCAAAACCTAGGTTTCCATTTTGGAGAGAAATCAAAGGGTTTTGAAACCCTAGATCAACCTCAAGCCCGATTTCTTCAAGATTTCGGTTCAAGCATTCGTGGAGCTCGTGTTCCAAGCTAAGGCAGTAACTTACGTGCATTTTGGAAGGGGATTCCTTCCCTCTTTTGTCAAGGTCGGTACTCCTTACTACCCTCATAGTTATATCTTCTCTTTTCCTTTATTTCTTCTTGTTTTCATTCATATATATATATATATATGTATGTTATGAGATGGATGGTATGTATGGTAAATGGAGATGGATGTTGGCGAATGGATGCCGTGTGGATGATGTAATGAATGAATGGGGAAGGGCATTGTACTAATAATAAACATACAAGTGTGATGTGAGTATAACCCACCTAGAAAAGCATGATTTAGGTTTAAGTGAATAATGAACACACCCCATGTTTGATGAAATACCAAGGTGAATAAAATAAATGATAAATTAAGGGAACCCATGCTTAATTGCTCTTGAAATTTGTTAGGGTTCATGATAGTGTGTTTCTTACATTTCTTAAAATGTGTAGATTATTACTCACTTAAATTGTTATATGCTATGCCTTGTGAATCACCCCAAATTGCCATATTTAATTCCAAATGCAAGTATGCACACGATCTCACGAGCACGCATGAAATGACGTGATTTACCGATGTTTTAAGTATGGGACGTAGAGGTGGGGCATATCCTAAGATATGTTTCACTTCGCTTTTGACAAGGGCAAGACAATCATGCATTGCATAGGGAAATGTCTCTCATCCCCTCGCATGACATGCATAGCATCACATGACACGCATAGCATAGCATCACATGACACGCATAACTCTGCATGGCATTACACACATGGATGCTAGTTGCGACGGGCTATGAACGGCAACTAGGCATTCACATTCCGCATGGATGCTAGTTGCGACGGGCTATGAACGGCAATTAGGCATACCCATCCGCATATAGGGTACTAGTTGTGACGGACTATGAACGGCAACTAGGCATGTCATTCCGCATATAGGGTACTAGTTGTGACGGACTATGAACGGCAACTAGGCATGTGAACATGTTTAAATTATGAACAAGCAAGCATGATACTCGCATGACACGCATGACATGACATGGCATGCATGATGCAAGCATGACACGGTTAACAAGTTCCTAATCACGCAAAGGGTATTTCAAGTCAAGTCAAGTGCACGATGTTTTCAAGGGTTTTATCAGTCTTTTGAATGCAAGCATGAATATAAATTGCTTTACTTCCTTGTATGATATAAATTGTTCATGTTCTATATATGCAATTTGTTTCCTACTTTATGTATGCTATCTGTATACTATGACTGTTGGTTAGTATTTAGTACCCGCTGAGTATTCCATGCTCAGCCGTACTTCTTATGTCGGCAGGTTCTGAGGGAGCTGCTGCTCCATTTGATGTTTGTGCTCCTGGTCCATGGGTGGAGGAGGAGTACGTCGAGGAGCCTTTTGAGGAACCTCCAGTAGAGGGTTACCATTAGGTGGTTGTAGATTCTGAGTGGATTAGCTGTGGGTGAGATGAGAGATCATATCCATGTATTTTGGCGGGTCTGTCCGCACTTTCTTCTGGTTACTTTTTGTATCAACTTGGACCATATGTATATACTTAGAGGTTTGTTAGACTTCCGCTGTGTGTTATAGTTATGTTTCCTCTATAATGTCCTCTATTGTATATGCTCTGTGGGTTTTTGCAGGTTGGTTTGTCAAGCAAGTCATGTAAGCCATGTTTAGTCGTCCAAAGTTCACTCTAACTCCTAGGGTGGGTCTTGGGTCGCGACAAGGAGTACATTGAGGAGCCTGTGGAGGAACCTCAGGGCGAGGGCTACTATTAGGTTGTGGTAGATTCTGAGTGAATAGCTGTGGGTGAGCTTGAGAGTTATATTTATGTATTTTGACGGGCATGTCCACACTTTCTTCGTCTTTATTTCTTCTGTATCAAACTTGGATCACATTAAAAGTGACACACATCACTTTTAATTCCTCGATGACATTGAATCCTTCATGGGAGACCCACTGATTTGTGGTGTATTCTTCAAAAGTGCCGGTGGGCAATTTTAAGATGGAGCGAAGGTCAACTACGTTAAAAGATATAGGTTTTCCATGGGCATAGGAATGAAATTTTTGGGAGGTTTTGTCAAAAGTAAGATTTGAATAAAATTTTTTTCATAAGTCTGGGTACATAGGTTCACGGAGTTCAAGGAACTTATGCCATCTAAGAGTACGAAATTTTGAGACTAAGAAATCAAGCCCTATGCCTTTAAGAAATTCGAAGTCGGGAGCTTTACCATTGACTGGTTCCCACTTGATGAAGTACCTCGTATAGTTCTCTTTTGCTGCTAGAGTCTTGAATAGTTCGAGAGGTTCTTCAAGGGAAGGGGCTTGTCTTTGAGATGGTTCCCCAACTTGTTTCTTTCCTTTCTCCATGGCTGTGGCCTTCTTCTTTGGCAAAGAGGGGTTCTTTATATGAGGAGCCATGAGATTTAAAGGAGGTTGGAAGGTTAGGGAGAAGATTAGAGGATAATAGATTTGTGAGGGAAAGAGATTTTTGAACAATGGAACAGTGAATAGGAAGAAAAATTAGGTTAATATATATAATCTCAAGGGAGCTCGTCGACGAGTAGGTCAAACTCGTCGTCGAGTGGCTGCAAAAACCTAAAGAAAATCCCTATACTCGTCGCCGAGTGGCACTAACTCGTCGTCAAGTGAGGCCCGAAACACAGGATGGAATATCCTGTAACCCATTCGTCGCCGAGTGGAGAGGACTCGTCGACGAGTTCAGACAAAATTTTGAGATTTTCAAATTTTGCTGACAGGATGGATATCCAAAGCATTAAAAACCTTTTATAATTGATTTTAAACCAATTTAAAACATGAGAAACTACATATCAAGTTATAAGATGGCACTAAGCAAGATCAATCAATTTTCACATAAAGATTTTACTTTGTTTTTCTTTTAGGCATATTTTTCAATTAATGTCATCAAGATTTGTCATGCCTAATTCTCTTCTTAACTTATTGAATCTTTCATAAGGGAGAGGTTTAGTGAATATGTCTGCAAGTTGGTTATTAGTTTCAATAAATTCCAACATTACATCTCCATTTAGAACATGATCCCTTACGAAATGATATCTTATTTCAATATGTTTTGTTCTTGAATATTGGATTAGATTTTTTGTCATACATATTGCACTTGTATTATTACATTAAATTGGAATTTTATCATAGAATAATTTAAAATCTTCTAGTTGCTGTTTCATGTATAATGTTTGGCCACAACAATTCCCAGCTGCTACATATTCAGCCTCAGCTGTTGATAGGGCTACAGAGTTTTGTTTCTTACATGACCATGAAACTAAGGAGTGTCCTAAGAAATGACATGAGCCACTAGTGCTTTTCCTATCAATTTTACAACCAGTAAAGTCTGCATCAGAATAGCTAACTAGTTCTAATGATGTGTTGTTAAGATACCAAAGACCTAGATTTATTGTTCCAATTAAGTATTTGAAGATTCTTTTTATAGCAGTCATGTGTGATTCTTTAGGATTAGCTTGAAATCTAGCACACATACACACACTAAACATAATATCAGGCCTACTAGTAGTTAGATATAACAGACTACCAATCATACCTCGATATTTTGTTTCTTCTACACTTAAGCCATTTTCATCTTTATCTAGCTTTGTGGTTGGACTCATAAGAATGTCATCATTCTTTGAGTTGTCCATACCAAACTTCTTGAGCAGCTCTCTAGTGTACTTGGCTTGACTTATGAAAATGCCTTCTTTTGATTGCTTGATTTGAAGTCCAAGGAAGAAAGTTAGTTCTCCCATCATGCTCATTTCAAATTCATCCTACATCATCTTAGCAAATTCTTGACAGAGGGAGTCATTAGTAGATCCAAAAATGATATCATCAACATAGATTTGTACTAAAAGCATATCAATGTTTTTAGACTTAGTAAACAAGGTAGTATCAATTTTACCTCTAATAAACTCTTTTTCAAGTAGAAAACCACTAAGTTTATCATACCAAGCTCTAGGAGCTTGCTTTAAATCATAGAGAGCTTTAGAGAGTTTGAAAACATGATTAGGCATTTTGTGATCTTCAAAACAAGGAGGTTGTTCAACATAAACTTCTTCAAGAATAAAACCATTTAAGAAAGCACTTTTAACATCCATTTGATAAAGTTTAAAATCCTTATAATAGGCATAAGCAAGTAACATCCTAATAGCCTCAAGTCGAGCAACAGGAGCAAAGGTTTTGTCATAATCAATTCCTTCTTCTTGATTGTAACCTTGAGCTACCAATCTAGCTTTATTTTTAACTATATTTCCTTCTTCATCCTTTTTATTTCTAAAGACCCATTTAGTGTCTATTATAGATTTACTTTTAGGCCTTGGTACTAAAATCCATACTTGATTTCTTTCAAATCGGTTTAATTCTTCTTGCATAGCTATTCCCCAAGATTCATCTTTTATTGCCTCAAGAGCATTCTTAGGTTCAATTTGAGAGATGAATGCAAGATTATTGTATATGTTTCTTCTAGTTCTTACACCTTGATTCATGTTACCAAGAATTTGTTCTTTAGGATGATCTTTAATTAATTTCCAAACCTTGGGTAGATGAATTTCATTTTCTTCTAAGTCTTCATCATCTAAGTTAATAGGATTATCTTGATTTGCATTTTCTTCTTTGTTGATTTTCATGTTCTCTATATCCTTAGATAGATTATTTAGTTTATTGGTTTGATCATCATCTTCAAGATTTTTAGTTTTAAAAGGATTTGATTCATCAAAAATAACATGCATAGATTCTTCAACAATTAAAGATGTTTTATTAAACACCCTATAGGCTTTGCTACTAATAGAGTAACTAAGAAAAATTCCTTCACTTGATTTTGGTTCAAATTTCTTCAGATTTGGTTTACTATTTAGAATAAAATATTTGCAACCAAAAACTTTGAAGTAACCGATATTTGGTGATCTACCATGCCAAAGTTCATAAGGAGTTTTGCTTAACTTGTTTCTAATAATCACTCTATTAATCACATAGCATGCAGTGTTAATGGCTTCAGCCCAAAAATAGTTAGGTAAGTTATGTTCATTTAGTATAGTCCTACTCATTTATTGTAATGATCTATTCTTTCTTTCAACTACTCCATTTTGTTAAGGAGTTATAGGAGCGGAGAAATTATAGTTAAAACCATTTACTTCACAGAAAGATTCAAGATTCATGTTCTTGAATTATCCACCTCTATCACTTCTTATAGCATTAATAAAGTAACATTTTTCATTTTGCACTCTTTTACAGAATTTTTCAAATAAGCATGTACTTCATTTTTATGAGCTAGGAATAATACCCAAGTGAATCTAGAGTAGTCATCAACAATAACAAAAGCATAAAGTTTACCGGCTAGACTAACAACATCATTAGGTCAAAACAAATCCAAATGTAATAATTCTAGAGGTCTAGAAGTGGATATTACTAGTTTCTTTTTGAAAGAGGATTTGATTTGTTTACCTAGTTGACAGGCATCACAAACTTTATCTTTTAAAAACTTGGTTTTTGGAAGGCCTTTAATTAGGTATTTTCTTGATAATTTTGAAAGTAAATCCATACTTGCATGACCAAGTCTTCTATACCATAACCAACTAGTTTCATTAATGGTTGAAAAAACACATAAGGTTTTGGGAAATAAGTTCATTAAAATCAATTGTGTACACATTTTCATGTCTATGAGCTATAAATAAGGTAGTAATGTTATCTTTATCCTTAATAATGCAAACGATTGATTTAAAGAAAACATTTAAACCTTTATCGCACAATTGACTAATACTAATTAGGTTATGTTTAAGACCTTCAACAAGTAGAACATTTTCAATAAAAGTAGTGGAGTTCTTACCAACATTACCTATGCCGATGATTTTCCCTTTTGCGCTGTCCCTGAAGGTCACATGTCCTCCATCCTTTGGAGAGATTGAGATGAATAGTTCTTTGTTTCCCGACATGTGCCTTGAACATCCACTATCCAAGAACTATCTTGTCTAGGAGGAGTTAGATTTCAAACAAACCTACAAAACAAAATTTAAGTAACTCCAACATATAATCCTCCTGAAACCCACACAGTTTTGGATGGAACCCAAACTAATTTTTTAATGTTTTTGGGAGGATGAGTTCCTTTTGGTACCCAAACCATGTGTGGTCCTTTGTGGATGGTTTTAGGAGTGTATGATCCTTTTGGAACCCAAATCTTTTTAATTACCTTCTTTCTATTAAAGGTGAAAAAAGCATTAGAAGGAGAATTCAAAACATTTTTGGATTTTGAAAAGAAATTTTGGTATTCCTTTTGTTTAGACAAGGGGTTATATCCAAGACCGACTTTACCAAAGACACATCTTTGATAGCCCAAAAGTCTTTCAAGATTCTTTTCCCCCATTGATAAGGTGTGAGCAATTTTAGTTAAATTGATGAATTTGGTTTTTAGCTCTTCACACTCAAAAGTTAGTCCTTAGGGTGAATTTTGAAATTTTTCATTCAAAACATTGTTTTCCTTTTCAAGTATGATTTTCTCATTTAGTAAATTATTTTTCTCTTTTAGTAAAAAATCATTTGATTTTGAAAGAGAGATGTTGTCCTTTTCAAGTTGTTTGTTCTTTGATCCTAATTTAAGAAATTCTACATAGAGTTCATCAAATGCCTCTCTAATTTCTTCATATGATAGAGATTCACTAGGTGAAGAATTTACCTTCTCATTATCAAGATCCATGAGGCAAAGGTTGGCAACTTCTTCCTCACTCGAGTTGTCATCCGAACCACTTCCTTCGGAGTCATCCCAAGTGGCTTTCATTGCCTTTTCTTGAATCTTTGGCATTTCTTCAGTTGAGGACACTCGGTCTTGATGTGTCCTGGCTTCTTACACTCATAGCACATGATTTGCTCCTTTTTACTTGATTCTCCTTTGGCTACCTCCTTGGAGAATTCTCTCTTGTAAGGCCTTTTCTTGAAGTTCTTCTTGTGCTTCAAGAATTTCTTGAACTTTCTTGCCATTAAAGCGATGTCATCATCTTCATCACTTTCTTCTTCCTCACTTTCTTGAGTAGTCTTCAATGCAAGTCCCCTTTTTGCTTTTGGTTAATCTTCTTAATCTTTCATTATGACTTCGTGAGTCATGAGAGATCCAAGAAGCTCGTCCATTTGAAGCTTGGTCAAATCCTTTGCTTCTTGAATGGCGGTGACTTTGGGACCCTAACTTTTTGGAAGTGAGCGAAGGACTTTTCTAACATTTTCTGCATTAGAGTATACCTTACCCAAAGATTTTAGTTCATTCAAGATATTTGTAAAGCGAATAAACATATCTCCAATGGATTCTTCCTTTTCCATCTTAAAGAGTTCATACTTATGAACTAACATGCTTATTTTTTCTTCTTTTACTTGATTTGTACCTTCATATGTGACTTGGAGTTTGTCCCATATTTCCTTGGCTAAGTCACATCCAGAGATTCTATTGAACTCTTGTGGACTTAAGGCACAGTACAAATTGCTAATAGCCTTAGCATTTGTTTGAATGAGTTTGATGTCTGCTTCATTCCATTCATCTTGAGTTTTAGGGATTCTAATTTCATCAACTACTTTATGAGGTAGATGAGGCCCTTTGACAATGACTTTCCAACAGTCATAGTCAAGAGCTTGTAAATAGACCATCATTCTAGTTTTCCAATAATTATAGTTTTTCCCACTGAACAATGGAGGTCGGGTGGTCGATTGGCCCTCTCCTAAGGTAGTAGCAAAAATGTTTGCCATAGGGGATCTTTAACTCAAGATGGTTAAATAAAAAAAGAGAGTACAAGGCTCTGATACTAATTGATACCCAGACAGTGGACCCTAGATGGGGGGTGAATAGGATTTATGGCAAATTTAAAATTACCCTAAGTGATATTCGAGGAAATTAAGAACTTATCACAATAACTACCAACGAAAATCAGAGATGAAAAGGAAAGAGAGGAATAGAGATACCAGATACCAGATACCAGATACCAGATACCAGATATGTTATCGGGGTTCAGCAACTTGCCTACATCCCTTCAGCTTTCCTACTTCAAGGATTTTTCATACGATTCACTAATCGTACTCTTCTTTTCGGTAGAGAGCAAGCCTTACACTCCTTTTACAAGGTCAGGAAGAACCTTTGACTATCCTTTTACAGGCTAAGGACTAATCTCTTCAAGAGAGACTCTCTCTTGGATACAAGAAAACTTTCTCCTTAATAAGGTGCAAGAATCCTTGATTCTTGGCTTTCAAGACAATAGAAATTTGAGGATTTTCAATCCGAATAGGATGCTCCTGGTCTAAGCTATATAAGATTTGAATACAAGGCTCAAAATCTCTCAAGATATAATGAAATTGATTGCACAAAAGAAAAGAGATTTGGATTCTAAGTATTTAGTGAAAAACAGAGTATTGATTGCTAGGAATTTATGAGTGATAAGAAATCAATGAAACAGTGTTAGATCTCTATTTAAATCATCATTAATTCGATCTATTTATAGTTGGGCAATCAATATAGCCGTTGGGAGTAGGATTGAATGCGAAATAGCCGTTTAAAAATAGCCGTTATAGGTTTTTCCCACAGGCACTCGTCGACGAGTGGGAGAGAATCAAGCTTGATTCATCGCCAAGTGGAGACAGAAGCAATTGCTTCAGTTTTCTGTCACCCACTCGTCGACGAGTCCACTGAAGATTTTGTAGTAAACTCATCTTTATGAGACCAAAAAGGTGGGAAACATGTTAGGACTCTTAGGCGATGGATTTAATATTATTTTAATCATTTTAGGGCCTTAAAATGATGTTTATGTTGTACTAGGTCTACCAGAGTCATTCTAGGTAATCTTTGAGCAATCCATTTCCAATGTCTTGAGAGCTTTTTACAAGGTCCTAGACATTTTTAACTTTAGACACCAATTTTCATTCTTGATTTGAGAAGCTCTACTCTTGATGGATCTCCAAGAATCTGTCTTGAGCTTTTAGGGCTTCTAGCACTTGAACTATGACCTCGATGACTTTGAAAATGAATTAAGCTCTTCAATTCTTCATATCTTGAATCTTTGATCTTAATAGGCTTCTTTTCTGAAATTTTACATACTCAATGAAAATATTAGCGCAACTTGAGTTATTTCATTATTGTGTCATCATTAAAACTTATAAGGGTACTTATAATTGTAACCTTAAGGCTAACAGTCGTGACCCAAAACCCATCCTATGAGTTAGAGTGAATCTTGGATGACTTATCGTGAACTACATGACTTGCTTGACAAGCCACGCTGCAAAACACACTAAGCATATACAATAGAGGACAAAATAGCAGAAGCATACACTACATGGCACAGCGGAAGTCTAACAAAACCTCTATGTATATATGATCCAAGTTTGTACAAAATGAAATCATAAAAGAAAGTGCGGACATGCCCGCCAAAATACATGAATATAATCTCTTAAGCTCACCCACTGTCGCGACCCAAAATATCCCCTAGGAGTTAGGGATACCTTGACTTATGACCGTCGTATCACACCTCCAGTATCATACATAAGGCACACGTGGAGACCTGTCAGAACACAACGTACGTAGCGAAAATGAAAACAATACGCAGCGGAAATAAAATACAAACATAGCGGAAGCAAAAGAGAATACTCCAATAACTTGGCTCAAGTATGAACCAACAAAATATATAGGTGAAGATCCCAAAAAGTGGAGTGGACAAGTCCCACACTCACATAACAAAATACGGAATGACTTTATTGACCAAGTCTGTCGATCAACAGAAATCAAAGTCTCGACATCTATCTATGGGACCATCGCCTTGAGGATGATCCATGGAGGGCTTCAGGTCATGGTACTCTTCCTTGACCCAAGGTTCTTCGCCACACAAATCAAATGGAACCCAATCACCTGTCGATGATAACAAATATTGGCTGAGCGTGGAATACTCAGCGTATACAAACTAATGACAATAAAGCAATAATCATTGAGCATACAAGTTATGGAGAATGAAACCCTTAAAACATGGTGAAGCGTAGAAATCGTGGAATAGCGTGTAAGAGGAGGTCCAAAATCAAAACCAAAACTGTAACCGTGTGAGTCATGCGATAACCATAGCCTTGTGAGTTCTTGTGAGTTCATGGAGTTACTTAGACTCATTATGATCCGTAGAGACATAGAGATACCATAGAGCACATAGAGCATATCCTTAGAGATTTTAGAGCATTTTCATGTATGATCCATAGAGCTTGTGAGACGATCTTAGAGCTTATCATAGAGTTTCCTTGTGAGCATAGTATGATCTGTAGAGCTTGTGATACGATCTTAGAGATTATCATAGAGTTTCTTAGAATCATATTTTAAGTCCTTGATTCGAAAACCCTTTTTCGTACTTTAAGAAACCCGTGGAAAAACATCTGTTCATGAGAGACATGCGAGCATATAAACTTAATGAGAGAAATCATGATATTTAAGCATAGAATCCCTTAGAGGTATTTTATCAAACACTTAGAGTTCATCATAATTAGTATCTTTCATCCGAGTATATAAACACATACTTTCTCACCACAATCCAATAAGATAGATATACATAGATAATATAGATATAGAAGAACCTCATTTACTAACTTAGTAGTATCGCAAGATCGTAGTAGAGTGTATCTACCTTAGAGAATTCAAGGACTTTGATTCCCAACAGCTGGAACCAGCAAGAACAGTGGGTTCTTGGTTGAGAATCACCAAAGAAAATGGAAGAACTTGATCTTCCTCAAGCTTGATCAACAACAAGGTTCTCTCCTTCTTCTCCTCTTCAAAAGCTCCAAAAATAAGGCACTGAGGGTTTCTGAAACCTTAAGGCATGAACCCAATCCTTATATAGGCAAAGGGTGGTGGCCAATGTCTTAAACACCCTTAATGAAGAATTTCTACGTATAACCGATCGATCGGTGGTATAGACCAAGCGATCGGTGGCCTACTGGTCGATCAGTGGTTTCAGCCGAGAGCTCG
The DNA here is from genome assembly GCA_015143295.1 of Tetracentron sinense. Taxonomy (NCBI): domain Eukaryota; kingdom Viridiplantae; phylum Streptophyta; class Magnoliopsida; order Trochodendrales; family Trochodendraceae; genus Tetracentron; species Tetracentron sinense. The sequence goes on along the minus strand of CM026562.1, from coordinate 12,130,138 downwards.
GTTGAAAACAACCTCTCTGGAAAATTTTCCCATACAAAATTATTGACCGCACGATAGCTACCGAGCAATCGGTAGTTGACTGATCGATCGGAGGATGTCACTGAGCGATCGATTATCCCCTGTTTTGCTGAAAAACCTGGTCTTCACTACTTGGGTCTTCTCCATTCCACTTCTAACATTCTTTCATGCTTAATACACACTCCTTAGCGATATATAGACCCATTGAAACATGCACTCCATAATTCCAAACTCGTATATTAATCATAAGACCCCTAAGTGTTCAAAATCACACTTGGGCACTAATCACACACTGTTCACAAATACGTGAGATGAAAATTTGGGGCTTTACACCCACAAATCACTCAAAATCTACCACCCACTAGTAACCATCTACAGGAGGCTCCTCCACAGGTTCCTCAACATACTCCTCCTCCACCCATGGGCCAGGAGCACAAATGTCGAAAGGAGCAGCCGCCCCACTATCACCTGCCGACATGAGGCATACAGCTGAGCATGGAATTCTCAGCATGTACCAAATGCTAACCAACAGTCATAGCATAACAATAACGATATATAAAGCAGGAAGCAATTCATATAATAATAGGAAAGTAAAATAGTTTATATTCATGCTTGCATCACATAAAATCCGATAAAACTCTCGAAATCATCGTGCGCTTGACTTGACATACAATACTCTTTTCGTGCTTGAAAACTTGTCTTGTTATGTTCTTGTTTTTCTTTTCTTGTCATGTCATGCTTATCATGCATATCATGCCATGTCATTTCATGCTTGCTTGGAACAAAATGCACTTGATAGGGAGGGGAGACCCCTCTTATGCAACTTGTGAGGGAGGCCAGGTTGTGTAAAACCCCCTCTTATGCAATGCACTTGCGAGGGAGGGGAGACCCCTCTTTTCTATGAAATGTACTTGTGAGGGAGGGGAGACCCCTCTTATGATGATATACACTTATTCTTGTCAAAAGCGAGGCAAAACATATCATAAGATATGTCCTACCTCTAAAGTCCTTATTCTTGAAAAACACCGATATATCATGTCATGCATGCCGTGCTCGTGGAATCGTGTACATACTTTCATTTGGAATTAAATATGACAATTGGGATTTCGACAACACATAGTATAACATTGATTTCAACAATTAATTATTTATGCCGTTAAAGAAAGCCATTAATCACACTATCATAAACCCTAGCAATTTCCATATACTTTAAATCATGTCTTTCTTAGTTTATAATTCATTTTCTTCACCTTGGCATTTCATCAAACATGTGGTGTGCACATTATTGATTAAAGCCTATACTATGCTTTCCCAAATGGGTTTATGTTTACAACATACATGTGTATTTATTATTGATACAATGCCCTTTTCATTTCATTCATCATAACACATCCACACGGCATCCATCACCTATACACATCCATCTATCTCCATCCATTCATCCCATCTCATTATCTTGATTAAAATTTAGAAAAAAACATAAGATGAAGAAAAGGAGAAAATATGAACTAGAAGGGTAGTATAAGGTACCGACCTTCAATAGAGTGAAGAAAACCCTTGATGTGGAGTTCCAACTTTGAAGAAAAACCCCTCTTGGGATTGAGGAACTCTAATTGCTCTGGGGAAGATCTTTCCTTGAAAATCCTCAAGCTTGAACTTCCTTTAATCTTCCAATCAAAACCTCTTTGGAGGATGTTTCACAAATTTCCCTTCTCCTCTTTCTCCCCTCTTTCTCTCCTCTAGGTTAGAAATCCCCAAATGAGGTTCCTCTAATAAGCTAAGGGTTTAAGACCCTCAAATTCGGCATCAGTTACCGCGTTCAATCGATCGTACACTTAACTGTGATCGATCATGGGAAAGTGCGATCGATCGCACATGGATGCGATCTATCGCACATGCACCCGAACACTTTGGTCTGATTTCCCCCTGTATGCAATCGATCGCACACACTTGCGATTGATCGCAAATCTCTGCTATTTGTCACACCTGGGGACCCATCCATCACATCTGGTCCAGAGAGTTTTGGACCCCTTTCACCTGCATGTGATCGATCGCACCTGACTTGCGTTCAATTGCACTCTCCAGATTTTGTTCCTTTCTCCCATTTTTCCCCACTTTGGTAATTCAACCATAACTTTTGACTCGTTTGTCCGATTTTGATGATTCAACTTGCGTTGGATTTGTCTTTCGAAGGGGAACATTTTGACATTTTAGAATTTTCAATTTCTTCCTTATTTATTGACCAAATTACCCCTAAATTTGACTGATCCGTGATCGTCAGTCAATCTTAAATTATTCCTTCTTAGTAATAATTCTGTAGAATAGTACTAGTAAGGGTATCGTTCCTCTGAGGATTGCGCTGGTTTCGTTGCTTTTTATTCAGATTAATTTTAAACTAATAATTGAGGCAATTGAATTTTGATTTGATTAAACTAAAACAATGAATTAAACTAATTTAAATGAAATTTCTAAATTAAACTAAAAACAATTGGGTTTTTAAATCCTTTTGGAGAGAAAATCTAGGGTTTTCAAATCCACCACTAACCTAATAACTAATCCCTATTTTAAATTTATTATAACCTCTTAAATTGTAAACATTCCAGTTAGAGTGACAGCACGTCCCCTCTCAACTGCTCAAGAAAAGTTCAAGGGATTATATCCTTAGAATATCGTATCTTCGGTTAGCACGAATGATACACACTAATCTACGGTTGTGTAATCACTCGTCTTCCCTTAGCATAAAATATCTTCAGATTTAATCTCTCGATATTCTAAAACCATTGCATAAAACCTATGTTTAAATTCTAACGAAAATTAACACAAGTGATTTTAATTCCAATTTCATAATACCTAAGACAAGGTTGAGAATTCCATTGAAATTAAATATAATTCAAATAAATCCGGTTGTTTGAAAACAACCCTCTCATTATGCAATCAATGTTTTACAATGCAGAGAATTAAAATAAAAACAAAATAAAGGACACAGTTACTTGGCTAGGGTTTCATCGAAACCCTAGAGTGGAAATTAGTTCATCGCAAGGGAGGAATGCAACATCTTCATGGACAAAGTTGCAGCACTTCTCTTCATGACTTCCTTGATCTCCAGAGCTTCTCTTCTTCAGATCCAAAATCTCTACAAATTTCTCTCTCTCTCTCTCTAATGATAATGGCTAAGAATTCTCCTTTTTATAGAGAAAGATAGAAAGATAGAGTCCTTCTAAAATAAGGAGTTCTAATTGAGGTACAACTCTTCTTTTTCTCTCTCTAAACTCTCTTAGGGTTGAATGAGGATTAAACCATCATTTAGGAAGACAATAATAGAGTTGGAAAGTGTTTAGAAGTACTAAAACACTATTCACGAAACACTATTCACAGAATATTATTTCACCCTATTTACAGTTTGCCACTGAACTTCAAATAATTCTAGAGAGCTCAATTTTAATCGGATTGACCTGAAATTTTAAACATAGCTATGTTAGGTCATCTAGAATCTACCCAAAAAGTTTCATAAATTTTGGATAAATAAAAATTACCAAACTACCCCTCTATTGATAGAATGCGATTTTGGCCAATCGTTTTATCAGGGTAGATTTCTGCGATTTCGCTCTCTTTTCTTCTTCTTTATTTTACTCTTCTTTTTTCTGAGATTTTTGGAGTCTTTGAAGCTTGTAAATCTTCCATTTTATCTTCTTTTCCTCGTATGAACCTGAAATAAGAATAAACAACCAAGGAGCATAAAATAATATAAATAATTACTCTAAATGATTAGCAAGTTAAGTTTGAGGTACTTTTATGTATAACATTTAGCACCGATCACAACCCCAAACTTAGACATTGCTAGTCCTCGATCAATGAAAAATATAATAAAACTTAACTAAACTAAACCTACATCCCCTTTCGTGGGATCCCCGGTTGCATTTTGCATATGCAACAAGCCTTTTAAACCCCTAGGTGGCCCTAGAGGACGAGTGAAGTCTCGTGAAGGTTTACAGTGATGACACCTACAAACATCTGTACTACCCTGTAATTGTGCAATAGACTCAAGTAAAACATGCAAGATTCAAAATATTGATTGAACATATTCTAAAAAAATTTTAAAATCACAATACATACAAGATAATCCAAAAATTATTCAAAAGGTTGAATTTTCAATTCTCCACATTCTCAATTTCACACTATTCTTACCCAGTTTGAAAAATTAGCTCATAAAATATTTGTCAGAATTTCTTTGATGTGTATTGTGACTAACAATCGAATGTGTGACATCAACCTTACTTTTCAACAGTTTTTCTGTCTTCTCATTTATCATTGAATTTCCTTTTAATTTAAACTACCAACACCAAGGCTTTCATTCAATACTTTTTCTTTTATAAGTGTAACTGTGCAGAATCTAAGTCCATTAAGCATTCTATATAACCCATGTAGCGAGTGTTAGGCCGATAACTCCCAAACCAGATGGTTTTAGGGTACTAGGTGTTAAGACACCTCTAAGGGCTTATTAATTCAAGTTAAATAGGCTACGAACTTAAACTAGTCACACTAGGTTATTTTATCCATTCCAAAAATCACACGGTTTGACGCGAACTCTCTATGCTTAGTGAGGCAAGAGGCCCGGTTACTAAGTGTAAAACTTTGTTCAGGTAACCCATTCTTCTATCAATTTTTTTATTTTATTTTGCCAAGGTTAGTGTTCAATTTCTAGGTTATTCAATTTTCTATAAGTTAACAAAATCACTAATCAATTAGTTTGGTTTCAAACCCCACTAGACAATGTATTAGAGTGCTTGTGCAAATTTCAAAGTGTATTCATGACATAAAAATAATTTCAGCTCTTATAATTCAATCAATGGTTAAAAACAGTGTCTATTTGGGATTATGTGATCTCAAATTCAGCCCTATCAATAAGATTTGGATTACCCTAAATGCATCACAATTTTTCAAATTTAAGAATAGAACAATCAATAAAAATTTCAGTGTATTTGCATGTTCTACCCTATTCATGGTTGCACAATCACCCAAGATTAGTAACTAAAATAATAGCCTGACCTATTATTTCCCAACCTCAAACTTAAAGTTTACATTGTCCCCAATGTAAAAATAGAAATAGAGAACAAAAGAGATTAGAACAATAATACCTGACTCATGAAAAACAAATCATGGGGAAAGGGGTGAAAATAATTCAAGAATGTATACAAACCACCCCAAACTTCGTCCAAACAATACCTACAGGATTAGTACAAAAGAAGAAATATCCACACAAAAATAGATGCAATGAGATAATATGTCATAATGAAATCAAGTAGCATCACAAGTCATAATAGTGGATAACAATAGGACAGACTGACTCAAAAAAAATTGGGGATCTCGAACTGACTCTCTAAAAAGAGTAGGAGTGATTAAAAAAACTCAAAAAAATAGGGGAACCCCAAACTAACTCTCTAAAAATAGTAGGGTGATTAAAAAGACTCAAAAAAAATAGGGGAACCCCAAACTGACTCTCTAAAAATAGTAGGGGTGATTAAAAATACTCAAAAAAGGTAAGGGAACCCCAAACTTAGAATCTAACTCTAAAAATAAAATAAAAGACACTACAAAATCAATGGCTTGCCTCCCACAGGCGCTAAGTTTTACGTCTTCAGCCAGACAATCTCAAAAATCATTCAACCGTCTAAGTAGACGGAATATTGGGCCTTAGCCTTGAGCACATGCCCATCCGAGTCAGAAAATAGAAATTTTCTACGCCTTTGCAAGTTTGCAATTTTATGCTTGACTCTCATTTTATGTTTTTCCAAGGGAAAACCTTTTAGATGAGTGAAATTAAGCAAAGAATAACCATACCCTATGGATTTTTCTATGATGGGATCCGGGAGTTTAAGATGAGTGAATGATGCCTCTAAAGGATTATCAATTAAAACATAAGGAGGGACATCCTCAAATATCTTATCAAGTTTATCAACTAGGAAGCAATCTTCCCATTTCGATTGTTGTTCGGGAGTAGTGAAGACATTCAACCGAACTTTCATGTTACCAAATGACACTTTCATCACCCAGTCCTACAGTTTATACATGCATTGGCAGTAGCCAGGAAGGGACGACCAAGGATGATTGGAATTTGGTTTTTTGAATTGCACACAGGTTCCATGTCAAGGACAAGAAAGTCGACAGGAAAGAAAAATTTATCAACTTTAATCAAAACATCTTCAACTATCCCACGAGGTTTTTTTATGGATCTATCTGCTAATTGTAATACAACGGATGTGGGGCGAAGCTCTCCTAAGCCAAGTTTCTCATACACCGAGAAAGGTAAAATATTAACACTAGCTCCTAAATCAAGGAGTGGCCGGTCAATAGAGTGATCTCCAATGATACACGAAATAGTAGGAGCACCGGGGTCCTTAAATTTTGGAGGAGTGTTGTGTTGGATAATGGAGCTCACTTGCTCGGTCAGAAGGATTTTCTTGGACACATGAGTTCTTGATTTTCGTTTTTGAGTGCACATGTCCTTTAGAAATTTGGCATACGCTGGGATTTGCTTTATGGTATCTATGAGCGGAAGATTGATTTTAACTTGTTTAAAAACCTCCATCATCTCATCAATTTTAGTTTCCTTTTTCCCAAAAGGAGAAGAATCTTTTAAGCACTGAGGGTAAGGAGCTTTGGACATATAGGAATCCGGGGGAGATAGATTAGATAAAGATGGGGAAGAACCCTTGTCCTTTTCAGAGATACTCACCCTTTCTCCTTGGAGATTTGTTGGGCCTACATTGGACTCTTTTTTCTCATTTTTCTTCTCCCTAACCTCATTTTCAACTACCTTCCCACTCCTTAGGGTGGTAATGGCAAGAACATGCTCACGATTAATTTCATTGTTTTGAGCATTATCAACCATATTTGCACCTTTAGGGTTGCTCACCGATTGGCTTGAGAGTTTCCCTTCTTCTCTCTTGTAAACAACACTAGCTAATTGACCCAATTGAAACTCAATCCTTTGAATAGATTGAGAATGAGAATTTAGAAGTTGAGTATTAGCTTCTAAGCCTTTGAGAGCTTGCAACACTTTCTCCTCGAAAGATGGATTCCTTTGAGTAGGAGGAGGGTGTTGGAATTCCTGTTGTTGGGGAGGATGGTAGTTGGGCTGATTTTGAAAGGGCCTACTGAATGGCCTTTGAGGTGGGGGAAAATTATTCCCTTGAGTTTGTGGCTGCCATGAAAAATTAGGATGGTTCCTCCATCCCGGGTTATAAGTATTTGAATATGGATCATTACCCGGATGGATATAGGCAGCATTGGCATGCTCTTGGACAAAGTCCAGAAATTGAGCAGCAGATGGACACTCATGCACATAATGTGCAGGGCTAGAACAGATAAGACACACCTCCCTCTGATTAAGATTTGGTTGAGGGGGTGTGTAGGAAGATGACCCTGTAGCCATGAGTTGGTCTAATTTTCGAGACAATTCATCTACTTTAAATGAAACATCTATTGAATTGCCAACTTCATAGATGCCTCTCTTAGGATTTGATGAAGATGAATGTCTCTCAGAACGACTATTTGAAGCATGGTGGAGAGAGTTTTCACTAAGATTTTCAAAAAGCTCCCATGCCTGATTCTCATTTTTCATCATAAATGTTCCTCCACAAGAAACATCAACCAATTGACGGTTGAGTGCAGGCAATCCATCATAGAAAGATTGGACTAACTGCCACTTTGGAATTTGGTGGTGGGGACACTTACGGAGAAGATCTTTGAATCTCTCCCAAGTTTCATGAAATAGCTCACCATCAACAGGAGCAAAGCTTGTGATGGTTCGCCTCATTAAATTTGTTTTTCCTATGGGAAAGAATTTCATAAGAAATTCTTGCTGCATTTGTGCCCAAGTGGTAATAGAATTTGGCTCTAAAGAATTAAGCCAATATTTGGCTTTGTCTTTCAAAGAAAATGGGAAGAGCCGCAATCTAAGGGCATCATCAGAAAATCCTTGCAACTTGAAAGTTGTGCAAATCTCGTGAAATTCATCAAGATGTTTGTAGGGATCTTCATTATTAAGTCCGTTAAAAGATGGTATCATCTGAATAATACTGGACTTAATTTCATAATGGGCTGCCGTAGTGTCCGGCAACCGGATGCATGAAGGGGATGAATATGTAGAAGGAGTAAAATACTCCTTCAAGGATTTCATTGGGTCATGTTCTTCCGCCATGATAGGGAAAGGAATAACTTCTAGGTTTGCTTTAGGAATGGTAAAAGCTTTCGCTTCAGAATTAGATTCGAATAAGGCAGAAGTCTTGAGAAACCTAGCAGTACGCTCTAACTCAGAATCAAGAGGGAATAAATCTGGATTACAAGACCTCCTACCGTGCATACACCCTAAAAGAAAAACTCTCTGTTTGACAGACACCAAATTAAAATAAAATATCTACTTAAAAAGTAAATACTCACAGAACTCTCCTGCTTTCCACGATGTTGAATAAGCTTTTTCAATCCTTGCAGTTTGAACAATTTGGTACCTGAAAACACAAATATTTCCAATTAAAATAAATAGAAAAATATTTTTGGATTTTTTTTTTTTTTTATGATTAATTTAAATTTAATCTTTCAAACTAACAACTAGACTGTTCCAGCAATCCCCGGTAACGGCGCCAAAAATTGATCGTCAGTCAATCTTAAATTATTCCTTCTTAGTAATAATTCCGTAGAATAGTACTAGTAAGGGTATCGTTCCTCTGAGGACTGCGCTAGTTTCGTTGCTTTTTATTCAGATTAATTTTAAACTAATAATTGAGGCAATTGAATTTTGATTTAATTAAACTAAAACAATGAATTAAACTAATTTAAATGAAATTTCTAAATTAAACTAAAAACAATTGGGTTTTTAAATCCTTTTGGAGAGAAAATCTAAGGTTTTCAAATCCACCACTAACCTAATAACTAATCCCTATTCTAAATTTATTATAACCTCTTAAATTGTAAACATTCCAGTTAGAGTGACAGCACGTCCCCTCTCAACTGCTCAAGAAAAGTTCAAGGGATTATATCCTTAGAATATCGTATCTTCGGTTAGCACGAATGATACACACTAATCTACGGTTGTGTAATCACTCGTCTTCCCTTAGCATAAAATATCTTCAGATTTAATCTCTCGATATTTTAAAACCATTGCATAAAACCTATGTTTAAATTCTAACGAAAATTAACACAAGTGATTTTAATTCCAATTTCATAATACCTAAGACAAGGTTGAGAATTTCATTGAAATTAAATATAATTCAAATAAATCCGGTTGTTTGAAAACAACCCTCTCATTATGCAATCAATGTTTTACAATACAGAGAATTAAAATAAAAACAAAATAAAGGACACAGTTACTTGGCTAGGGTTTCATCGAAACCCTAGAGTGGAAATTAGTTCATCGCGAGGGAGGAATGCAACATCTTCATGGACAAAGTTGCAGCACTTCTCTTCATGACTTCCTTGATCTCCAGAGCTTCTCTTCTTCAGATCCAAAATCTCTACAAATTTCTCTCTCTCTCTCTCTAATGATAATGGCTAAGAATTCTCCTTTTTATAGAGAAAGATAGAAAGATAGAGTCCTTCTAAAATAAGGAATTCTAATTGAGGTACAACTCTTCTTTTTCTCTCTCTAAACTCTCTTAGGGTTGAATGAGGATTAAACCATCATTTAGGAAGACAATAATAGAGTTGGAAAGTGTTTAGAAGTACTAAAACACTATTCACGAAACACTATTCTCGGAATATTATTTCACCCTATTTACAGTTTTGCCACTGAACTTCAAATAATTCTAGAGAGTTCAATTTTAATCAGATTGACCCGAAATTTTAAACATGGCTCCTTTAGGTCATCTAGAATCTATCCAAAAAGTTTCATAAATTTTTTATAAATAAAAATTACCAAACTACCCCTCTATTGATAGAAGTGCGATTTTGGCCAATCGATTTATCAGGGTAGATTTCTGCGATTTCGCTCTCTTTTCTTCTTCTTTTTTTTACTCTTCTTTTTTCTGAGATTTTTGGAGTCTTTGAAGCTTGTAAATTGTAGAGACCCGAATCGTTTTCATGTTTTTATTTCATTGTGTTAAGGGTATTTTAGTCTATAAATTAAGTGGAAATTGGAAATTCTAAATCGCCAGAAATGTTCATTTTCGAGAGAAGAATCCAACGCAAGTTGAATCGTTAAAATTCGATGAGCGAGTAAAAAGTTATGGCCAAAACAGTAAAGGGAGTCAAAACCTGCAGGAACCGATCGCTCGGTCAGAACCAGCGATCGATCGGTCCAAAACCGATCGATCGGTATCTATCGACTGGTCCAAAATTTTGTATGGGAAAAATTTCCAGAGAGTGCTTTTTTTACCGATCGCCCGGTCAAGAGCACCGATCGATCGGTCATAACCACCGATCGCTCGGTCTTTCGTGATTTTTACAGAATTTTAGTAAGGGCTTTTTGGTCTTTTGTTCTCAGACCTTGAGGCTATAAATAGGGGGTCCTACTCGAAATATTAAAATACTCCACCTAGTTCTAACCTAATTTGGCAAAAAAGGGGAGAAACCCTAGGGTTTGGAGAAGGAGGAGATTGCAAGAAAAGTTTGGGAAGCTTCTCCAAATCATCTCGGGAGCGTTTTGAATCCAAGGGAAGCATTCCTAAGGTCGATATACTATCCTAATCAACTTTATTTTAAGGTTTTGTGAATGTTAAGATGCTAGGAATGGTAGAAATAGATGTTTGATGCATTTTCCCTATTTTTCTAAGAAGCAAGCTAATTATGGATGGATATGTGGATTGGAAATGTGGATAGAATGTATGGAGGATGGGATTAATTGTGGATGTGGATGAATATATAGATTGTATGGATGAAATTATGATTTGATGAATGCATGAAAAGGTAGAGAAACAATGGATTCATATTATGTGTACTCAAGGTGTTTGTGAAAATATCTGTGAGAATAAATGCTATGATACCTTTATGAAATGGTGGTAAATGGATTATAAATGATGTTAAGAATTATGATAAGAAATATATATGTGATTGTTTGTTAAGTATACTTAATTACTTGCATGGGAATTGATAGTCGGGAAGGTAAGAACTTAGAGGAACATCTCTCAAACCGGGAATTCTCTAACTATTTGGTATGGGACATATAGTGGAGTTTCCATGGTGGGAGATCGGAACCTAAGCAATTACCAACTCGAATATTAATTTCGACACTTAAGCACACAAGCACGTGTATGCGAAGATAAGAGTCTCACAAGTCACACATGTGGACCACAAGCATGAACATGGCATACGTATGACATTCTGAATAAGCATAAGCATGACATGGTCCGTATCCTCCAAGAACGGCATGTCAACTTGATTTCTAAGGCATGGTCCGTATCCGCCAAGAACGGCATGTCTCATTACTGTATGATCTGAATAAGTGCATAAGCATAAGCATCTCACAAGCACGTGGTCTTGTAAGCATAAGTACCTCATAAGTGTATGGTTTTCTAAGTCTAAGATTCTCACAAGTACACGAGTCAAGGTGATGATATGATGTATATGCGCACACGTTCTTCCGCACTCTGATTATGTTATTGGATATGTTTCTGACTAAGTGCAGGTATATTATTATTGTTGGTTGGATTTTATATACACTGAGTACCTTTGTACTCGGCCGGACTTTGTCTTGGCAGGTTTAGGGCAGGAGTACACGGCAGAGCCGTGGGTTGAGGAAGCATACATTGAGGAAGGAGGTGAAGGTGAGCCTTCCGAGGAGGGAGCCAGAGACTTGGGCGGCTACACCTCTTAGTTTACATTTCTTTTCATTGAGAGAGTTTTGTAATTGACTTTTAGAGGATGTTGCTCAGTAGACTTCTTATTAGTTGTGTATCAGACTTGTTGGTTCATTGTGAGTTGTATATATAGACCTTAGACTTGTGCAGGTTGGATTGGGTTTATATATCGGAATTTTATTACTCTCATTTTTGAAGACTCGTGTAGTAGCCTTGTATGCATGGTTTCAAGCAGGTTTAAGTAATGTGGCGATTCCAAAGTCCTATTTTAGCTTTGTTGGATTTTGGGGTCGTTACGGTCTTCCATTTTATCTTTTTTTCCTCGTATGAACCTGAAATAAGAATAAACAACCAAGTAGCATAAAATAATATAAATAATTACTCTAAATGATTAGCAAGTTAAGTTTGAGGTGCTTTTATGTATAACATTTAGCATCGATCAATCCGCAAATAGGTTTCAGTAACTTGGGTTTTCAACATTTCCGACTTAGGAATCCCATCTTTTTAACACTTACTAAAGCCTTGGCATGGGTTCCATTACATGGCAAAAGTTTCGGGCTGCTACATCCTTCCCCCCTCATAAAAATTTTGTCCTTGAAATTTGGACGATACTTGCATTACAAAACCAAAAAAAAATTACATGACATGAACCAAGGCCTATTCAAACAACTCTGGGTACTTCACTTTGACTTCGGCCTCACGCTCCCATGTGGCCTCTTCCTGAGTATGATGTTACCATTGCATGAGAACCAACGGGATAGTCTTGTTGCGAAGCACTTGATCTCTCCGGTCCAACACTTGAATCAGCTTCTCTACTAGTGTGAGATCCTCTCGGATTTCCAACGGCTCATAGTCGATCACGTGCGAAGGATCTAAAATGTATTTTCGGAGTATCGATACATGGAACACATTGTGGACCGCGGTCATATGAGTTGGAAGAGCTACCCGGTACGCAACTTCACCAACTCTAGTGATAATTTCAAACGGCCCAACATACCGAGGACTAAGCTTACCTCTCTTGCCAAACCTCATAATCCCCTTGCTAGGAGATACCTTCACAAAGACTTGATCCCCTACTTAGAATTCCAAGTCCCTACGGTGAGTGTCAACATAGCTTTTTTGTCTATCTTGGGCAGCTTTCAACTGATTCCGAATGATCTTAACTTTGTTCGCAGTCTGTTCAATCAATTCTGGACCAAGTACTTTTCTCTCTCCCACTTCATCCCAGTAAAGAGGAAACCTGTAACTTCGCCCATACAAGGCCTCAAATGGTGCTATTTGGATGCTCGCCTGGTAAGTATTATTGTAGGCGAATACCACCAAAGGCAATTGCTCTTCCCAGCTACCCTTGAAATCCAACATACATGCCCGAAGCATGTCTTCGATGATTTGGTTTACCCTTTCGGTTTGTCCATCCGTCTATGGATGAAAGGCGGTGCTAAAGTCTAGTCGGGAACCCATAGCGATCTGAAAGCTCTTCCAGAACCTGGATGTGAATCTTGGATCCTGATCTGATATAATGCTGACTGGCACCTCGTGCAACCGTGTTAGACATGTATGCCCACAAAGCCATTCCGAAATTATATTTATCTATTTTTAAATCAATAAATGCATATTTTACATTCACACATTGTCTTCTACATTGGGTAATATATCTAAAGTATCTCATTGGATGAGACTACTTTATCCCTTAGGTAACATTGTAGGAAAACCATCCAATTAGTTGATAACTGATTGCTAAGGAGACATGGTTTTTCCAGTTCCTTGTAGACCTAAGATTTTCTAAGTTAATCAAGATACATCTGGACAATGTATTCCTAATAACTTACACATTGTTAGTTCCATATGATGGAGTGATGAATCTCAATCACTGAGAGAAGGGTCTCTTGACTAAGATGTGGATATAAGTAAGAAATACTTATATTGCAACTAGATCGCTCAGTGGATACCCTTAGAAATATACTGTCTTTATATTTAGGTTAGTCCATTTGACAAACTGTCCTTAACCTGAGAGGTCGACATCTTCTCTAGTATTGCCTATGTAGCCAATCGTCAATGTCCAACACACCGGACTAAATATGGGCAGAAGAAGTGTATGTACGCTCGACAAGGATTCCACTACTCTTATAGAGTAAATAATATTAAGTTGATACTTGTTAAAACTAGACTTGAAAAACCCAGCGCTGGTATTTATCGATGAAATGGTTTTATCGAGAAATTTATTTTCTGTATAAAAGAAATGTAATTATTATTATTATTTCTTTTAAAAGAATTTCTAAAATGTTTTGAAAGTCCAAGTTTGACTAAAAGTATCAAAAGAGAATGAGTTCTCAATATAAGCCAGGGTTTAAAGACAGTATTAGATATTGTCCCATAAGCTTATAGCAATATTGGAAGTGGAGGGACTGATCTGTAAACAAATCTTGAGATAGAAATACCTGCAAGTAATTCTCTATTTTATGGAGGTTGATCACATTGTGTTAATAGACATTAATTGTGATTGGTGGAAGCCTAGGGATATAGATAACATTCTATAATCCTAATAGAGTGTAGGAAAGGTGTTTCCTAGTAATAATACTTTAACCAAAAGGTTGAGTACTTGGTCTCACAACCGAAAATAGGAGATCCCTTTAGATCCCACACACAAGGACTTTCTTGAAGTATTTAATTTAATTAAATAATTAAATTAATTAATTTCTCTAAGAAATCACTATATGGTATAGTGAAGCTCTAAAAGGTGGAATCACATTAGATGTGAAAAATCAAATGGGTAGGACCCAGTGGGGAATATTTTAAAAGTGACCAAAGGGTTTCTTCCATGATGTGGCGTCTTGGGGGGGGGGGGGCACCCTAGGGTGGGACGCCCACTCCATGGAGGAATAATAATTATTATCATTAATTAGTTTCTAATAACTAACTACTTATTGGATAAGGTTAGTTAGTTAGTTAGAGTTAGTTACTAATTAAAGATTCCTTGTTGGACAATGAATCTATTAGTTTCTTGCTAATCAAGGAATCCTAATTGGATTAGGATAAGGATAAGATTAGTTGGACACTAATGGATAAGATTAGTTTCTATTTTGATTAATCCTAATTAATTATGGAGAAACCACATAGGAAACTAATTGAGGAATCCTTATTGGATAAGGATTAGGAAACTTTGGTTGCAAGCAACCAATAAATCCTATAAAGAGGTGGACATCCAAGTTGTTGTATACATTCTTTAATTTTCCAGAATTTCCAGATTTGGAAACCTCTCCCCTCTCCTCAAATCTCACGTCCAGCCCCTCTCTTTAGTGGTGTACAGTCAGCCCCTCTTCCCCCTTTGATCTCTTTTCTTGTGTTCTTGCTTTGAAGATCAAGAAGAATATCAAGAACCCATTCTTGATAATAAAAGATTGGATCTTTTATTCAAGATCCTAGAGTTGGAATTTTAAGAAGGGCCATTAGCTTCCATTAGAGAAAGCATTAAAGAAAAAGAAGGTCCGTGTGGATTACAAAGGAGACTTTGCAATTGTGAAGTTTTGCCGGTATCGCTTTTATCGTGGATTTGACTTAACAATTTCAAACAAACTCGCAAAGGTATTTTGATTTTTACTCTCATTGAATAAAATCAATTAGAATCTTAGTCAGATCTTGGGATTCGATGTATGCCCCCCAAGAACTGTTTTTCTAAAATTAAAAAGAGACATACTTCAGTGGTATCAGAGCCTTGGCTATGCTTCTCTTTGATTTTAGGGCATAACCAATTTTTGTTAGATCATATTACCATCCCTATAGATTTTGGCTACCCCTAGTGATGAATCTTTTAGATTCTTAATCACTTTTTGATAATGAGATAATCATTAGTAGGGCTAAGGGGTTCCCCTGTTATTATTGAGAGAATAAAAATTAAGCCCTACAAATTAGTGTGATACTAATTTTTGTTTTGGATGATTTCAAAACATCTCTCAATTAATTTAGGGATAGGTATATATAGATAAATAAATTTGGTTAAAGGCCTTAAGGATTTAGAGATCCTTTTTAGTAGTAAATTAAATTGTTTAATTTATTTTGAGAGCCCGGGACTAGCATAAATAATATATAATATATTTATCATGACAAATAAATATTATTTTATGTGTTGGATGGGTTCCACAAATCATACCTCCTTCTTTTTCCCTTCCCCTCCCCTTTTTCTTATTTTTAGAATAGGGTTGCTAATTTATGGTAGACTAAATCAACCGAAGGAGATGCCCAGAGAACCATTGCAAGATAGCAAATTGTAGTAGGGCTTTATTCAATTCCCCTGTTGTAATTAAATAACGTCGTATGATTTTTGTGAACCCATTATGTGATTATAATTATTATATTATTATTCTTGTGATGATTAATAGTATTTCCTTTAGCCCAGAAGTTGTGATAATTATGATTATCGCTTTTATGATAATTTAGGATAATTGGATTTTACTTTAATTAATGGATTGTGTTTAATTATAAATTGTTTATATTTAGACACAATACATTACTAGTACTCTTTTGGACGTGGAGTTTGTGACCCATGCAGAGATTTTTACATAAAATCTTTGCATACGAGATTATTGGATAGTCATGTCTGAAAAGACAGTAATCGTAGATGGATCACTAAATTGACATCCAAATACCCTAAGATAATAGGGGTGAGTAGTTTTTGATTATAAGGTGAAAAGCTTAATGATCAAAACTCCCTGTGAGGGCTAGTGGGAGTTTATCACTCCTTGATAATCCTATTATCAAAAATTTTCATAATTCATATGATGAATATTTGAATAATGATATGATCATGCCTGTTTAATATTGTTCCCTTCAAGAAAAATATTAAGTGATAATAAATGAGATTATTAATCCTAAGGCCTTCCATTATCAATAAAGACTAGGAATTAATTAGCCTGAGTCTTGTCTCTCTGATAGGAGTTCGACATAATTCAGTCTAAATTAAACTCCTAGTGCATTACTTCTATTGTAGATCAGTCTGTGTATGGCCTGATAGGGAGTGTCAACTAGCATGGGGGCACATCTCTACTTGATCATATAACAACTGAGAATAATGAGTTTCACTTAAACAAGGAAACATGATGGTTGACACAGTGATGTCATGTTGTCCTTGTAGGTCGCAAGAAAATTGGGAATCACTGATTTACATAAGGAGTTATGCATGAGATGCTCAGTGATGGATGGTTACTATCCACCTTGTAGTGCATGTGTGGAACTATCCTAGCATGGAAGATTACAAGTGTGTTATGAGGATCCCAATACTCATCTGGAATAAAAGGTTTATTCCCTAATTTCATATACTGAAGGGAATGATGAAATTTGAAGAAAGATGAGAGGATCATCAGATTTTAAAATCCCAAAAATCCGATGAATATATGTGTGAAATAAATGTAATAATTTATGCTTATTTTATTGTGTAGATATAAGCCATGAATCCCCTTTCCAAGATTCTAGAAGAGAATCGGTTGACTAGTCCAAATTTTGTAGACTGAAAAAGAAACCTTGACATTGTGCTTATCTCTCAGAAGATAGCTTATGTCCTCACATCCGACTATCCAGAATTTGATGAGGCAATTCAAACCCCTGAGGTAGTTAAGAAAGCCTCAAAGTGGCATGAGTCAAATAGTTTGGCTAAATGCTACATGCTTGCATCCATGTCGAATGTCCTTCAGCAACAACACGAGGGTTTTGCTACAGCTAAGGACATATTGACTAATCTCAAGGATATGTTTGGGGAATAGAATTGCTAGGCAGTTGGCAATGAAAGGACTGACGGGGACCAAGATGTCTGATGGTAGCCTAGTTCAGGAGCATGTTGTCAAGATGATGGGGTTCATTAATGAACTCTTGACCCTTGGAGCGGATCTTGATCAACAGAGTCAAACGGATGCGATCCTAAACTCTCTCCCGGAATCCTTTTTTGCTTTTGTGTTGAATTTTAGCATGAACAAATTGGAGACATCTATGCCAGAGCTCCTAAACATGTTACAAGGAGCTGAGGACCTTATGAAGCGTACTAAGCTCTATGCAAATGTGGTAGAAGCAGTTAGACCTTCAAGGCCCAAGCCTAAGGGCAAAGGTTAGAAAAAGAAGAAGTCCAATTTCTCCAGGTTCCTCAAAGGCAAGAAGGGTAAGAACAAGAAAGCTTCTGAGAAGAAAGACAACGAAAAGAATCAGAATGTCTGCTTCTAAATCATTTTGCATGTCTTGTCTTCTTTCTTTTGCAAAATGGCTGGAGCACCTAGATATTTTCATGGGATTGAGAACCTTTATCTTGTGGACACTAATGAAGATTACAAGAATGGGGCGAGTCTGAATCGCCAACTGGAGATCATGGGAGAGTTCGGGGTAGAGGACGTTGAGCCTATTCCAATTACAGATCCCAGGGAGTGGGTAATTCGCAGGAGAATACCTATCTGTATTTATGATGCTGAGAAAGGTTTGATCGGCAACAGATCGGTCCTTGATGACAGTTATCTAACATACTGCAGTGGACCCGATAGGCGAAGATCCAAAGAGAGTACTAAATGAAGTTTTCCCCATCTTGATGACGTTTACTAGGATGCATCCATGGTCATCAATAGTTGCTCCATGGTTTATGGTAGAACTTTGTGGCCGTCGTGGGTTCATGGCGTATATGTACGCTTCTGTGACGAGCTGATAACTTTGAGGATCCGAGGAGCAGTTGGACTTGCCAGATATGATTATAAGCGGGATGTTCTTCTATTTCACAGCCTGCTCAACCATTGGTGTGCTGAGACCAACACCTTCCATATGGCCTGGGGGATATTGGACATTCAATTCATGCGATGAGCCGCATCTCAGGGCTGCGGGTCAGCGGAGCCTTCTATGATGAATTTAACCCTTTCAACAACGTTCTATATTCATAGAATGTTCCTGCTTGTACCCAAGAATTATAAAGGGTTTACAACGCCCTTCTGAAAGCAAACGAGGATAGATCGAACATTCAAACCGATAAGGGTAAGGCTCCCGCAGTTGAAGAAGAAACTGAAGAACCAGTGGCTAGCAAGGGTGCGAAGGCATGCAGAGTGAGTAGAGTTACCCTAAGGCAATGGCTAGAATATTTTTTCAAAGGAAAACCTTATGAATATTCCAAGCCAATTTACCTTACTCCTTCAAAAGAAGAAATCAAGAATTCAGAGATTAAGACCAGTGACGGAGTCAGTAGAGAAGGTTATCTGGCCACCTTTTTGTCCTGTTGGCTATGCAGTTTTGTCCTGCCTTCACGCAGAGGAGAGGTAATTCACCCTAAAACATTCATGGTAGTTGGGCGGATAGCGACTAGCGCAAGGCATTCTCTGCTTATCTCGATGATGGCGTCATTGTATAGAGAGATGGGAGTCATCGTCCAGAGTAAATACCCAGGTCACCAGTTAGCTCAAGCCCCCTTTCAGTACCTATTTGGTTGGATCGGTCAGTATTTTCCCTCTTCTTATCCGAGGCGGATAACTTCTGAAGCCGAGATGGATCTATCATATTTAGTCTACATAGCCGGTTAGGCACCAGCCAAGTACTGCTCTTGGGAAGCAATAAAACATATGTTCGCTACCCCTGGTCTTTACAGAGCTCGTCCTTTCAAGGGAGCCTCCGAACTGGCTGGGAACCACTATCTGGTGGATGACATGAACCGGAGCTATTCAGGCAGGGATTTTTTTATGACAATGAGCCTTTGTTTAGCTAAACTATTGTGGCGTCTCGGCAAAGAATGCTTTGTGGAACCCTACTACCTGAGCAGATTCAGTTGGTAATTCGGGTATGACCAAGCAAAACCACCTACACTGGAGGCCGTTGATCGCACTTTGACCGATTCCATCAGATTAAATGAGAGTGGAATCATTTGATTCGTGTCGATACGTGCTCAAGATTCTTCATTCCCTCTTAAGCATAGGAAGGCCGACCTTCACTGAGATTTTCCACTTGGTGGTTGAATTGT
This sequence comes from Tetracentron sinense, assembly GCA_015143295.1. Lineage (NCBI taxonomy): Eukaryota > Viridiplantae > Streptophyta > Magnoliopsida > Trochodendrales > Trochodendraceae > Tetracentron > Tetracentron sinense. Next base: position 12,110,365 of record CM026562.1, on the reverse strand, counting down.
ACTTCTTATTTGAAGCATGGTGGTCATGATATTCTAGTCATAGTAATGAAAGAACATTTGGCGAGGATTGCCATGGCTACTGCTAAGGCTGGTGGACCTGCTCCCGCTCAAGCACCTGGTGCTAGAAAATGAAAAGAACCATTAAGGGCAAAAGCACCAGCCAAAAGACAGAAGACTACTGCTACTACCCATCAACGTCCAATGACTAGACCAATTCCTAAGGGGAAAGGCAAGCATGCTCAGAGAATCCCATCTCCTATTATCAAGTTAATTGAGGAACAGATCCAGATAGCCAAGATAGCTACTCTTGCGGCTGAGCTCGACATACCATTTATGCCGACACCGATAATTTTGACGAGACGTATGAAGGAACTCAAGGTTCCGTAAAATTTATTGCTCGTCCGGAAGACCCTTCAACTGTGACCTCCATCGAGGTAGCTGTTCAACCTCGTATTTTGGAGGGATTGGGTAAGACTATTGTAGCTGACCCTACTGATAATGTTGATGATGGGGCTGACTCACAGGCACATGATGATCATCAATCCACCCCTGATCGCCTTTCAGATGAAGTTGCTAATGAGGATGCTTCTGTGAGATTGAATCTTCATGATGATATTTTAGTGGCTGCACTGAAAGAGGCCCATAGAGCCAATGAGCTAAAAGTGCAGCTATTGTTTGAAGTTCAAACAATCAAAGCTACTCTGTGATCTATCGAAGTCCAACGAGCGGTTAGGAAAGCTAAGAAGCGCGCTCTTAAGAGTGGCCAATCATCTGGCTCGAAGGTCGACAGAGAGATCATTCAAAATGTGGGAGTCCTTTCTGAGGCCGCACTAGCTGAAATTGATCCTAGTATTGTAAGGACTGAGACAATGGTGACAGTGAACACTGCGAGTATCAACCTTGTCGATGAAGTTCTTGATACAAAACGGGTCACCCCAATTGAACCTGCAAGGTCAGTGATAGCTGAAATGACACAAGAGCCTGCAAGCATTGCTGTTGAAGCCGAGACAAGGGCTGATATGAGGCCTGAAGAAGGGACTGAGGTAGATTTGAGCTCAGAACTGCCAGTTGGACCAGAGACGGAGGCTGAAATAATTACAGAGCCAAGGCCAGAGGTTAGGATGGATGCTGAGGTCGGTATAGGACCTGAAACTGAAGCCATCATTGAACTTAATGTTGAGTTGGATGCGGGGACCGTGCCTAAAGCTGGAGTCACTTTTGAGGCTGTTCAAGAGCCATAGTTGAACACTCTTGAACTCCATATCCCAGAAGAGGGCCAGGATAGTGATGCGATCGGAATGGAAATAGTTCTTTATTCTGCACCGTTTACTGGTGAAGGGTTAGCTTCTGAAGGCTTACCTTTTCTCGCCATGACCCCATCACCTGAGTACAGGCCATCCACTCCTCTGATCAGTCAACCTGTGAGTCCAGCATCTCCTACCAGGCCTCTTTCACCTGACTATACTCCATCTACTCCTCCACCCAAACCATCTGGTAGATGGTTGGTAGACAAGAATAGTTATGATTCCCTTCTTAGGAGAACCTTTGGACTTTCCGGTATGTAACTTTGATTGCTTCTTTTATTTCAATCAAATGATTTTAGCACCTACTAAATCCCAACTTTTTCTTTTCTAGGCATCATCAAGGGAATTATGAATGCACCAAAGTTTACTTTCGAAGTACCCAACCATGCTCCAGTTCCTCCTCCATCCAATATATAGAGAGCGCTAAACATGTACTCGAAGGCTTGAAGACCTCATTACTCAGCAGGAGTTTTAAAGATTTCGAACAGATGCAGGACGACTGTATTTCAGCGTTTAATATTCTTGATCACTTGAGTATCAGAGATCCTGTCGTACAGCATGAGGTCAAAGCCTTATTTAGTTTAGCTTGGAAGGTATACTGATTAAATAACATAGACCTGATCAGCGGTCTTGAAGTAGAAGCTAGGGATTGTGTTAGCAATATATCTTTCAAAATAAAAGAATTGACTGAAGCTACCAATGATCTGCATAAGAAAGTCTATCAAACTGCTGAACATCAACAGGCTGCGGAAGCCGAAGTAGAGAGCCTCCGTCAACAACTGCAAGAAGCTATAGTTAGAACTTCAAAAATAAAGAGTGCTCGTGAATCAATGGAAACAGAACTGGCGACTATCAATTCTGAATTATCCGATGGACAATTCGTGAAGCTTTAAGGTCAGAAGACTCTGGGGAAAATTATCAGATTGAAAGAGGATTTGGCAGACGCTTGTCAGGAAGCTGTAGGTCTCCACAAAGAATAGCACACTAAGATAGAAAAATTATCTTTTTCAGATACCACCCCTCTGATTGAAGAAAATCCTCTTGATATACATCCTGTAAATGAAGGTCTTTCGGATGTAAATTCCACAAACGAATGAAAATTTTTCATTTTATCATTCAGTGTATGTCATTGTTATTTTCACGACATAATTTTCTTCTTCCCCTTTTTTATAGGGGAATGGTATTCTTTTAAAAGAACTGACTGAACCCAAGTTAATTTTCTCAGGCTACCTATGTACCCATAATAGGATCAAGTCAAACATAATTCAGGATAGGGGAGATTTTAAACTCGTAATGTACGAGTAGATAGTTTCCGTTCATATCTAGGAAGGTTTGGACTTGTAATTTGGGAACAAGCCTATCAAAAAATGATGAATCTTTTTAGCTCGTATTCGGGAGCCTGTCAGGTTGCTCTAATTTTTGCCTAAACCAACTCTTAGAGTGTTAGTTTAGTTAGCTTTTTGTTTTGACTCATTTCTTTTTCTAAGCTTGTCCTTTCGGATTTTCAACTCAGTGAGCCATGTTACCCTAACTTTTGCTTAAGTCAACTATTCGGATTTTCAACTTAGCGAGTATTTTGGTGCCTAAATTTTTCCTAGACCATCTTCTTGAAGTTTTAGTCTAGCGGGCTTTGAGAACATTACATTGGTCGGGGGAGATATTCTGTTATCCGTCCATTGTAATCAACAGATATGCTTTGGATGGTGAGAAATCCGTCCTGAGAAATGTGGTTTCTTCTTCGTGCATTAGATAGCAGTTTTCTTCGTTTCACCCATATTGAGGGGAAATAACGATGATTCTGTATCCCAGGGGCGATGGTGTTCTTACAAAGTTGATTTTCTTAGACTGCCTACTTCAGCCTAAACATACAACCTTCCAGCATTTCCAAGCCGGGGGTCGCATTTCATTCTTGTTTCTTCTAACGCGTGTATTTCAATACATCCTAAGGGTTCGAGTTGGTTTCGAGCAAATCTGAGGCCGTATGCCCAATTTGGGCACCAAGATGTCCGAAATCCAGGGTTCTGAACTATACTTTGGCATAAACCTACAACCTTCCACCATTTCCAAGCCGGAGGTCAGATTTCGATCCCGTTTCTTCTAACACATGTACGTCAATACATCCTAAGTGTTGGAGTTGGTTTCGAGCGAATTTGAGGCTGTATGCCCGATTTGGGCACCGAGATGGCCGAAATCGATGTTTCTCAATTATACATTGGCCTAAATCTACAACCTTCCACCATTTCCAAGCCGGGGGTAGGATTTCGATTCCATTCCTTCTATTGTGTGTCTTTCAATACATCCTAAAAGTTGGAGTTTGTTTCGAGCGAATCCGAAGCCGTTTGCCCGATTTGGGTACAGAGATGAGCCGAAATCCATGTTTCTCAACTATACTTCGGCCTAAATCTACAACCTTCCACTATTTCCAAGCCGAGGGTCAGATTTCTATCCTGTTTCTTCTAATGCATATATTTCAATACATCGTAAATGTTGGAGTTGGTTTCAAGCGAATCCGAGACCGTATGCTTGATTTAGGCACCAAAATGGCCGAAATCCATGTTTCTCAACTATACTTTGGCCTAAACCGACAACCTTCCACCATTTCTAAGCCAGGGGTCGGATTTTGATCCTATTTCTTCTAACACGTGTATTTCAATACATCCTCGAATCCAAGGCCGTATGCCCAATTTGGGCATCGAGATGGCCAAAATCCATGTTTCTTAACTATACTTTGTCTAAACCTACAAGCTTCCACCATTTCTAAGACGGGGGTCGGATTTCGATCTTGTTTCTTCTAATACATGTATTTTAATATATCCTAAGTGTTGGAGTTGGTTTCGAGGGATCCGAGGCCGTAAGCCTGATTTGGGCACCAAGATGGCCGAAATAAAAAAATTTCAACTATACCTCGGCCTAAACCTACAATCTTTCACTATTTCCAAGCCAAGGGTGGATTTCGATCCCCTTTTTCCTAATGTGTGTATTTTAATACATCCTAAGTGTCAGAGTTGGTTTCGAGCGAATCCGAGGCCGTATGCCCGATTTGTGCACCGAAATGGCCGAAATCCATGTTTCTCAACTATAATTTGGCCTAAACCTACAACCTTCCACCATTTTTGAGCCGGGGGTCGGATTTCAATCCAGTTTCTTTTAACGCATGTATTTCAATACATCCTAAGTGTTGCAGTTGATTTCGAGTGAATCTGATGCCGTATGCATGATTTGGGCACCGAGATGGCCGAAATCCATGTTTCTCAACTTTGGCCTAAACCTACAACCTTCCACCATTTCCAAGACGAGGGTTGGATTTTGATCTCGTATCTTCTAACGAGTGTATTTCAATACATCCTAAGTGTTGGAATTAGTTTCGAGCGAATCCGAAGCCATTTGTCCTATCAACTATATTTTGGACTAAACATACAACCTTCCACCATTTCCAAGCCAGGGGTCAGATTTCGATCCCGTTTCTTCTAACATTTGTATTTCAATACATCTTAAGTGTTAGAGTTGGTTTCGAGCAAATCCAAGGCCGTATGCCCTATTTGGGCACCGAGATGGCTGAAATCCATGTTTCTGAACTATACTTGGGTCTAAACCTACAACCTTCGACCATTTCCAAGCCGGGTGTCGGATTTTGATCCCGTTTCTTCTAACACGTGTATTTTAATACATCCTAAGTGTTGGAGTTCGTTTCGAGCAAATCTGAGGCCGTATGCCCGATTTGTGCACCGAGATGGCCGAAGTCCATGTTTTTGATACAAGCTTGATTGATCAAGACTATGAAGTAGCAAAGTCTGGTAGGTAGTAAGGTGTAGGATAGAGTCCAAGAAGGCCTTTGGCCACGTCATGTTACAGTTGTCATCTTTATGTTACAAGGAACAAGTCAGCAGGAGTCTAGTTAGTAGTGGATAAGTGCTAGTTGTTGAGATAATTTAGGAGTCTGTTATGGTGTTCTGTTAGTGGGTTGTATCTTTTTAAAAAGGGAACTATCGAATGAAATGATATCTGAATTTTTAACCCAAACAATCTTGTTTAACATTGGAGGTAGGTTCTCCCTCGAAGAAGAACCCATTTCGTTTCCACATCTCTCAAAATTCCTAAACACGAAAAATCGACCTTTAAAGTTCATATCAGTTTGGTATCAGAGCCAGACATGGCTGATCCAAGAATCAACAAAATTAAAAATGAAGTGGAAGTACTCTTTGGAGAATCGGGCGATCATGGGCGTCTCTTGAAGGATTTCCAACAAATGTTTGATGCTCTAAATGCCAAATTTGAGCCGCTGCTTCAACTTCATTCTAAGTCTACAGAAATGTCAGTTGGTCGTGGACAGGGGAATGGCTCAAGAACAGAGGGAGATTATGGGTCGTCTCATGGTGGGTCTTCGGGCTCAATTTTGCCACGTATGGTCAAGCTGGATTTTCCTAAGTTCAATGGGGAAGATCCAACTGGTTGGCTCTGTCGAGCTGATTAATTCTTGGAATTTCACAATACACATGTTGACTAAAGGTTGCCATTTGCCTCCTTCCATCTCGAAAGGTGATGCCTTGTTGTGGTATCGTTGGTATAAGAAGACAGTCCCAAACATGACTTGGAGGACTTTACTCAAGCCTTGTACAGCTGGTTTGGTCCCACTCAATATGAAGATTTCTTTGCCGACTTAACAAAGTTGAGACAAACCACCACCGTTCGTGAATATCAGACACAATTTGAGCGGTTGGTTAGCCGTTGTGAAAGCCTCACCGAGTCACAACAAGTGAACTGTTTTGTAAGTGGACTCAAGCAAGAAATCAGAATAGATGTACAAATGTTCAATCCTCAATTAATTGCTGTAGCAACTGGGCTAGCACGACTTCAAGAAAACAAGCTACAAAATTTTAGGCATCCAATCAGAATAGAGGAAAGAAGAGGAGTAGCAAGTGCTAGTTCCAATCCTGCAAACCTTACTCTACCGCCTATCAAGAGACTTACACCATTAGAAATCAAGGAAAACAGAGATAGGGGGCTTTGCTATAATTGTGACGAGAAGTTTGCGCCTGGGCATCAGTGCAAAACAAAGAAGTTGTTTTTAATGGAGGGATTGTGGCCTAAACTTGAGGACGAAGTTGAACCCGAAGATGATAGTATGGAAGTTGAACAAATTGACATGCCTCAAGGGGTCAGTCCTGAGATTTCTCTACATGCCATTTCTGGAGCTCATGGTCCCCAGACAATGCGTGTCCATGGTTTGTTAGGTCACCATCTAGTCACCATTTTTATTGATACGGGCAACACTCACAACTTTGCTGACCCTGTTGTCATCAAGAAGGCTGGAATTCCGATTCAACAAGACAAGCCCTTCCAAGTTATGGTCACTAATGAAGACAGACTGAAGAGTGAAGGTCATTGCAACCAGCCCCCATTGAAAATACAAGGACTCAGAATTTGCACTGATTTTTACATGTTACCCTTAGGTGGATGTGACCTAGTTCTTGGTACACAATGGTTGTGCACACTAGGCCCTGTTTGTTGGGATTTTGCACGAATGGAGATGAAGTTCCAAAATGCAGGAAGTGAATATCAACTACAAGGGATGTCTTCATCAGCAATCACATTCATGGAAGGACATGACTGTGAGAAAGCGGTGGTGAAAGGAGAAAGAGGTATGGTGCTACAATTATACACTATACAGTGTGTCGAGCCTCCTAAGAATGAAATTCAGCAATTACAGTCTCTGTTATCAACATTTTCGGATATGTTTTGTGAGCCCAACGGCCTACCACCTATGCGGAGTCATGATCATAAAATCATAGTCCATGAAGGTTCACGCCCCATTAGTGTGCATCCTTACTGCTACCCATACTACCAAAAGAACGAGGTAGAACACATAGTGAAGGAGATGTTGGAAATTAGCATCATTAGGCCAAGCCAAAGTCCCTATTCCTCACTGGTTATTTTGGTACGGAAGCATGATGGAAGTTGGAGACTATGTGTCGACTACCGAGCTCTCAATAAGGAGACCATAAAAGATAAGTTTCCAATCCCTGTTATTGATGAATTACTAGATGAACTAAATGGGGCTAAATTTTTCTCTAAGCTTTATTTAAGATCTGGGTACCACCAAATAAGGGTACACCCTGAAGATATTCCTAAAACTGCTTTTAGGACACATGATGGTCATTACGAATTTTTAGTGATGCCTTTAGGACTCACTAATGCCCCTTCAACATTCCAAAGCCTAATGAATGATATATTTCTAGATTATTTGAGGAAGTTTGTTCTTGTCTTTTTTTATGATATATTGGTATATAGCAAAAGTTGGGCAACTCAAATGGATCACCTACGGGTAGTACTGGATACCTTAAAGTCCCACAAGCTTCATGCTCAGCTCTCAAAATGCCAGTTTGGAATGGAAGAGGTAGAATACTTGGGCCATATTGTCACTCGAAATGGGGTTGCAGCTGATCCTAAAAAGATTGCTTGTATGGTGAACTGGCCTAAACCAACCACACTAAAAGGGTTTAGAGGATTCCTGAGGTTAACCGGTTATTACAGAAAAGTTATTTGTAATTATGGAAAAATAGCTGCCACACTCACTGCCTTGTTAAAAAAAAATGCTTTTGCATGGAACCCTGAGGCTGAAACCCTTTTTGATTTTCTTAAGCAAGCCGTGACCCGATCTCCCGTTCTGAGATTACCTGATTTCACCAAACCTTTTGTTATAGAATGTGATGCTTCAGATAATGTAATTGGTGGAGTCCTCACTCAAGAAGGGAGACCAATTGCATTCATGAGTCAAGTGTTGAAGGGCAAGAGTTTAATGATGTCCACATATGAAAAAGAGTTGCTTGCTATCATCTTGGCTATAAATAAATGGCGACCCTATTTGCTCGGTAGAAGATTCATCATCAAAACTGATCATAAGTGCTTGCGATACTTATTGGAACAGAGAATTGCAACTCTAGCTCAGCAACGTTGGCTTGCCAAGCTTATGGGGTATGACTATGTGGTGGAGTACATGCAGGGACAAGAAAACCGAGCAGCAGATGTGCTTTCAAGGAAAGATGACCTTGCTCTACAAGCCATAACTGTAGTTATTCCTAGTTGGCTCCAGGAGGTGCTAAAAGAACACTCACAAGATCCAAGTATTCAAGCTAAGATTCAACATGGCATGAGGGGAAGCTCGATTCTCGTTATGATGTACGGGATAACTTGGTCTTCTACAAGGGACAGCTCCTAGTAGCTGCCACTTCTCCCCTGCGCACCACAATCCTCAAAGAATGCCATGAAACTCCAAGTGGTGGTCACTCTGGGTATCATAAGACACTCTAACGAGTTTGCGCAGATTTTGTGTGGCCTGGAATGCGTTCTTACATCAAGCAATATATAAAGGAATGTGACACATGCCAAAGAAACAAAACAGAAAACTTGTCACCTGTAGGTCTTCTTCAGCCACTTTCCATACCAGATCGTATTTGGACGGATATCTCCATGGACTTCATCGAAAGGATTACCAACATCACATGGGAAGCATGTAATATTTGTGGTGGTGGATAGGCTATCCAAGTACGCTCATTTCATTGCCATGTCACATCCTTATACAGCAGTTGTGGTAGCTCAACACTTTATTGAACATGTGTTCAAGCTGCATGGAATGCCTGCATCAATCGTAAGTGACCGAGACTCGACATTCACAAGTTTGTTTTGGAAAGAGCTTTTTCGACTCCAAGGTACACATCTGAACATGAGCTCCACTTATCATCCCCAAATGGATGAGCAGACAGAGGTCATTAACAGGTGTATAGAAAGCTACCTACGGTGCGTCACTAGAAATCAACCAAAAAATTGGGTGCGTTGGCTGCCATGGGCCGAGTGGGGGTACAATTCCACATATCATTCATCCACACACCTCACTCCCTTTGAAGCTGTTTATGGGATTTTCCCACCCAAACTCCTCTCCTATGTATCAGGAACTACAAAGGTAAATGCGGTTGAGGAAGAACTACGCAGTAGGGACCAGATTTTATTACTTCTTAAGAGGCATTTAACTGTAGCCCAAGAACGAATGAAAAAACAAGCAGACAAGCACTGATGAGAGAGGGAGTTTTCCATAGGAGATTGGGCTTATTTGAGACTTCAGCCATATAGGCAAGTTTCAGTAGCTATGAGACGCAATCAGAAGCTTGTTCCACGTGGTCGCGTCTGCATCCTATTTTTCATGTGTCAAACTTGAAGCCTAAAGTATGAGATAATGTACAAGTTCAAGGATCGTTGCCACCTCTGACAGATGAAGGAGCTTTACAACCCCAACCTGAAGCAATTTTACAGAGAAGAATCGTCAAAAAGGGGATTCGTGCAATGACTGAAGTTCTTGTGCAATGGGCCAATCTTCCACCTGAAGATGCCACATGGGAATAGTATCATGCCTTGACTGAAAAATATAAAGATGTCAACCTTGAGGACAAGGCTTGCGTAAGGAGGGGAGGATTGATACAAGCTTGATTGATCAATGCTATGAAGTAGCAAAGTCTGGTACGTAGTAAGGTATAATATAGAGTCCCAGAAGGCCTTTGGCCACGTCATGTTACAGTTTTCATCTTTATGTTGCAAGGAACAAGCCAGTAGGAGTCTAGATAGTAGTGGATAAGTGCTAGTTGTTGAGATAATTTAGGAGTCTGTTATGGTGTTCTGTAAGTGGGTTGTATCTTTTTAAAAAGGGAACTATCGAATGAAATGATATCAGAATTTTTAACCCAAACAATCTTGTTTAACATTGGAGGTAGGTTCGCTCTTGAAAAAGAACCCATTTCGTTTCCACATCTCTCAAAATTCCTAAACACGGAAAAGCGACATATAAAGGTCGTATCAGTTTCTCAATTATACTTTGGCCTAAACCTGTAACCTTCAACCATTTCCAAGCCGAGGGTAGGATTTCAATCCCGTTCCTTCAATCTCGTGTATTTCAATACAACCTAAGAGTTGGAGTTCGTTTCGAGCGAATCCGAGGCCGTTTGCCCGATTTGGCGATCGAGATAGCCGAAATCCATGTTTCTCAACTATACTTCGGCCTAAACATACAACCTTCCACAATTTCGAAGCCAGGGGTTGGATTTCAATCTTGTTTCTTCTAACACATGTATTTTAATACATCATAAGTGTTGGAGTTGGTTTCGAGCGAATTTGAGGCCGTATGCCCGATTTGGGCACCGAGATGGCCGAAATCAATTTTTCTCAACTATACTACGGCCTAAACCTATACCCTTCCACTATTTCAAAGCCGGGGATGAATTTTGATCCCGTTTATTCTAACACATGTACTTTAATACATCCGAAGTGTTAGAGTTGGTTTCGAGCGAATCCGAGGCCGTATGGCCGATTTGTACACCTAGATAGCCGAAATCCATGTTTCTCAAACATGCTTTGGCCTAAACCTACAACCTTCCACCATTTCTGATCCGGATGTCGGATTTTGATCTTGTTTCTTCTAACACATGTATTTCAATAGTTCTTAAGTGTTCGAGTTGGTTTCGAGTGAATCCGATGCCGTATGATCGATTTGGGCACCAAGATAGCCGAAATCCATGTTTCTTAACTATACTTTAGCCTAAACCTACAACCTTCCACCATTTCCAAGCAGGGGGTCGGATTTTGATCCTGTTTCCTCTAACGCGTGTATTTTAATACATCCTAAGTATTAGAGTTGGTTTCAAGGGAATCTGAGGCGGTATGGCCGATTTGTGCATCTAGATAGCCGAAATCCATGTTTCTCAAACATACTTTGGCCTAAACCTACAACCTTTTACCATTTCCGAGATAGGGGTCGGATTTCGATCTCATTTCTTCTAATGCGTGTATTTCAATACTTCCGAAGTGTTGGAGTTGGTTTCGAGCGAATCCGAGGCCGTATGCCCGGTTTGGGCACCAAGATGGCCGAAATCCATGTTTCTCAACTATACTTTGGCCTAAACCTACAACCTTCCACCATTTCCAAGCAGGAGGTCGGATTTTGATTCCGTTTCTTCTAACGTGTGTATTTTAATACATCCTAAGTGTTGGAGTGGGTTTCGAGCGAATCTGAGGCCGTATGGCCGATTTGTGCACCGAGATGGCCGAAATCTATGTTTCTCAAACATACTTTGACCTAAACCTGCAACCTTCCACCATTCCTGAGCCGGGGGTCGGCTTTTGATCTCATTTCTTCTAATACGTGGATTTCAATACTTCCTAAGTGTTGGAGTTGGTTTCGAGTGAGTCCGAGGCCGTATGCCCAATTTGGGCGCCAAGATGACCGAAATCCATGTTTCTCAACTATACATTGGCCTAAACCTACAACCCTCCACTATTTCAAAGCCGGGGGTTAGATTTTGATCTCATTTTTTCTAACATGTGTACTTTAATAGATACTAGGTGTTGGAATTGGTTTTGAGCGAATCTGAGGCCATATTACCGGTTTGAGTACCAAGATGGCCGAAATCCATGTTTCTCAAACATACTTTGGCCTAAAGCTACAACCTTCCACCATTTTCGATCCGGGGGTCAGATTTCAATCCCGTTTATTCTAATGTGTGTATCTCAATACTTCCTAAGTTTTGGGGTTTGTTTCGAGCGAATCCGAGGCCGTATGCCCTATTTGGACACCAAGATGGCCGGAATCCATGTTTATCAACTATACTTTGGCCTAAACTACAACTTTTAACCATTTCCAAGCAGGGGGTCGGATTTCAATCCTGTTTTTTTTAACGCGTGTATTTTAATACATCCCAGGTGTTGGAGTTGGTTTCGAGCGAATCTGAGGCTGTATGCCCGATTCGGGCACCAAGATGGCCGAAATCAATTTTTCTCAACTTTACTTCGGCCTAAACCTACAACCTTCCACTATTTCCAAGCCGGGGACGGATTTTGATCCCATTTCTTCTAACACGTGTATTTTAATACATCCGAAGTGTTGGAGTTGGTTTCGAGCTAATTCGAGGCCGTATGGCCAATTTGTGCACCGAGATGGTCGAAATCGATGTTTCTCCAACATGCTTCGGCCTACACCTAGAACCTTCCACCATTTCTGAGCTGAAGGTCGAATTTTGATCTTGTTTCTTCTAACACATGTATTTCAATTCTTCCTAAGTGTTAGAGTTGGTTTCAAGCGAATCCGAAGCTGTATGACCGATTTGGGCATCAAGATGGCCGAAATTCATGTTTCTCAACTATACTTTGGCGTAAACCTACAGCCTTCCCCCATTTCCAAGCAGAAGGTTGGATTTTCATCATGTTTCTTCTAACACCTTTATTTTAATACATCCTGAGTGTTGGAGTTGGTTTCGAGCGAATCCGAAGCCGTATGCCCGATTTGGGCACCGAGATGGCCAGAATCCATTTTTCTCAACTATAGTTCAGTCTAAACTAACAACTTTGCACTATTTCCAAGTCGGGGGTCGGATTTCGATTCCATTTCTTCTAACGTAGGTATTTTAATATATCCAAAGTGTTAGAGTTGGTTTCGACCGAATCCGAAACCGTATGGCTGATTTGTGCACCGAGATGGTCAAAATCCATGTTTCTCAAACATGCTTTGGCCTAAACCTACAACCAATCACCATTTCTGAGCTGGAGGTTGGATTTCGATCCCGTTTCTTCTAACACGTGTATCTCAATACTTCCTAAGTATTGGAGTTGGTTTCGAGCGAATCCGAGGCCGTATGACCGATTTGGGCACCAAGATGGCCGAAATCCATGTTTCTTAACTATACTTTGGGCTAAAGTTAAACCTTCCACCATTTCCAAAGCCGGGGGTTGGATTTCAATCACTTTTTTTCTAACGTGTGTATTTCATTATATCCTAAGCGTTGGAGTTGGTTTCGAGCGAATCTGAGGCCGTTTACCCGATAAACTATACTTTTGCCCAAACCTACAACCTTCCACCATTTCTAAGCCGGGGGTCGGATTTCGATCCTGTTTCTTCTAACGCATGTATTTCAATACATCCCAAGAGTTGGAGTTGGTTTCGAGCGAATTCGAGGCCATTTGACCGATTTGGGTACCAAGATGGCTGAAATCTATGTCTCTCGACTATACTTCGGCCTAAACCTACAACCTTCTACTTTTTTTGAGCCGGGGGTCGGATTTCAATCCCGTTTCTTCTAACGCATGTATTTCAATACATCCTAAGTGTTGGAGTTAGTTTCTAGCAAATCCGAGGCCGTTTCTCCGAATTGGGCACCGAGATGGCCGAAATCCATGTTTCTCAACTATACTTTGACCTAAACCTACAACCTTCTACCATTCAAAATCGGGGGCTGAATGCCAATCTCGTTTCCTCTAACGCATGTATTTTTATACATCCTAAGTGTTGGTCTTGGTTTTGACCGAATCTGAAGCCGCAAGACCGATTTGTGCAACGAGATGGCCAGAATCCATGTTTCTCAACTATATTTTGGCCTAAACTGACAACCTTCCACCATTTCTGAGCCGGGGGTTGGATTTCGATCCTATTTTTCCTAATGTGTATATTTCAATACATCTTAAGTGTTGGAGTTGGTTTCGAGCGAATCCGAGGCCGTAAGCCCGATTTGGGTGCCGAGATGGCCGAAATCCATGTTTCTCAACTATACTTTGGTCTAAACCTACAACCTTCCACCATTTCCAAGATAGGGGTCGGATTTCAATCCCGTTTCTTTTAACGCGTGTATTTTAATACATCCCAAGTGTTGGAGTTGGTTTCGAGCGAATCTGAGGTCGTCTGCCTGATTTGGGCAGCAAGATGATCGAAATCCATGTTTCTCAACTATACTTCGGCCTAAACATACAACCTTCCACTATTTCCAAGCCGAGGGTCGGATTTCGATCCCGTTTCATCTAACGTATATATTTTAATTTATCTTAAGTGTTGGATTTCCTTTCGAGCGAATCTGAGACCGAATGCCCGATTTGTACACCGAGATGGCCGAAATCCATATTTCTCAACAATTCTTTGGCATAAACCTACAACCTTCCACCATTTCCGAGCCGAGGGTCGGATTTCGATCCCATTCTTTGGCATCTATGTTTCTATATTATACTTTGACCTAAACCCACAACCTTCCACCATTTCCAATCTGGGGGTTAGATTTCAATCTTGTTTCTTCTAATGCATGTATTTCAATGCATCTTAAGTGTTGGAGTTGGATTCGAGCGAATTTGAGGCCGTATGCCCGATTTGGGCACAGAGATAGCCGAAATTCATGTTTCTTAACTATACTTTCGCCTAAACCTACAACCTTCCACCATTTCCAAGCCGAGGGTCGGATTTCGATCTCGTTTCTTCTAACGCATATTTCAATACATTCTAAGTCATGAAATTGGTTTAGAGCGAATTCAAGGCCGTATGCCCGATTTTTAACTATACTTTCTTGAAACCTACAACCTTCCACCATTTCCAAGCTGGGGGTCAGATTTTGATCTCATTTCTTCTAACACGTGTATTTCAATAAATCCTAACTGTTCGAGTTGGTTTCGGCTGAATCCGAGGCCGTTTGCTTGATCAACTATACTTTGGTCTAAACCTGTAACTTTCCACCATTTCCAAGTCAGGGGTCGGATTTCTATTCCATTTCTTCTAAATCGTGTATTTCAAAACATCTTAAGTGTTAGAGTTGCTTTCGTGCGAATCTGAGGCCGTATGCCAAATTTGGGCACCGTGATGGCTGAAATCCATGTTTCTCAACTATACTTTGGCCTAAACCTAAAACCTTCCACCATTTCCAAACCAAGGGTCGGATTTCAATCCCGTTTCTTCTAATGGGTTTATTACAATACATCGTAAGTGTTTTAACTGGTTTCCACTGAATATGAGGCCCTATGACAAATTTTGGCACCGAGATGGCCGAAATCCATGCTTCTCAACTATACTTTGTCCTAAAGCTACAACCTTCAACTATTTACAAACGGGGGGTCGGATTTTGATCCAATTTCTTCTAATGAGTGTATTTTAATAGATCCTAAGTGTTGAAGTTGGTTTCGAGCGAATCCGAGGCCGTATGCCCGATTTGGGAACCGAGATGGCCGAAATCCATGTTTCTCCAATATACTTCGTCCAAAACCTACAACCTTCCACTATTTCCAAGTCAGGGGTCAATTTTTGATCTCATTTCTTCTAATGCATTTATTTTAATGCATCCTAAGTTTTGGAATTGGTTTCGAGCAAATTTTAGGCCGTATGCCCGATTTGGGCACCGAGATGGCCAAAATCCTTGTTTCTCAACCATACCTCGGCCTAAACCTACAACCTACAACCTTCCACTATTTCCAACCGGAGGTTGGATGTCGATCAAATTTCTTTTAACATGTGTATTGTAATACATCCCAAGTGCTGGAGTTTGTTTCGAGCGAATCCGAGCCCGTATGCCCGATTTGAGCACAGAGATGGTGGAATTTCATGTTTCTTAACTATACTTTAGCCTAAACCTACAACCGTCCACCATTTCCAAGCCAGGGATCGGATTTCGATCCCCTTTTTTCTAACACATGTATTTCAATACATCCTGAGTGTTGGTGTTGGTTTCGAGCGAATCTGAGACCGTATGCCAGATTTGGGCACTAGGATGGCGGACATCCATGTTTCTCAACTATACTTTCGACTAAACATACAACCTTCCAACATTTCCAAGTCGGGGGTCGGATCTCGATCCCCGTTTTTTCAAACTCGTGTATTTCAATACATCCTAAGTGTTGCAATTCCTTTCGAGTGAATACGAGGCCCTATGACAAATTTTGCACCGAGATGGCCGTAATCTATGTTTTTCAACTATACTTTGTCCTAAACCTACGACCTTCCACCTCTTCACAACCGGGGGTCGCATTTTGATCCTATTTCTTCTAACGAGTGTATTTCATTACATCGTAAGTGTTGCAGTTGATTTCGAGCGAATCCGATACCGTATGCCCAATCTGGGCACCGAGATGGCCGAAATCCATGTTTATCAACTATACTTTCGCCTAAACATACAACCTTCCACCATTTCCAAACCGGGGGTCGAATTTTGATCCAATTTCTTCTAACGCATGTATTTTAATACATTTTAAGCGTTGGAGTTGGTTTCGAGCGAAATCGAGGCCGTATGCCCGATTTGGGCACCGAGATGGCCGGAATCCATGTTTCTCAACTATATTTCTGCCAAAACCTACAACCATCCACTATTTCCAAGCCAAGGGTTGAATTTCGGTCCCATTTCTTCTAACGCATGTATTTTCATTCATCCTAAGTGTTGAATTTGGTTTCGAGCGAATCTGAGGTCGTATGCCCGATTTAGGCACCGAGATGGTCGAAATCCATGTTTCTCAACTATACCTTAGCCTAACCTACAACCAACACTATTTCAAAGCCGGGGGTCGGATTTCGATACCATTTCTTCTAAAGAATGTAATTTAATATATTCTGAGTGTTGAAGTTTGTTTCGAGCGAATCCGACACCGTATGTCCGATTTGGGCACCGAGAAGGCCGAAATCCATGTTTCTCAACTATACCTCGGCCTAAACTAACAACCTTCCACTATTTCTAAGCCAGGGGTCGGATTTCGATCTCGTTTCTTCTAACGCATGTATTTTAATACATCTAAAGTGTTGGAGCTGGTTTTGAGCGAATCCAAGTCCGTAAACCCGATTTGGGTAGCGAGATGGCCGAAATCCATATGTCTCAACTATACTTTGGAATAAACCTACAACCTTCCACCATTCCTAATCCGGGGGTCGGATTTCAATCCTAGTTTTTCTAATGCGTGTATTTCAATACATTCTAAGTGTTGGAGTTGGTTTCGAGCGAGTCCGAGGCCGTTTGCCCGATTTGGGAACCGAGATGGCCGGAATCCATGTTTCTTAACTATACTTCGGCCTAGACCTACAACCTATCACTATTTCCATGCCGGGGGTTGGATTTTGATCTTATTTCTTCTAATGTATGTATTTTAATACATCATAAGTGTTGGAGTTGGTTTCCAGCGAATCTGACGCCGTATGCTCGATTTGGGCACCGAGATGGCCAAAATCATGTTTTCTGAACTATCGTTTGGGCTCAACCTACAACCTTTCACTATTTCCAGACCGGGGGTCGGATTTTAATCTCATTTCTTCTAACCCATGTATTTCTATATATCCTAAGTGTTGGAGTTGGTTCTGAGCGAAACCGAGGCTGTATGCCTGGTTTGGGCACTGAGATGGACGAAATCATGTTTCTCCACTATATGTTGGCCTAAACCTACAACCTTCCACCATTTCTATGCCGGGGGTTGGATTTCATTCCCGTTTCTTCTAACTCATGTATTTCAATATATCCTAAGTGTTGGAGTTGGTTTCGAGCGAATCTAAGGCCGTATACCCGATTTGGGCAACGAGATGGCCGAAATACATGTTTCTCAACTATACTTTGGCCTAAAACTAAAACCTTCCACCATTTCCAAGCCGAGGGTCAGATTTCGATCTCGTTTCTTCTAATAGGTGTATTACAAAAAATTCTAAGTGTTATAGTTGATTTTGAGTGAATACAAGGCCCGATGATAAATTTTGGCATCGAGATGGCCATAATCCATGTTTCTCAACTATACTTTGTCCTAAACCTACAACCTTCCACCATTTCCAAACCGGGCGTCGTATTTTGATCATGTCTCTTCTAACGTGTGTAATTCGTTACATCCTAAGTGTTACAGTTGGTTTCGAGTGAATCCAAGGCCGTATGCCCGATCTGGGCACCGAGATGTCGGTGATCCATGTTTCTCAACTATACTTTGGCCTAAACATACAACCTTTCACTATTTCTAAGCCAGGGGTTAAATTTTGACCTCGTTTCTTCTAACGCATGTATTTCATTACATCCTAAGTGTTGGATTTTGTTTCGACCGAATCTGAGGCCGTATGCTCGATTTGGGCACCGAGATAGCCGAAATCCATGGTTGTCAACTATTCTTCTGCCATAACCTACAACCTTTCACTATTTTGAACCCAGGGGTCGAATTTCTATCTCATTTCTTATAATGCATGTATTTAAGACATCTTAAGTGTTGGATTTGATTTCGAGCGAATCCAAGGCCGTATACTCGATTTGGGCAACGAGGTTGCCGAAATCCATGTTACTAAACTATACCTCGGCCTAAACATACAACCTTCCATTATTTCGAAGTCGGGGGTCGGATTTCGATCTCATTTTTTCTAACGAATGTAATTGAATACATCCTAAGTGTTGGAGTTGGTTTTGAGCGAATCCGACACCGTATGCCCGATTTTGGTACCAAGATGGCCGAAATCAATGTTTCTCAACTATACATCAGCCTAAACCTATAACCTTCCACTATTTCCAAGCCGGGGGTCGGATTTCGATCCTATTTTTTCTAAGGCATGTATTTGAAAACATCCTAAGTGTTGGAGTTGGTTTCGACCGAATCCGAGTCTGTATGCCCTATTTGGGTAGCGAGATTCCGAAACCATGTGTCTCAACTATACTTTGGCCTAAACCTACGACCTTCCAACATTTCCAAGCCAGGGGTCGGATTTCGATCCTGTTTCTTGGAACACATGTATTTCAATACATCATAAGTGTTGGAGTTGGTTTCGAGCAAGTCCGAACCCGTTTGCCCGATTTGGGCACCGAGATGGCCGAAATCCATGTTTTCTCAACTATAGTTCGGCCTAAACCTACAGCCTTCCACAATTCCCAGGCCGGGTTTCAGATTTCGATCATTTTTTATCTAACTCATTTATTATAATACATTCTAAGTGTTGGAGTTGGTTTTGAGCGAAACCAAGGCTATATGCCCGGTTTGGGCACCGAGATGGAGGAAATCATGTTTCTCCACTATACTTTGGCCTAAACTTACAGCCTTCGACCATTTCCAAGATGGGGGCCGGATTCCAATCCCATTTCTTCTAACTCATGTATTTCAATACATCCTAAGTGTTGGAGTTGGTTTCAAGAAAATCTGAGGCCGTATTCTCGATTGGGGACCCGAGATGGCCGAAATCCACGTTTCTCAACTATACTTTGACCCAAACCTACAACCTTCCACCATTACTAAGCCGCGGGTCGGATTTCAATACTTTTTCTTCTGACGCATGTATTTCAATATATCCTAAGTGTTGGAGTGGATTTCAATCGAATCCAAGGCCGTATGCCCGATTTGGGAACGAAGATGGCCAAAATCCATATTTCTCAACTTTACTTCTGCCAAAACCTACAACGTTCCACTATTTCCAAGTCAGTCGTTGAATTTTTATCTCGTTTCTTCTAAAGCCTTTATTTTAATACATCCTAAGTTTTGGAGTTGGTTTCAAGCGAATCTGAGGCCGTATGCCTGATTGGCCACCGAGATGACCGAAATCCATGTTTCTCAACTATACCTCAGCCTAAACCAACAACCTTCAACTAT
Source organism: Tetracentron sinense (assembly GCA_015143295.1). NCBI lineage: Eukaryota > Viridiplantae > Streptophyta > Magnoliopsida > Trochodendrales > Trochodendraceae > Tetracentron > Tetracentron sinense. The sequence goes on along the minus strand of CM026562.1, from coordinate 12,090,701 downwards.
TTCCAAACCAGAGGTTCGAATTCGATCCAACTTCTTTCAACAAGTGTATTGCAATACATCCTAAGTGTTGGAGTTTGTTTCAAGTGAATTCGAGGCCGTATGCCCGATTTGGGCACAAAGATAGCTAAAATTCATGTTTCTTAACAATACTATGGCCTAAACCTACAACCTTCCACCATTTCCAAACCGGGGGTTGGATTTCGATCGCGTTTCTTCTAACGCATGTATTTCAATACATCCTAATTGTTGGTGTTAGTTTCGACCGAATCTGAGGTCGTATGCCCGATTTGGACACTAGGATGGTAGACATCCATGTTTCTCAACTATACTTTCGGCTAAACATACAACCTACTAACATTTCCAAGTCGGGGGTCGGATTTTGATTCCGTTTTTCTAACTCGTGGATTTCAATACATCCTAAGTGTTGGAGTTGATTTCGATCGAATCCGAGGCCGTTTGCCCAATCAACTGTACTTGGGCCTTAACCTACTACCTTCCACCATTTTCATGCCGGGGGTCTCATTTCGATACTATTTCTTCTAATGCATGTATTTCAATACATCCTAAGTGTTTGAGTTGGTTTCGAGCGAATCCGAGGCCGTATTCCTGATTTGGGTACCAAGATGACCGGAATCCATGTTTCTCAACTATACTTTGGCCTAAACCTAAAACCTTCCACCCTTTCCAAGCCAAGGGTCAGATTTTGATACCGTTTCTTCTAACAGGTGTATTACAATGCATCCTAAGTGTTGTAGTTGATTTCGAGTGAATACGAGGCCCTATGACAAATCTTTACACCTAGATGGCCGTAATCCATGTTTCTCAACTATACTTTCTCCTAAACCTACAACCTTGCACCATTTCCAAACCAGAGGTTGTATTTTGATCCCGTTTCTTCTAACGCATGTATTTCATTACATCCTAAGTCTTACAGTTGGTTTCGAGCGAATCCGAGGCCATATGCCTGATCTGGGCACCGAGATGTCCGTAATCCATGTTTTTCAAATATACTTTTGCCTAAAGATACAACCTTCCACCATTTCCAATCCGAGGGTCGAATTTCGATACCGTTTCTTCTAACGTGTGTACGTTAATCCATTCTAAGTGTTGCAGTTGGTTTCGAGAGATTCCGATGCCGTAAGCCCAATTTGGGCACCGAGATGTCCGCAATCCATGTGTCTCAATTATACTTTGGCCTAAACCTACAACCTTCCACCATTTCCAAGACGGGGGCAGGATTTCGACCCTATTACGTCTATCATGTGTATTTCAATACATTCTAAGAGTTGGAGTTGGTTTTGAGTGAATCCGATGCCGTACGCCCGATTTGGTAACCGAGATTACCGAAATCCATGTTTCTCAACTATACTTTAGCCAAAACCTACAACCTTCTACTATTTTGAAGTCACGGGTTGAATTTTGATTTCATTTCTTCTAAAGCACTTATTGTAATACATTCTAACTTTTGAAATTTGTTTCAAGCGAATCTGAGGCCGTTTGCCCGATTTGGCCACCGAGGTGGCTGAAATCCATGTTTCTCAACTATACCTCGTCCTAAACCTACAACCTTCCACTATTTCCAAGCTGGAGGTTGGATTTTAATCCCATTTCTTTTAACGCGTCTATTGTAATGCAACCTAAGAGTTGGAGTTTGTTTCGAGAGAATCCGATGCCGTATGCCAAATTTTGGCACAGAGATGGCCGAAATTCATGTTTTTTAACTATACTTCAGCCTAAACCTACAACCTTCCACCATTTCCATGGCGGGGATTGGATTTCAATCCCGTTTCTTCTAACGCATGTATTTCAATACATCCTAAGTGTTGGTGTTGGTTACGACCGAATCTGAGACCGTATGCCTGATTTGGGCTGGCAGAAACCCATGTTTCTCAACTATACTTTCGGCAATTCATTCAACCTTCCAACATTTCCATGCGGGGGTCGGATTTCGATCCGGTTTCTTCAAACTCGTGTATTTCAATATATCCTAAGTGTTGGAGTTGGTTCCAACCGAATCCGAGGCCGTTTGCCCAATCAACTTTACTTTGGCCTAAACCTACAACATTCTACCATTTCAACGCCGGGGGTCGGATTTCGATTGCATTTCTTCTAACACATGTATTTCAATACATCCTAAGTGTCGGAGTTGGTTTCGAACGAATCCGAGTCCGTATGCCCGATTTGGGCGCCGAGATGTCCGAAATCCATGTTTCTCAACTATACTTTAGCCTAAACCTACAACCTTCCACCGTTTCTAAGAACGGGGTAAGATGTCGATCGTATTATTTCTATCATGTGTATGTCAATAGGTCCTAAGAGTTGGAGTAGGTTTCGAGTGGATCCGAGGCTGTATGCCCGATTTGGTAATCGAGATGGCCGAAATCTATGTTTCTTGACTATACTTCGGCCAAAATCTACAACCTTCCACTATTTCCTAGTCAGGAGTTGAATTTTGATCTCATTTCTTCTAAAGCATTTATTTTAAGGCCGTATGCCCGATTTGGGCACCGAGATGGCTGAAATCCATGTTTCTCAACTATACTTTAGCCTAAACCTAAAACCTTCTACCATTTCCAAGCCGGTGGTTGGATTTCAATCCTGTTTCTTCTAACGGGTGTATTACAATACATCCTAAGTGTTGTATTTGGTTTCGAGTGAATACGAGGCCCTATGACAGATTTTGGCACTGAGATGGCCGAAATCCCTATTTCTTAACAATACTTTGTCCTAAATCTACAACCTTCCACCATTTCCAAACCAGGGGTCAGATTTTGATCCAATTTCTTCTGACACGTGTATTTAAATACACCCTAAGTGTTGTAGTTGGTTTCGAGCGAATCCGATGCTGTATGCCCGATTTGGGCAACGAGATGGCCGAAATCCAAGTTTCTCAACAATACTTTGGCTAAAACCTAAAACCTTCCATTATTTCCAAGCCGAGGGTCAGATTTTGATCTCGTTTCTCCTAAGAGGTGTATTACCATACATCCTAATTGTTGTAATTGATTTCGAGGGAATACGAGGCCCTATGACAAATTTTAGCATCGAGATGGCCGTAATCCATGTTTCTCAACTATACATTGTCCTAAACCAACAACCTTCCACCATTTCCAAACCGGGGGTCGCATTTTGATCCCATTTCTACTAACGTGTGTATTTCAATACACCCAAGTGTTGCAGTTGGTTTCGAGCGAATCCGATGTCGTATGCCCGATTTGGACACCGAGATGGCCGAAATCGAAGTTTCTCAACTATACTTTGGCCTAAACCAAAAAACTTCCACCATTTCCAAGCAGAGGGTTAGATTTTGATCTCGTTTCTTCTAACAGGTGTATTACCATACATCCTAAGTGTTGTAGTTGATTTCGAGTAAATACGAGGCCCTATGACAAATTTTTGCACCGAGATGGCAGTAATCCATGTTTCTCAACCATACTTTGTCATAAACCTAGAACATTCCACCATTTCTAAACCGGGGGTTGTATTTTGATCCCATTTCCTCTAACACATATATTTCATTACATCCTCGGTGTTCCAGTTCATTTCGATCGAATTCGAGGCCGTATGCCCAATCTGAGCACTGAGATGTCCTAAATCCATGTTTCTCAACTATACTTTGGCCTAAACATACAAACTTCGACCATTTCCAAACCGGGGGTCAAATTTCGATCCCATTTCATCTAACGTGTAAGACCGGGGTAAGATTTCGATCCCATTATTTCTATCGCATGTATGTCAATAAATCCCAAGAGTTTGAGTTGGTTTCGAGTGGATCCGAGGTTGTATGCCCGATTTGGGAACCGAGATGGCCGAAATCTATGTTTCTTAACTATACTTTGGCCAAAATCTACAACCTTCCACTATTTCCAAGTTAGGAGTTGAATTTTGATCTCATTTCTTCTAAAGCATTTATTTTAATACATCCTATGGTTTGGAGTTGGTTTCGAGCGAATCTGAGGCCGTATCCCGATTTGGCCACCGAGATGGCCGAAATCCATGTTTCTCAACTATACCTCCGCCTAAACCTACAACCTTCCACTATTTCTAAGCCGGAAGTTAGATTTCGATCCTATTTCTTTTAACGTGTGTATTGAAATACATCGTAAGTGTTGGAGTTCGTTTCGAGCGAATCTAAGGCCGTATGCCCGATTTGGGCACTAGGATGGCGGAAACCCATGTTTCACAACTATACTTTCGGCGACACATACAACAGTCCATCATTTCCAAGTCGGGGGTCAGATCTCGATCCCGTTTCTTCTAACTCATGTATTTCAATACAACCTCAGCGTTCGAGTTGATTTCGACCGAATCCGTTTGCCCAATCAAATATACTATGGCCTAAACCTACAACCTTCCACCATTTCAATTTTGGGGCTCCGATTTCGATCCAATTTCTTGTAACGCATGTATTTCAATACATCCTAAATGTTGGAATTGGTTTCGAGCGAATCCGAGGCTGTATGCCTAATTTAAGCACCAAGATGATCGAAATCCATGTTTCTCAACTATACTTTGGCCTAAACCTACAACCTTCCCCCAAAATGCTGGGGGTTGGATTTCGATCCAATTTCTTGTAACCCATGTATTTCAACACATCCTAAGTGTTGGAGTTGGTTTCGAGCGAATCCGATGCAGTATGCCCTATTTGGGCACGAAGATGATCGAAATCCATTTTCTCAACTATACTTTGGCCTAAACCTAAAACCTTCCACCATTTCCAAGCCGGTGGTCAGATTTCGATCACGTTTCTTCTAATGGGTATAGTGCAATACATCTTAAGTGTTGTATTTGGTTTCAAGTGAATACGAGGCCCTATGACGGATTTTGGCACCGAGATGGCTGAAATCCCTATTTCTCAACTATACTTTTCCTAAATCTACAACCTTCCACCATTTCAAAATCGGGGGTTGCATTTTGATCCCATTTCTTTTGACACGTGTATTTGAATACACCCTAAGTGTTGCAGTTGGTTTCAAGCGAATCCGATGCCGTATGCCCGATTTGGGCAACGAGATAGTCGAAATCCAAGTTTCTCAACAATACTTTGGCGTAAACCTAAAACCTTCCATCATTTCCAAGCCGAGGGTCAGATTTTGATCCCATTTCTTCTAGCCGGTGTATTACCATACATCCTACGTGTTGTAGTTGATTTCTAGTGAATACGAGTCCCTATGACAAATTTTGCATCGAGATGGCCGTAATCCATGTTTCTCAACTATACATTGTCCTAAACCAACAACCTTCCGCCATTTCAAAGGCGGTGGTCGTATTTTGATTCTATTTCGTCTAACACGTGTATTTCATTACATCCTAAGTGTTGCAGTTTGTTTTGAGTGAATCTGAGGCCGTATGCCCGATCTGAGAACCGAGATGTCCAAAATCCATGTTTCTCAACTATACTTTGCCCTAAACCTACAACCATCCGCCATTTTCAATATGGGGTAGGATTTCCTTCCCATTACATTTATTACGTGTATTTCAATACATCCTAAGAGTTGGAGTTGGTTTCGAGTGAATCCAAGGCCGTATGCTCGATTTGGGAACCGAGATGGCCGAAATCTGTGTTTCTCAAATATACTTCGGCCAAAACCTACAACCTTCCACTATTTCCAAGTTAGGGGTTGAATTTTAATATCATTTCTTCTAAAGCATTTATTTTAATACATCATAAGTTATGAAGTTGGTTTCGAGCGAATCCGAGGCCGTATGCCCAATTTAGCCACCGAGATGGCTGAAATCCATGTTTCTCAACTATACCTCGGCCAAAACCTACGACCATCCACTATTTTTAAGCCGAAGGTCTCATTTCGATCCTATTTTTTTAAACCATGTATTGTAAAACATCCTAAGTGTTTGAGTTTGTTACGAGCGAATCTGAGGCCGTATGCCTGATTTGAGCACTAGGATTGCGGAAACCCATGTTTCTCAACTATACTTTCGGCGAAACATACAACCTTCCATCATTTCCAAGTCGGGGGTCAGATTTTGATCCAATTTCTTCTAACGCATGTATTTCAATACATCCTAAGTGTTGGAGTTAGTTTCGAGCGAATCCAAGGCCGTATGCCCGATTTGGGCACCGAGATGACCGAAATCCATGTTTCTCAACTATACTTTGGCCTAAACATAAAACCTTCCACCATTTCCAAGCCGGTTGTTGGATTTCAATTCCATTTCATCAAATGGGCGTGTTACAATACATCCTAAGTGTTCTATCTAGTTTCGAGTGAATACGAGGCCCTATGATGGATTTTGGCACCGAGATGGCCGAAATCCCTATTTCTCAACTATACTTTGTCTTAAACCTACAACCTTCCACCATTTCCAAACCGGGGGTCGCATTTTGATCCCATTTCTTCTAACCTGTGTATTTCAATACTCCCTAATTGTTGTAGTTGGTTTCGAGCGAATCCGATGTCGTATGCCCGATTTGGGCACCGAGATGGCCGAAATCGAAGTTTCTCAACTATACTTTGGCCGAAACCTAAAACCTTCCACCATTTCCAAGCAGGGGGTCAGATTTGGATCTCATTTCTTCTAACAGGTGTATTACCATACATCCTAAGTGTTGTAGTTGATTTCGAGTGAATACGAGGCCCTATGAAAAATTTTTGCACCGAGATGGCCGTAATCCTTGTTTCTCAACCATACTTTGTCATAAACGTACAACATTCCTCCATTTCCAAATCGGGGGTCGTATTTTGATCCCATTTCCTCTAACACATGTATTTTATTGCATCCTAAGTGTGGCAGTTCATTTTGATCGAATTCGAGGCCGTATGCCCGAGCTGAGCACTGAGATGTCCTAAATCCATGTTTCTCAACTATACTTTGGCCTAAATATACAACCTTCCACCGTTTCTAAGATCGGGGTAAGATTTTGATCCTACTACTTCTATCGCATGTATTTCAATAAATCCTAAGAGTTGGAGTTGGTTTCGAGTGGATCCAAGGCTGTATGCCCGATTTGGGAACCGAGATGGCCGAAATCTATGTTTCTCAACTATACTTCAGCCAAAATCGACAACCTTCCACTATTTCGAAGTCAGGAGTTGACTTTTGATCTCATTTCTTCTAATGCATTTATTTTAATACATCCTATGTTTTGGAGTTGGTTTCGAGCGAATCTGAGGCCGTATGCCCGATTTGGCCACCGAGATGGCCGAAATCCATGTTTCTCAACTATACCTCGGCCTAAACCTACAACCTTCCACTATTTCTAAGCCGGAGGTTGGATTTCAATTCTATTTGTTTTAACGCGTGTATGGTAATACATCCTAAGTGTTGGAGTTTGTTTCGAGCGAATCTAAGGCCGTGTGCCCGATTTGGGCACTAGGATGGCAAAAAACCATGTTTCTCAACTATAATATCGGCGACACATACAACCTTCCATCATTTCCAAGTCAGGGGTCAGATCTCGATCCCGTTTCTTCTAACTCAAGTATTTCAATACATCCTTAGTGTTCAAGTTGATTTCGACCGAATCCGAGGCCATTTTCCCAATCAACTATACTATGGCCTAAACCTACAACCTTACACCATTTCAATGCTAGGGGTCGGATTTCGATCCAATTGTTTGTAACGCATGTATTTCAATATATCCTAAGTGTTAGAGTTGGTTTTGAGTAAATCCGAGGCCGTATGCTCGATTTGGGCACGAAGATGATCGAAATCCATGTTTCTCAACTATACTTTGGCCTAAACCTAAAACCTTCCATCATTTCCAAGCCGAGGGTCAAATTTTGATCCCGTTTCTTCTAACAGGTGTATTACCATACATCCTAAGGGTTGTAGTTGATTTCGAGTGAATAAGAGTACCTATGACAAATTTTTCCATTGAGATGGTCGTAATCCATGTTTCTGAACTATACATTGTCATAAACCAACAACCTTCCACCTTTCCAAGCCGTGGGTTGTATTTTGATTCCATTTCGTCTAACACGTGTATTTCATTACATCCTAAGTGTTGCAGTTCGTTTCGAGTGAATCCGAGGCCGTATGCTCGATTTGGGCACCGAGATGTCCGACATCCATGTTTCTCAAGTATACTTTGGCCTAAACCTACAACCTTCAACCATTTCTAAGACAGGGGTATGATTTCGATCCTGTTGCTTTTATTGCACGTATTTCAATACATCTTATGAGTTGGAGTTGGTTTCGAGTGAATCCAAGGCCGTATGCCCGATTTGGGAACCGAGGGCCGAAATCCATGTTTCTCAAATATACTTTGGCCAAAACCGACAACCTTTCACTATTTCCAAGTTACGAATTGAGTTTTGATATTGTTTCTTCTAAAACATTTATTTTAATACATCCTAAGTTATGGAGTTGGTTTCGAGCGAATCCGAGGTCGTATGCCCGATTTAGCCACCGAGATGGCCTAAACCCACGACCATCAACTATTTCCAAGCCGAAGGTCTGAATTTGATCCTAATTCTTTTAAGGCGTGTATTGTAATACATCCTAAGTGTTCGAGTTTGTTTCGAGCTAATCTGAGGCCGTATGCCCGATTTGGGTACTAGGATGGCGGAAACCCATGTTTCTCAAATACACTCTCGCCGGAACATACAACCGTCCATCATTTCCAAGTCGGGGGTCAGATTTGGATCCACTTTCTTCTAACGCATGTATTTCAACACATCCTAAGTGTTGGAGTTGGTTTCGAGCGAATCCAAGGCCATATGCCCGATTTGGGCACCGAGATGATCGAAATACATGTTTCTCAACTATACTTTGGCGTAAACCTAAAACCTTCCACCATTTCCAAGCCGGTTGTCGGATTTCAATCCCGTTTCATCGAACGGGTGTATTTCAATGCATCCTAAGTGTTCTATCTGGGTTTGAGGGAATACGAGGCACTATGATGGATTTTGGCACCGGGATGGCCGAGATCTCTATTTCTCAACTATACTTTGTCCTAAACCTGTAACCTTCCACCATTTTCAAAACGGGGGTCGCATTTTGATCCCATTTCTTCTAACGTGTGTATTTAAATACACCTTAAGTGTTGCAGTTGGTTTCGAGCGAATCTGATGTCGTATGCCCGAATTGGGCACCGAGATGGCTGAAATCGAAGTTTCTCAACTATACCTTGGCCTAAACCTAAAACCTTCCACTATTTCCAAGCAGATGGTTAGATTTTCATCTCTTTTCTTCTAACAGGTGTATTACTAGACATCCTAAGTGTTGTAGTTGATTTCGAGTGAATACGAGGCCCTACGACAAATTTTAGCACCGAGATGGCCGTAATCCATGTTTCTCAACTATACATTGTCATAAACCAACAACATTCCACCATTTTCAAACCGGGGGTCGTATTTTGATCCCATTTCCACTTCCACATGTATTTCATTACATCCTAAGTGTTGTAGTTCGTTTAGATCGAATTCAAGGCCGTATGACTGATCTAAGCACTGAGATGTCCTAAATCTATGTTTCTCAACTATACTTTGGCCTGAACATACAACCTTCGAACCATTTCCAAACCAGGGGTCAAATTTCGATCCTGTTTCTTCTAACGTGTATGTTTTAATACATTCTAAGTGTTGGAGTTGGTTTCGAGCGAATCTGAGGCTGTATGCTCGATTTGGGCACCGAGATGTCTGAAATCCATCTTTCTCAAGTATACTTTGCCCTAAACCAACAACCGTCCACCGTTTCTAAGACCGAAGTAAGATTTTGATCCCATTACTTCTATCGTGTGTATTTCAATAAATCCTAAGAGTTGGAGTTGGTTTCGAGTGGATCCGAGGCTATATGCCCGATTTGGGAACCGAGATGGTCGAAATTTATGTTTCTTAACTATACTTCAGCCAAAATCTACAACCTTCCACTATTTCCAAGTCATGAGTTGAATTTTGATCTCATTTCTTCTAAACCATTTATTTTAATACATCCTATGTTTTGGAGTTGGTTTCGACCGAATCTGAGGTCGTATGCCCGATTTGGCCACCGAGATGGCCGAAATCCATGTTTCTCAACTATACCTCGGCCTAAACCTACAACCTTCCACTATTTCCAAGCCGGATGTTGAACTTCGATCCTATTTCTTTTAACGCATGTATTGTAATACATCCTAAGTGTTGGAATTGGTTTCGAGCAAATCTAAGGCCGTATGCCCGATTTGGGCAATAGGATGGCGGAAACCCATGTTTCTCAACTATTCTTTCGGCGACACATGCAACCTTCCATCATTTCCAAGTCGGGGGTCAGATCTCGATCACGTTTCTTCTAACTCGTGCATTTCAATACATCATCAGTGTTCGAGTTGATTTCGACCGAATCCGAGGCCTTTTGCCCAATCAAAAATACTATGGCCTAAACCTACAACCTTCTGGGGGTCGGATTTCGATCCAATTTCTTGTAACACATGTATTTCAATACATCATAAGTGTTGGAGTTGGTTTCGAGCGAATCCGAGGCCGTATGCCCGATTTGGACACCAAGATGATCGAAATCCATGTTTCTCAACTATACTTTGGCCCAAACCAAAAAGCTTCCACCATTTCCAAGCTGGTGGCCGGATTTTGATCCCGTTTCTTCTAACGGATGTATTACAATGCATCCTAAATGTTGTATTTGGTTTCGAGTGAATACGAGGCCCTATGACGGATTTTGGCAACGAGATGGCCGAAATCCATGTTTCTCAACTATACCTCGGCCTAAACCTACAACCTTCCACTATTTCCAAGCCGGATGTTGGACTTCTATCCTATTTCTTTTAACGCCTGTATTGTAATACATCCTAAGTGTTGGAATTGGTTTCGAGCGAATCTAAGGCCGTATGCTCGATTTGGGCAATAGGATGGCGGAAACCCATGTTTCTCAACTATTCTTTCGGCGACACATGCAACCTTCCATCATTTCCAAGTCGGGGGTCAGATCTCGATCACGTTTCTTCTAACTCGTGCATTTCAATACATCATCAGTGTTCGAGTTGATTTCGACGGAATCCGAGGCCTTTTGCCCAATCAAAAATACTATGGCCTAAACCTACAACCTTCTGGGGGTCGAATTTCGATCCAATTTCTTGTAACGCATGTATTTCAATACATCATAAGTGTTGGAGTTGGTTTCGAGCGAATCCGAGGCCGTATGCCCAATTTGGACACCAAGATGATCGAAATCCATGTTTCTCAACTATACTTTGGCCCAAACCAAAAACCTTCCACCATTTCCAAGCTGGTGGCCGGATTTTGATCCCGTTTCTTCTAACGGGTGTATTACAATGCATCCAAAATGTTGTATTTGGTTTCGAGTGAATACGAGGCCCTATGACGGATTTTGGTACCGAGATGGCCGAAATCCATGTTTCTCAACTGTGCTTTGTCCTAAACCCCCAATCTTCCACCATTTCCAAAACCGGGTTCGTAATTTCAACTCATTTCTTCTAATGCACGTATTTCAATACACTCTAAGTATTGCAGTTAGTTTCAAGCGAATCTGATGCCGTTACCTATTTTGGCACCGAGATGGCCGAAATCCATGTTTCTCAACTGTACTTTGGTCTAAACATACAACCTTCGACCTTTTCCAAACCGGGGGTCAAATTTTGATCCCGTTTCTTCTAACATGTATATTTTAATACATTCTAAGTGTTGCAGTTGGTTTTGAGCGAATCCGAGGCCATATGCCCGATTTGGGCACCAAGATGATCGAATCCATGTTTCTCAACTATACTTTGGCCCAAACCAAAAACCTTCCACCATTTCCAAGCCGGTGGCCGGATTTTGATCCCGTTTCTTCTAACGGGTGTATTACAATACATCCTAAGTGTTGTATTTGGTTTCGAGTGAATACGAGGCCCTATGACGGATTTTGGCACCGAGATGGCCGAAATCCATGTTTCTCAACTGTACTTTGTCCTAAACCCACAATCTTCCACCATTTCAAAAACCGGGTTCGTATTTCCCTCTCATTCCTTCTAACGCATGTATTTCAATACACTCTAAGTATTGCAGTTAGTTTCGAGCGAATCCGATGCCGTATGCCCTATTTGGGCACCGAGATGGCTGAAATCCATATGTCTCAACTGTACTTTAGCCTGAACATAAAACCTTCGACCATTTCCAAACCGGGGGTCAAAATTTGATCCCGTTTGTTCTAACGTGTATATTTTAATACATTCTAAGTGATGGAGTTGGTTTCGAGCGAATCAGATGCCTTATGCCCCATTTGGCCACCGAGATGGCCGAAATCCATGTTTCTCAACTATACCTCGGCCTAAACCTACAACCTTCCACTATTTCCAAGCCGAAGTTCGGATTTCGATGCTAATTCTTTTAACAAGAGTATTGTAATACATCCTAAGTGTTTGAGTTTCTTTCGAGCGAATCTAAGGCCACATCCCCAATTTGTGCACTAGGATGGTGGAAACCCATGTTTCTCAACTATACTTTCGGCGGCACATACAACCTTCCATCATTACTAAGTCGGGGGTCAGATCTTGATCCCATTTCTTCTAACTCGTGTACTTCAATACATCCTCAGTGTTCGAGTTGATTTCAACCGAATCCGAGGCCGTTTGCCTAATCAACTATACTATGGCCTAAACCTACAACCATCTACCATTTCAAAGCTGGGGGTTGGATTATGATCCAATTTCTTGTAACGCATGTATTTCAATAAATCCTAAGTGTTGGAGTTGGTTTCGAGAGAATCTGAGGCCGTATGCCCAATTTGGGCACCAAGATGATCGAAATCCATGTTTGTCAACTAAACTTTGGCCTAAACCTAAAACCTTCCACCATTTCCAAGCCAGTGGTCGGATTTCGATCCCGTTTCTTTTAACGGGTGTATTACAATACATCCTAAGTGTTGTATTTGGTTTCTAGTGAATACGAGGCCCTATGACGGATTTTGGCACCGAGATGGCCGAAATCCCTATTTCCCAACTGTACTTTGTCCTAAATCTACAACCTTGCACTATTTCCAAACCGCAGGTTGCATTTTGATCTCATTTCTTCTGAAACATGTATTTAAATACACCTTAAGTGTTGCAGTTCATTTCGAGCGAATCCGATGCCGTATGCCCGATTTGGGTAACGAGATAGCCGAAATCCAAGTTTCTCAACAATACATTGGCCTAAACCTAAAACCTTCCATCATTTCCAAGCCGAGGGTCAGATTTTGATCCCGTTTCTTCTAAAAGTGTATTACCATACATCCTAATGGTTGTAGTTGATTTCGAGTGAATACGAGGCCCTATAACAAATTTTTGCATCGAGATGGCCGTAATCCATGTTTCTCAACTATACATTGTCCTAAACCAACAACCTTCCACCTTTCCAAGCTGGGGGTTGTATTTTGATTATGTTTCGTCTCACGCGTGTATTTCAATATATCCTAAGTGTTGCAGTTCGTTTCGAGTGAATCCGAGACCGTATGCCCGATCTGGGCATCGAGATGTCCGGAATCCATGTTTCTCAACTATATTTTGCCCTAAACATACAACCAACCGCCAGTTTCAAACCGGGGGTCGAATTTCGATCCCATTTCTTCTAACGTGTGTATTTTAATACATTTTATGTGTTGGAGTTGGTTTCGAGCGAATCCGAGGCCGTATGCTAGATTTGGACACCGAGATGTCCGACATCCATGTTTCTCAAGTATACTTTGGCCTAAACCTATAACCTTCCACCGTTTCTATGATTGGGGTAAGATTCTGATCCCATTACTTCTATCGCGTATATTTCAATAAATCCTAAGAGTTGGAGTTAGTTTCGAGTGGATCCGAGGCTGTATGCCCGATTTGGGAACCGAGATGGCCGAAATCTATGTTTCTCAACTATACTTCGGCCAAAATCTACAACCTTCCACTATATCCAAGTCAGGAGTTCAATGTTGATCACATTTCTTCTCAAGCATTTATTTTAATACATCCTAAGTTTTGGAGTTGGTTTCGAGCGAATCTGAGGCCGTATGCCTGATTTGGCCACCGAGATGGCCGAAATCCATGTTTCTCAACTATACCTCGGCATAAGCCTACGACCATCCACTATTTCCAAGCCGAAGGTCTAATTTGGATCCAATTTCTTTTAACGCTTGTATTGTAATACATCCTAAGTGTTTGAGTTTTTTCGAGCGAATCTGAGGCCGTATGCCCGATTTGGGTACTAGGATGGCGGAAACCCATGTTTCTCAACAATACTTTCGGCGAAACATACAACCTTCCATCATTTCCAAGTCGGGGGACAGATTTCGAACCCATTTCTTCTACCACATGTATTTTAATACATCCTAAGTGTTGGAGTTGGTTTCGAGCTAATCCGAGGCCGTATGTCCGATTTGGGCACCGTGATGACCGAAATCCATGTTTCTCAACTATACTTTGGCCTAAACCAAAATCCTTCCACCATTTCCACCCTGATGGTCGGATTTCGATCCCGTTTCTTCTAACGGGTGTATTACAATACATCCTAAGTGTTGTATTTGGTTTCGAGTGAATACGAGGCCCTATGACGGATTTTGGTATCGAGATGGCCGAAATCCATGTTTCTCAACTGTACTTTGTCCTAAACCCACAATCTTCCACCATTTCCAAAACCGGGTTCGTATTTTGGTCTCATTTCTTCGAACGTGTGTATTTCAATACACTCTAAGTATTGCAGTTAGTTTTGAGCGAATCTGATGCCGTATGCCCTATTTGCGCACGTAGATGGCAGAAATCCTTGTTTCTCAACTGTACTTTGGCCTAAACATACAACCTTCGACCATTTCCAAATCGTGGGTCAAATTTTGATCCCGTTTCTTCTAACGTGTATATTTCAATGCATTTTAAGTGTTGGAGTGGGTTTCGAGCGAATCTGAGGCCGTATGCCCGATTTGGCCACCGAGACGGCTGAAATCCATGTTTCTCAACTATACCTCGGACTAAACCTACAACCTACCACTATTTCCAAGCCGGAGGTTGGATTTCGATCCTAAATTCTTTTAATGCGAGTATTGTAATACATCCTCAGTGTTAGAGTTTGTTTCGAGCGAATCTAAGGCCACATACCCGATTTGGGCACCAGGATGGCGGAAACCCATGTTTCTCAACTATACTTTCGGTGGCACATACAACCTTCCATCATTTCTAAGTCGGGGCTCAGATCTTGATCCCGTTTCTTCTAACTCATGTACTTCAACACATCCTCAGTGTTCGAGTTGATTTCGACCGAATCCGAGGCCGTTTACGCAATCAATTATACTATGGCCTAAACCTACCACCTTCCACCATTTCAATGCTGGGGGTCGGATTTCGATACAATTTCTTGTAACGCATGTATTTCAATAAATCCTAAGTGTTGGAGTTGGTTTCGAGCGAATCCTAGGCTGTATGTCCGATTTGGGCACCAAGATGATCGAAATCCATGTTTCTCAACTAAACTTTGGCCTAAACCTAAAACCTTCCACCATTTCCAAGCCGGTGGTCCGATTTCGATCTCGTTTCTTCTAACGGGTGTATTACAATACATCCTAAGTGTTGTAATTGGTTTCGAGTGAATACGAGGCCCTATGACGGATTTTGCAACCGAGATGGCCGAAATCCCTATTTCTCAACTATACTTTGTCCTAAATCTACAACCTTCCACCATTTCCAAACCGCGGGTTGCATATTGATCCCATTTCTTTTGACACGTGTATTTAAATACACCCTAAGTGTTGCAGTTCGTTTTGAGCGAATACGATGCCGTATGCCCGATTTGGGCAACGAGATAGCCGAAAACTAAGTTTCTCAACAATACTTTGGCCTAAACCTAAAACCTTCCATCATTTCCAAGCGGAGGGTCAGATTTTGATCCCGTTTCTTCTAACAGGTGTATTACCATACATCCTAAGTGTTGTAGTTGATTTCGAGTGAATACGAGACTCTATGACAAATTTTTTCATCGAGATGGCCGTAATCCATGTTTCTCAACTATACATTGTCCTAAACCAACAACCTTCCACCTTTCCAAGCCGGGGCTTGTATTTCGAATCCGTTTCATCAAATGCGTGTATTTCATTACATCCTAAGTGTTGCAGATCGTTTCGAGTGAATCCGAGGCCGTATGCCCGATCTGGGCACCAAGATGTCCGAAATCCATGTTTCTAAACTATACTTTGCCCGATCGGGGGTCAAATTTCGATCCCATTTCTTCTAACATGTGTATTTTAATACATTTTAAGTATTAGAGTTGGTTTCGACCGAATCCGAGGCCGTTTGCCTAATCAACTATACTATGGCCTAAACCTACAACCTTCCACCATTTCAATGCTGGGGGTCGAATTTCGATACAATTTCTTGTAACGGATGTATTTCAATACATTCTAAGTGTTGGAGTTTGTTTCGAACGAATCCGAGGCCGTTTATCCGATTTGGACACCGAGATGACCGAAATCCATGTTTCTCAACTATCCTTTCGCCTAAAGCAAAAACCTTCCACCATTTCCAAGCCGGTGGTTAGATTTCGATCCCATTTCTTCTAACGGTTGTATTACAATACATCCTAAGTGTTGTATTTGGTTTCGAGTGAATACGAGTCCCTATGACGGATTTTGGCACCAAGATGGTAGAAATCCGTGTTTCTCAACTGTACTTTGTCCTAAACCCACAATCTTCCAACATTTCCAAAACCGGGCGCGCATTTTGATCTCATTTCTTCGAATGCATGTATTTCAATATACTCGAAGTATTGCAGTTAGTTTCGAGCGAATCTGATGCCGTATGCCCTATTTGGGCACCGAGATGGCGGAAATCCTTGTTTCTCAACTGTACTTTGGTCTAAACATACAACCTTCGACCACTTCCAAACCGGGGGTCAAATTTTGATCCTATTTCTTCTAACGTGTATATTTTAATACATTCTAAGTGTTGGAGTTGGTTTCGAGCGAATTTGAGGCCGTATGCCCGATTTGGCCACCGAGATGGCTGAAATCCAAGTTTCTCAACTATACCTCGGACTAAACCTACAACCTTCCACTAGTTCCAAGCCGGAGGTTGGATTTCGATCCCAATTCTTTTAACCCGAGTATTGTACTACATCCTAAGTGTTGGAGTTTGTTTCGAGCGAATCTAAGGCCGCATGCCCGATTTGGGCACCAGGATAGCGCAAACCCATGTTTCTCAACTATACTTTCGGCGGCACATACAACCTTCCATCATTTCTAAGTCGGGGGTCAGATCTTGATCCCGTTTCTTCTAACTCGTGTACTTCAATACATCCTCAGTGTTCGAGTTGATTTCGACCGAATCCGAGGCCGTTTGCCCAATCAACTATACTATGGCCTAAACCTACAACCTTCCACCATTTCAATGTTGGGGGTCGGATTTCGATCCAATTTCTTGTAACGCATGTATTTCATTAAATCCTAAGTGTTGGAGTTGGTTTCGAGCGAATCTGAGGCCGTATGCCCGATTTGGGCACCAAGATGATCCAAATCCATGTTTCTCAACTAAACTTTGGCCTAAACCTAAAGCCTTCCACCATTTCCAAGCCGGTGGTCGGATTTCGATCCCGTTTCTTCTAACGGGTGTATTACAATACATCCTAAGTGTTGTATTTGGTTTCGAGTGAATACGAGGCCCTATGACGGATTTTGGCACCAAGATGGCCGGAATCCCTATTTCTTAACTATAATTTGTCCTAAATCTACAACCATCCACCATTTCCAAACCGAAAATTGCATTTTGATCCCATTTCTTCTGACACATGTATGTAAATAGACCCTAAGTGTTGGAGTTCGTTTCGAGCGAATACGATGCCTGTATGCCCGATTTGGGCAACGAGATAGCCAAAATCCAAGTTTCTCAACAATACTCTGGCCTAAACCTAAAACCTTCCATCATTTCCAAGCCGAGGGTCAGATTTTGATCCTGTTTCTTCTAACAGGTGTATTACCAGACATTCTAAGTGTTGTAGTTGATTTCGAGTGAATACGGGGCCCTATGACGCATTTTTTGCATCAAGATGGCCGTAATCCATGTTTCTCAACTATACATTGTCCTAAACCAACAACCTTCCACCTTTCCAAGCCGGGGGTCGTATTTTGATTCCGTTTCATCTAACACGTGTATTTCATTACATCCTAAGTGTTGCAGTTCGTTTCGAATGAATCCGAGGCCGTATGCCCGATCTGGGCACCGAGATGTCCGAAAGCCATGTTACTCAACTCTACCTTGTCCTAAACATACAACCATCCGCCATTTTCAAACCGGGGGTCGAATTTTGATCGCGTTTCTTCTAACATGTGTATTTTAATACATTTTTAAGTGTTGTAGTTGGTTTCGAGCGAATCTGAGGCCGTATGCCCGATTTGGGGACCGAGATGTCCGGAATCCATGCTTCTCAAGTGTACTTTGGCCTAAACCTACAACCTTCCACTGTTTCTAAGACCGGGGTAAGATGTCGATCCAATTACTTCTATTAAGTGTATGTCAATAAAACCTAAGATATGGAGTTGGTTTCGAGTGGGTCCGAGGTTGTATGCCCGATTTGGGAACCGAGATGGCTGAAATCTATGTTTCTCAACTATACTTCGACCCAAATCTACAGCCTTCTACTATTTCCATGTCAGGAGTTGAATTTCGATCTCATTTCTTCTCAAGCATTTATTTTAATACATCCTAAGTTTTGGAGTTGGTTTCGAGCGAATCTGAGGCCGTATGCCAGATTTGAATACCGAGATAGCAAAAATCCAAGTTTCTCAACAATACTCTGGCCTAAACCTAGAACCTTCCATCATTTCCAAGCCGAGGGTCAGATTTTGATCCCGTTTCTTCTAACAGGTGTATTACCATACATCCTAAGTGTTGTAGTGGATTTCGAGTGAATACGGAGCCCTATGACACATTTTTGCATCGAGATGGCCGTAATCCATGTTTCTCAACTATACATTGTCCTAAACCAGCAACCTTCCACCTTTCCAAGCGGGGGGTCGTATTTTGATTCTATTTCATCTAACGCGTGTATTTCATTACATCCTAAGTGTTGCAGTTCGTTTCGAGTGAATCCGAGGCCGTATGCCCGATCTGAGCACCGAGATGTCCGAAATCCATGTTTCTCAACTCTACTTTGCCCTAAACATACAACCATCTGCCATTTTCAAACCAGGGGTGGAATTTCGATTCCGTTTCTTCTAGCATGTGTATTTTAATACATTTTAAGTGTTGGAGTTGCTTTCGAGCGAATCTGAGGCCGTATGCCCGATTTGGGCACCGAGATGTCTGAAATCCATGTTTCTCAAGTGTACTTTGGCCTAAACCTACAACCTTCCACCGTTTCTAAGACCGGGGTAAGATTTCGATCCCATTACTTCTATCAAGTGTATGTCAATAAAACCTAAGATATTGAGTTGGTTTCGAGTGGGTCCGAGGTTGTATGCCCGATTTGGGAACCGAGATGGCTGAAATCTATGTTTCTCAACTATACTTCGGCCAAAATCTACAACCTTCTACTATTTCCATGTCAGGAGTTGAATTTCGATCTCATTTCTTCTCAAGCAATTATTTTAAAACATCCTAAGTTTTGGAGTTGTTTACGAGCGAATCTGAGGCCGTATGCCAGATTTGAATACCGAGATAGCCGAAATCCAAGTTTCTCAACAATACTCTGGCCTAAACCTAAAACCTTCCATCATTTCCAAGCCGAGGGTCAGATTTCGATCCCGTTTCTTCTAACAGGTGTATTACCATACATCCTAAATGTTGTAGTGGATTTCGAGTGAATACGGAGCCCTATGACACATTTTTGCATCGAGATGGCCGTAATCCATGTTTCTCAACAATACATTGTCCCAAACCAACAACCTTCCACCTTTCCAAGCCGGGGGTCGTATTTTGATTCCGTTTCATCTAACACGTGTATTTCATTACAACCTAAGAGTTGCAGTTTGTTTCGAGTGAATCCGAGGCCGTATGCCCGATCTGGGCACCGAGATGTCCGAAATCCATGTTTCTCAACTCTACTTTGTCCTAAACATACAACCATCCGCCATTTTCAAACCGGGGGTCGAATTTTGATCGCGTTTCTTCTAACATGTGTATTTTAATACATTTTTAAGTGTTGGAGTTGGTTTCGAGCGAATATGAGGCCGTATGCCCGATTTGGGGACCGAGATGTCCGGAATCCATGTTTCTTAAGTGTAGTTTGGCCTAAACCTACAACCTTCCACCGTTTCTAAGACCGGGGTAAGATTTCGATCCCATTACTTCTATCAAGTGTATGTCAATAAAACCTAAGATATGGAGTTGGTTTCGAGTGGGTCCGAGGTTGTATGCCCGATTTGGGAACCGAGATGGCTAAAATCTATGTTTCTCAACTATACTTCGGCCAAAATCTACAACCTTCTATTATTTCCATGTCAGGAGTTGAATTTCGATCTCATTTCTTCTCAAGCATTTCTTTTAATACATTCTAAGTTTTGGAGTTGGTTTCGAGCGAATCTGAGGCCGTATGCCAGATTTGAATACCGAGATAGGCGAAATCCAAGTTTCTCAACAATACTCTGGCCTAAACCTAAAACCATCCATCATTTCCAAGCCGAGGGTCAGATTTTGATCCCGTTTCTTCTAACAGGTGTATTACCATACATCCTAAGTGTTGTAGTGGATTTCCAGTGAATACGGAGCCCTATGCACATTTTTGCATCGAGATGGCCGTAATCCATGTTTCCCAACTATACATTGTCCTAAACCAACAACCTTCCACCTTTCCAAGCCGGGGATCGTATTTTGATTCCATTTCATCTAACACGTGTATTTCATTACATCCTAAGTGTTGCAGTTCATTTCGAGTGAATCCGAGGCCGTATGCCCGATCTGGGCACCGAGATGTCCTAAATCCATGTTTCTCAACTCTAGTTTGTCCTAAACATACAACCATCCACCATTTTCAAACCGGGGATCGAATTTTGATCGCGTTTCTTCTAACATGTGTATTTTAATACATTTTTAAGTGTTGGAGTTGGTTTCGAACGAATCTGAGGCCGTATGCCCGATTTGGGGACCAAGATGTCCGGAATCCATGTTTCTCAAGTGTACTTTGGCCTAAACCTACAACCTTCCACCGTTTCTAAGACCGGGGTAAGATTTCGATCCCATTACTTCTATCAAGTGTATGTCAATAAAACCTAAGATATGGAGTTGGTTTCGAGTGGGTCCGAGGTTGTATGCCCGATTTGGGAACCGAGATGGCTGAAATCTATGTTTCTCAACTATACTTCGGCCAAAATCTACAACCTTCTACTATTTCCATGTCAGGAGTTGAATTTCGATCTCATTTCTTCTCAAGCATTTATTTTAATACATCCTAAGTTTTGGAGTTGGTTTCGAGCGAATCTGAGGCCGTATGCCAGATTTGAATACCGAGATAGCCGAAATCCAAGTTTCTCAACAATACTCTGGCCTAAACCTAAAACCTTCCATCATTTCCAAGCCGAGGGTCAGATTTCGATCCCGTTTCTTCTAACAGGTGTATTACTATACATCCTAAGTGTTGTAGTGGATTTCGAGTGAATACGGAGCCCTATGACACATTTTTGCATCGAGATGGCCGTAATCCATGTTTCTCAACTATACATTGTCCTAAACCAACAACCTTCCACCTTTCCAAGCCGGGGGTCGTATTTTGATTCTGTTTCATCTAACACGTGTATTTCATTACATCCTAAGTGTTGCAGTTCGTTTCGAGTGAATCCGAGGCCGTTTGCCCGATCTGGGCACCGAGATGTCCGAAATCCATGTTTCTCAACTCTACTTTGTCCTAAACATACAACCATCCGCCATTTTCAAACCGGGGGTCGAATTTTGATCGCGTTTCTTCTAACATGTGTATTTTAATACATTTTTAAGTGTTGGAGTTGGTTTCGAGCGAATCTGAGGCCGTATGCCTGATTTGGGGATCGAGATGTCCGGAATCCATGTTTCTCAAGTGTAGTTTGGCCTAAACCTACAACCTTCCACCGTTTCTAAGACCGGGGTAAGATTTCGATCCCATTACTTCTATCAAGTGTATGTCAATAAAACCTAAGATATGGAGTTGGTTTCGAGTGGGTCCGAGGTTGTATGCCCGATTTGGGAACCGAGATGGCTGAAATCTATGTTTCTCAACTATACTTCGGCCAAAATCTACAACCTTCTACTATTTCCATGTCAGGAGTTGAATTTCGATCTCATTTCTTCTCAAGCATTTATTTTAATACATCCTAAGTTTTGGAGTTGGTTTCGAGCGAATCTGAGGCCGTATGCCAGATTTGAATACCGAGATAGCCAAAATCCAAGTTTCTCAACAATACTCTGGCCTAAACCTAAAACCTTCCATCATTTCCAAGCCGAGGGTCAGATTTTGATCCCGTTTCTTCTAACAGGTGTATTACCATACATCCTAAGTGTTGTAGTGGATTTCGAGTGAATACGGAGCCCTATGACACATTTTTGCATCGAGATGGCCGTAATCCATGTTTCTCAACTATACATTGTCCTAAACCAACAACCTTCCACCTTTCCAAGCCGGGGGTCGTATTTTGATTCTATTTCATCTAACGCGTGTATTTCATTACATCCTAAGTGTTGCAGTTCGTTTCGAGTGAATCCGAGGCCGTATGCCCGATCTGGGCACCGAGATGTCCGAAATCCATGTTTCTCAACTCTACTTTGCCCTGAACATACAACCATCCGCCATTTTCAAACCAGGGGTCGAATTTCGATCGCGTTTCTTCTAACATGTGTATTTTAATACATTTTTAAGTGTTGGAGTTGGTTTCGAGCGAATCTGAGGCCGTATGCCCGATTTGGGCACCGAGATGTCTGAAATCCATGTTTCTCAAGTGTACTTTGGCCTAAACCTACAACCTTCCACCGTTTCTAAGTCCGGGGTAAGATTTCGATCCCATTACTTCTATTAGGTGTATTTCAATAAAACCTAAGAGTTGGAGTTGGTTTCGAGTGGATCCGAGGTTGTATGCCCGATTTGGGAACCGAGATGGCTGAAATCTATGTTTCTCAACTATACTTCGGCCAAAATCTACAACCTTCCACTATTTCCGAGTCAGGAGTTGAATTTTGATCTCATTTCTTGTCAAGCATTTATTTTAATACATCCTAAGTTTTGGAGTTGGTTTCGAGCGAATCTGAGGCCGTATGCCAGATTTGAATACCGAGATAGCCGAAATCCAGGTTTCTCAACTATACCTCGGCCTAAACCTACGACCATCCCCTATTTCCAAGCCGAAGGCCTGATTTTGATCCTATTTCTTTTAACACGTGTATTGTAATACATCTTATGTGTTTGAGTTTTTCCGAGCGAATCTGAGGCCGTATGCCCGATTTGGGCACTGGGATGGCGGAAACCCATGTTTCTCAACTATACTTTCGACGACACATACAACCTTCCATTTTTCCAAGCCGGGTGCCAGATCTTGATCCAATTTCTTCTAATGCATGTATTTCAATACATCCTAAGTGTTGGAGTTGATTTCGAGTGAATCCGAGGCCGTATGTCCGATTTGGGCACCGAGATGACCGAAATCCATGTTTCTCAACTATACTTTGGCCTAAACCAAAAATCTTCCACCATTTCCAAGCCGGTTGTTGGATTTCGATCCCGTTTCTTCTAACGGGTGTATTACAATACATCCTAAGTGTTGTATTTGGTTCGAGTGAATACGAGGCCCTATGATGGATTTTGGCATCGAGATGGCCGAAATCCATGTTTCTCAACTATATTTTGTCCTAAACCCACAATCTTCCACCAATTCAAAAATCGGGTTCGTATTTTGATCCTATTTCTTCTAACATGTGTATTTTAATACACTCTAAGTATCTCAGTTAGTTTCGAGCGAATTTGATGCCGTTTACCCTATTTGGGCACCGAGATGGCGGAAATCCTTGTTTCTCAACTATACTTTGGCCTAAACATACAACTTTCGACCATTTCCAAACCGGGGTTCAAATTTTGATAACGTTTCTTCTAACGTGTATATTTTAATACATTCTATGTGTTGGAGTTGGTTTCGAGCGAATCTGAGGCCGTATGCCCGATTTGGGCACTAGGATGGCAGATACCCATGTTTCTCACCTATAATTTCGGCGGCACATACAACCTTCCATTATTTCTAGGTCGGGGGTCAGATCTTTATCCCGTTTCTTCTACCTCATGTACTTCAATACATCCTCAGTGTTTGGGTTGATTTCGACCGAATCCGAGGCCGTTTGTCCAATCAACTGTACTATGGCCTAAAGCTACAACCTTCCACCACTTTAATGCTAGGGGTCGGATTTCGATCCATTTTCTTGTAACGCATGTATTTCAATAAATCCTATGTAGAGCCCCGGACCTTTTCACATTTAATGCATGACACTTTCGTTGCCATTTTGCCTTTAAAGAGGTATAATTAATAAATAAGGAAGAAATTGGAAATTCCGAAACGTTAGAAATGTTCGTCGGAAATTTCGAACCCAACACAAGTTGAATCATCAAAATCGGACGAACGAGTCAAAAGTTATGGCCAAAACAGTTTGGACCTGCAGACCACCGATCGCTCGGTCCATGGAGCGATCGATCGGTCCAAAACCGATCGCTCGGAGGCTATCGATTGGTCAAGATTTTTGTATGGGAAAATTTTCCAGAGAGTGAAATTTTAACCGATCGCTCGGTTATAAAACCGATCGATCGGTAGGCAACCGATCGATCTGTCATTAACACCGATCGTTCGGTACTCGCATTTTTGCAGAAATTTCAGTAAGGGTATTATGGTCTTTTGGTCGGTTCACTCTTACCTTAAGAGTTTAACCCGAGCCTTTAGGGCTTCATTTCGACACTTAGAGAGATTGGGAGATAAGAAGAGAGGAGAGGGCGATTCCTAAACCTAGGGTTTCCATTTTGGAGAGAAATCAAGGGGTTTGTGAACCCACACTCAACTCAAGCCCATTTTTCTTCAAGATCAAGGCACAAGCTCGTGAGGAGCATCTCCTCAAGCTAGGGCAGCAACTCACGGTCGTTTTTGGAAGGGGATTTCTTCCTCACTTGATCAAGGTCGGTACTTCTTGCTACCCTCCTAGTTATAGTTCCTCTTTTCCCTTTATTTCTCTTTATTTTCCTTTATTTACACATGTGCTATGAGATGGATGGTTGTGAATGGTGAATGGAGATAGAATGGGCGATTGGATGCCAATGGTTGTGTTGTGATGATTAAAATGGGGAGGGCATTGTTCCAATAATGAACATACATGCATGATTTGAGTAAAACCCATCTAGAAAAGCATGTTGTAGGGTAAATCAATAATGAACACACCATGTTTGATGAAATGCCAAGATGAATGAAATGAATAATAAATAAAGAAATTGCATGCTTAAACATTCATGGAAATTGCTAGGG
This sequence comes from Tetracentron sinense, assembly GCA_015143295.1. Taxonomy (NCBI): domain Eukaryota; kingdom Viridiplantae; phylum Streptophyta; class Magnoliopsida; order Trochodendrales; family Trochodendraceae; genus Tetracentron; species Tetracentron sinense. Next base: position 12,065,363 of record CM026562.1, on the reverse strand, counting down.
TTATGGTAGTGTGTTTTTGCGCTTCCCCTAAATTGTTTAATTTATTACTTGTATATATGGTGATGTGCAATGTATTGTGAATTCCCCAAAATATCATATTTAATTTTCATTGCAAGTGTGTACACGATTACACGAGCATGGCATGAAACAACGTGATTTACCGATGTTTTCAAGGACGAGATGTAGAGGTGGGGCATATCCTACGATATGTTTCACTTCACTTTTGTCAAGGACAAGATGATCATGCATTGCATAGGGAAGGGTCTCCCATCCCATCGCATTACACGCATGGCATGGCATCGTATTACACGCATGGCATAGCATCGCATGACACGCATAGCATAGCATTTCATGACACTCATGGCATGACATGACACGCATGGATGCTAGTTGCGACAGACTATGAACGGCAACTAGGCATACCCATCTGCATATAGGGCACTAGTTGCGACGGACTATGAACGGCAACTAGGCATATCATTCGCATGGATGCTAGTTGCGATGGGCTATGAACGGCAACTAGTCATACACATTCTGCATGGATGCTAGTTGCGACGGACTATGAACGGCAACTAGGCATGTCATTCCGCATATAAGGTACTAGTTGCGACGGACTATGAATGACAACTAGGCATGTCATTCCGCATATAAGGTACTAGTTGCGACGGACTATGAACGGCAACTAGGCATGTTATTCCGCATATAGGGTACTAGTTGCGACGGACTATGAACGACAACTAAGCATGTGAACATGTTTAAGTTCCGAATAAGCAAGCATGATACACGCATGACACGCATAGCATGACATGGCACGCATGATACAAGCATGACAAGCATGACACGGTAAATAAGTTCCCAATTACGCGAAGGGTATTTTAAGTCAAGTCAAGTGCATGGTGTTTTTCAAGGATTTTATCGGCTTTTCATGAACTGCAAGCATGATTATGAATTTCCTTATTTCTTTGTATGATATTAACTGTTCCTGATTCATATATATCTATATTATTTCCTGGGTATGCATTGCTATCTCTTGCTATAACTGTTGGTTAGTTTTTAGTACCCGCTGAGTATTCCATGCTCAGCTGTACTTCTTATATCGGCAGGTTCTGAGAGAGCTGCTGCTCCATTTGATGTTTGTGCTCCTGGTCCATGGGTGGAGGAGGAGTACGTCGAGGAGCCTTTGGAGGAACCTCCCGTAGAGGGTTATCAGTAGGTGGTGTTAGATTCTGAGTGGATTAGCTGTGGGTGAGCATGAGTGATATTATCCATGTATTTTGGCGGGCATGTCCGCATTTTCTTTGTTTTGATTTCTTTGTATTAAAACTTGGACCATGTGTATATACTTAGAGGTTTGTTAGACTTCCGCTGTGTCTTATAGTTATGCTTCCGCTATTATCCTCTATTGTATGTGCTCTGTGGGTGCTTTGCAGGTGGTTTGTCAAGCAAGTCATGATTTAGTCGTCCACGATTCACTCTAACTCCTAGGGTGGGTTTTGGGTCACGACAGAAGTGGTATAAGAGCTTAGGCTTTAGGTCTCTAGGGTCATTTAGAATCTTATACCACGGCTTGACAAGAGCATATGTTAGGAAACAAGTTAGGAAGGAAGTAAGTCGAGAGCGAGTCTGGTTCCAAGTGTAAGACTAAACTTTAGTCTTAGTCTAAAATGGTTGCTTTAACCAAGTACGGGTCCTAGGTACGCTAGAACACTAAAGTATAAGTATAATGTGATGAATACTCTGATGACTTGATGTGATGTATATTAGTATTATACACCTAATACAAATTGAATTATTGTGAAATGGCATTGAAATAAACTGTGGTTTCAAGTTAGACTCATATGGTGTTATTATTCTCAGGACTTTAGTCATCAGACGGAACACACGGGGTCGTGGACCACATACCAAAGCTTCCTCTTCTTCACGGGATGAGGATGAGCAGCCGGACCTCTCTCAGGTTTTAGGCTCTATTGCTGAGACACTCACCATCCTGGCGGCTCAGCAAACTATACCAGCATCAGCGGCACCTACTCCACTGCCTGGAGCTCCAGTACATCGTACAGCTGGAGTTGAGGCATTTCAGAGATTGAGGCCTCCATCCTTCCATGCGAGTGTGGACCCTCTTGCTGCGGAGGCTTGGATCCTCCAGGTTGAGAAGATATTTGCGGTGCTCTCTCCTACAGAGGAAGAGAAAGTAGCATGGGCAGTTTTCATGCTAGAAGGTGAAGCCCACCATTGGTGGTTGTCCGCATTGAGGACACGGGACTTGACCATGCAAGGTCAACCGTGGACTTGGGAGGAGTTTAAGGATACGTTCTATAACAAGTATTTCCCGGTTGGAGCTCGGGAAAAGAAAGAGAGAGAATTCATCAACCTTGAGCAAGGTTCGATGTCTGTGGCCGCTTATGAGGCCAAGTTCTTGGAGCTATCACGCTTCGCGACACATATGATTGCCACCGAAGCAATGAAGGCGAGGAGGTTTGAGCAAGGACTCAAGGATGTCATCATGGAGAAAGTATCGGTCTTTAGGCACGCCACTTACGCTGAAGTGGTGGATAAAGCCTTGTTGGTTGAGACCAACTCTGAGGCGGTGTCCAAGAAGAGGGAATTGACGAGAGGCCAATCCAGTAGTTCAGCACCTCTAGAGAGGCTGGCTCGTACCGGCCCTTATCAGTATAGATGGTCAGCACCACCGATGAGGCCGACTTATGCGCCTCCAGCACCACGGCAGTACGTGTAGAGCCCTGGACCTTTTCACATTTAATGCATGACACTTCCGTTGCCATTTTGCCTTTAAAGAGGTATAATTAATCAATAAGGAAGAAATTGGAAATTCCAAAAGATTAGAAATGTTCGTTTTCAAAGTACGAACCCAACGCAAGTTGAATCGTCAAAATCGGACAAACGAGTCAAAAGATATGGCCAAAACAGTCTGGACCTACAGGCAACCGATCGCTCGGTCTATAGAGCGATCGATCGGTCCAAAACCGATCGATCCGTAGCTATCGACTGGTCAAGATTTTTGTATGGGGAAATTTTCCAGAGAGTTGATTTTTGGTCGAGAGCTCGGTCAACACCGATCGCTCGGTAGGCAACCGATCGATCGGTCATAAACACCGATCGCTCGGTCCTCGCGTTTTGTGAATTTTCACTAAGGGCATTTTCGGCATTCGGGTGTTATACCCTTTCTTATATAGGATTGCCCGAGCCTTTAGGGCTCATTCTGAACACTTAGAGAGATTGGGAGATAAGAAGAGAGGAGAGGGTGATTCCTAAACCTAGGGTTTCCATTTTGGAGAGAAATCAAGGGGTTTGTGAACCCACACTCAACTCAAGCCCATTTTTCTTCAAGATCAAGGCACAAGCTCGTGAGGAGCATCAAGCTAGGGCAGCAACTCACGGTCGTTTTTGGAAGGGGTTTCTCCCCTCATTGTTCAAGGTCGGTACTTCTTGCTACCCTCCTAGCAATAGCTCCTCTTTTCCTTTATTTCTCTTTGTTTCCTTCCTTTGTACATGTGCTATGAGTTGGAAGTGTGAAGGTGGTGAATGGAGATGGAATAGGCGATTGGATGCCAATGGTTGTGTTGTGATGATTGAAACAGGGGAGGGCATTGTATCCATAATAAACACACATTTATGATGTGAGTAAACTCACCTAGAAAAGCATGATTTAGGTTTAAATGAATAATGAATAATGAACACACCATGTTTGATGAAATGCCAAGGTGAATAAAGTGAGTTTTAAATTAGGAAATGCATGCTTAATAAATTATGGATATTGCTAGGGCCTATGATAGTGTGTTTTCTTGCTTTCCCTAAATGATGTGAATATTACATTGCTCAATCATTGATGTAATATGTGTTGTGAATTACCCAAATGTCATATTTAAATTTAAATGCAAGTATGTACACGATTCCCACGAGCACGGCATGCATGACATGATTTACCGAGGTTTTCCAGAACATGGTTAGAGGTGGGACATATCCTACGATATGTTTTACCTCGCTTTTCACAAGAAAACAAGAACCAACATTCCACGAGGGGTCTCCCCTCACTCACAAGTGCATATCATGAAGAAGGGCCTCCCTTCCCTCGCAAGTACATACATATCATGAAGAAGGGTCTCCCTTCCCTCTCAAGTGCATTGCATAAAGAAGAGTCTCCCTTCCCTCTCAAGGCATTTCTCAAGCGCATCTCACAAGGATATCTCACAAGTGTATCTCACAAGTTACATGATCACAAGCCAGCACGCATGACATGCATGACATGACACATACGACACGCTCGACAAGATCAAGCAAGACAAACACGACAAGCTTTCAAGTACGAAAAGATATTTCAAGCCAAGTCAAGTGCACGATGTTTTCAAGAGGTTTTATTGGCTTTCTATGAAATACAAGCATGATTATAAATTGCTTTACTTCCTTGTATGATATGAATTGTTTCCGTCTAACATATATGAATTGCTCCTGATTTATGTATTGCCATTTTTATGCTATGACTATTGGTTAGTATTTGGTACCCGGTGAGTATTCCATGCTCAGCCGTACTTCTTATGTCGGCAGGTTCTGAGGGAGCTGCTGCTCGATTTGATGTTTGTGCTCCTGGTCCATGGGTGGAAGAGGAGTACGTCGAGGAGCGTTTGGAGGAACCTCCCGTAGAGGGTTATTAGTAGGTGGTGTTAGATTCTGAGTGGATTAGCTATGGGTGAGCATGAGTGATTATATCCATGTATTTTGGCGGGCATGTCCGCACTTTCTTTGTTTTGATTTCTTTGTATTAAACTTGGACCATGTGTATATACTTAGAGGTTGTTAGCCTTCCGCTGTGTTTTATAGTTATGTTTCCGCTGTCATCCTCTATTGTATATGCTCTGTGGGTTTTTGCAGGTTGGTTTGTCAAGCAAGTCATGTAAGCCATGATTAGTCGTCCAAAGTTCACTCTAACTCCTAGGGTGGGTTTTGGGTCGCGACAGAAGTGGTATCAAAGCTTAGGCTTTAGGTCTTTAGGGTCACTTAGAATCGAATACCACGGCTTGACAAGAGCATATATCAGGAAAAAAGTTAGGAAGAAAGTAAGTCGGAAGAGAGTCTTGATCCAAGTGTAAGACTAAACTTTAGTCTTAGTCAAAATGGTTGTTTCAACCAAGTACGAGTCTTAGGAACGCTAGAACACCAAAGTATAATATTATAAATACTCTGATGACTTAATGCGATGTATATTAATATTATATCAATAATGCCACTTGAATTATTGTGAAATGGAAACACGATAAATTGTAGTTTCAAGTTAGACTCATGTTGTGCTATTGTTCTCAGGACTTTAGTCATGAAGCGGGGCACACGGGGTCGTGGACCACATACTAGAGCTTCTTCGTCTTCACGAGATGAGGATGAGCAGCCGGACCTCTCTCAGGTCTTAGGTTCTATTGCTGAGACTCTCTCCATCCTGGTGGCTCGGCAAGCTATACCATCATCGGCGGTACCTATTCCACCGCCCGCAGCTCCAGTACATCGTACAGCTGGAGTTGAGGCATTCAGGAGATTGAGGCCTCCACCATTCCATGGGAGTGTGGACCCTCTTGCTGCGGAGGCATGGATCCTCCAGATGGAGAAGATCTTTGCGGTCCTCTCGCCTACACAGGAGGATAGAGTAGCATGGGCAGTTTTCATGCTAGAGAGCGAAGCCCACCATTGGTGGTTGTCCGCATTGAGGATGCGAGATTTGACCATGCAGGGTCAACCTTGGACTTGGGAGGAGTTCAAGGACACTTTTTATAAGAAGTACTTTCCGATCGGAGCACGGGAAAGGAAAGAGAGAGAATTCATCAACCTTGAGCAAGGTTCGATGTCAGTAGCACAATATGAAGCTAAGTTCTCGGAGCTCTCTAGATTTACGCCTCACATGGTGGCTACTGAGGCAAGGAAGGCGAGGAGATTTGAGCAAGGGCTCAAGGATGTTATTATGGAGAAAGTATTGGCTTTCAGGCATGCTACTTATCCGGAAGTGGTAGACAAAGCCTTATTGATCGAGGCAAATTCTGAGGCGGTGTCCAAGAAGAGGGAGTTGGCAAGAGGCCAAGCCAGTAGTTCAAGACCTCCAGAGAGGTGGGCTCATACCGGCCCTTATCAGTATGCGTGGCCAGCACCACCGATGAGGCCATCTTATGTGCCTCCAGCTCCACGGCAGTATGTGCCTCAGGCGCCACGACCTCAGGCTCTTCTAGCTCCACGGCCAATTACACCTCAGACGGTGAGGTATGCTCCACCTCCAGCCCCTCCGACCTATACACACGAGGTCTGCACTTCGTGCGGCCGAAGGCACCCGGCAGGAGATTACCGAAGGGCATCGGGTGGATGCTTTCATTGTGGTTGGCAGGGCCATATGATCAGGGATTGCCCCAGTCGGCATTTACCAGGCCAGTCTCAGGGGATAAGGCCACCAGCACGCCCAGTAGGATCATATCAGGCGTCATCTCAGACTACCCGGTCTACACCTCAGTCTCGCCAGGCAAACCAGGGGTGAGTTTTTGCCTTAACAGAGGGTGATGCACATGCATCTGATGATGTAGTGCAAGGTACGCAGTTGTAGCTTATTTAATTATCTGTAAATTAAACTGTTAAGTATTAATTGATTGTGTACTTACTTGGCATGTTATATATGTATATATACCTACATGTATACACTGTTGATGCATGGATTAACTCCACTAGTTAAAATTTCAGGAACCCTACTAGTCAATGAGTGTTTGGCTCGAGTGTTGATTGATACCGGGTCTACTCATTCGTTTGTCTCGCCGAGTTTTTCAGAAGGATTTTCTATGGAGCCTACTCAGCTAGAACCGGAGTTAGCCATTTCGACTCATCTCAGCAAAACAGTATTGGCAGATAAAGTGTATAGAAATAGTGTGGCCCAAGTTGGAAGCCACGAGTTGGCGGTTAATCTCATCGTCCTTGGATTCCAAGACTTTGATGTTATATTGGGAATGGATTGGTTAGCAGCACATCATGGGCATGTAGCTTGCTTTGAGAAGATGGTACTCTTCAAGCCGGTAGAAGGAAAACCATTTCACTTTCGGGGGTTCAAAAGTAGAGATATCGCTCGTTTTGCGGCATTGAGCTTAGCGAACCTCGAGGCAAAGGACTCTTCGACTATCCCGGTCGTGAGTAAATTCCTGGATGTATTTCCAGAGGAGTTGCCAGGATTACCTCCAGACAGGGAGATTGAGTTTGTGATTGAGCTTACACCAGGCACAGCTCCCATCTCTCGGGGCTCCGTATAGAATGGCCCCGGTAGAACTCAAGGAGTTGAAGACTCAGTTGGAGGAATTACAAGGCCTTGGTTTCGTTCGACCAAGTGTCTCACCGTGGGGTGCCCCGGTGTTGTTTGTTAAGAAGAAAGATGGTTCGATGCGGATGTGCGTCGATTACCGGCAATTGAACAAGGTCAATATAAAGAATAGGTATCCATTGCCCAGAATTGATGATTTGTTTGATCAGTTGAAGGGAGCGAGATTTTTCTCAAAGATAGACCTTCGATCGGGTTATCACCAGTTGAAGATTAAGGTGGAAGATGTTCCCAAAACTGCTTTCAGGACTCGGCATGGACACTACGAGTTCTTGGTGATGCCTTTTGGACTCACGAACGCGCCGGCAACCTTTATGGATTTGATGAACCGGGTGTTCCGGCCATATCTTGATAGGTGCGTGATTGTATTTGTTGATGACACTTTGGTCAATTCCCAGACACGGGAAGATCACACACGCGACCTACGCCTTACTTTGGAAATGCTAAGAGAGCACAAGCTATACGCCAAACTTAGCAAGTGTGAGTTTTGGTTGGAAGAGGTGGCATTCCTAGGCCACGTTGTTTCTACAGAAGGTATCTCGGTAGATTCGAAGAAGATCGAAGCAGTTATGAGTTGGGCGAGGCCCAAGAGTGTTACTGAGATACGCAGCTTTCTTGGGTTGGCAGGCTACTACAGGAGATTCGTAGAGGGTTTCTCTAGCCTTGCAGCACCGCTCACTTACCTGACAAGGAAGAAGGGCAAGTTTGTATGGAGTGATAAGTGCGAGATTAGTTTCACGGAACTGAAGAAGAGGCTTACTACAGCTCCTGTCCTTACTGTGCCATCTGGACCTTATAGGTATGAGGTGTATAGTGATGCCTCACACGTTGGACTTGGGTGTGTACTCATGCATCACAAGAAAGTCATTGCCTATGCATCAAGGCAATTGAAGGAGCATGAGAAGAATTATCCCACGCACGACTTGGAGCTTGCGGCGGTCGTGCTTGCACTCAAGATTTGGCGTCATTACCTTTATGGGGTGGAGTTCTATGTGTTCACGGATCACAAGAGTCTCAAGTATCTCTTCTCCCAAAAGGATCTGAATCTAAGGCAACGGTGTTGGATGGAATTTTTGAAAGACTATGATTGTACCATTCAGTACTACCCAGGTAAAGCGAATGTAGTGGCCGACGCTTTGAGTAGAAGACCTCCGGGGTTATTAGCACACATGTTGGTGCAAGAATGGAAGCTACTTGAAGACTTGGCAAATCTGGACATTAGTGTGAATGACTCTGTCTGTAGTCCTATCTTGGCAAATGTCATGGTTTGGCCATACATTATAGATTTGATCCAAGAATACTAGGCCACGGATGCTGAATTGTTGGCTTATCGGGACAAGGAAGTTGCTAAGGGTAGTGAGGACTTCTCTCTCACTAGCCAAGGTGCTATCACATTCAAGAGAAGGTTGTGTGTTCCGGCCAATGCAGATCTTCGACGAGAGATCATGGATGAAGCACATCATTCGAAGTACACAGTGCATCCTGGGGGTACAAAGATGTACGGGAACCTCAAGAGTCACTTTTGGTGGCGGAATATGAAGAGGGATGTTGCAGAATATGTGGCACGGTGCTTAGTGTGCCAACAGGTGAAAGCAGAACACATGCGACCCGCCGGTCTATTGCATTCTCTTCCTATTCCCAAGTGGAAATGGGAGAACATATCCATGGATTTCATAGTTGGCTTGCCAAAAATGGCAAGGGGCTCAGATGCTATTGCATTCTCTTCCTATTCCCAACTACTTTCAACTCTAGTCAGTTAGCCGCTTTGTACATCAAGGAAGTGGTGAGGTTGCACAGAGTGCCCGTCAGTATTGTGTCGGATCGGGATCCAAGATTCACGTCAAGATTTTGGAAAAGTTTCCAAGAGGCTATGGGTTCCCGACTTGATTTCAGCACCGCTTTTCATCCACAGACGGATGGACAAACCGAGAGAGTGAACCAAGTCATTGAAGATATGCTTCGGGCTTGTATGTTGGATTTCAGAGGCAGTTGGGAAGAGCACTTGCCTTTGGTTGAATTCGCCTATAATAACAGCTATCAGGCAAGTATCCAAATGGCACCATTTGAGGCCTTGTATGGGCGAAGTTGTAGGTCTCCTCTCTATTGTGATGAGGTAGGAGAAAGGAAAGTACTTGGTCCGGAGTTGATTAAGCAAACTGCAAACACAGTTAAGATCATTCGGGATCGATTGAAAGCCGCTCAAGATCGCCAGAAAAGTTATGCGGACACACGCTGTAGGGACTTGGAATTTCAAGTAGGGGATCAAGTTTTTGTGAAAGTATCTCCTAGCAAAGGGATCATGAGATTTGGCAAGCGAGGCAAGCTCAGTCCTCGGTATGTTGGGCCTTTTGAGATTGTCACGCGAGTTGGTGAGGTTGCTTACAGGGTAGCTCTCCCACCTCACATGGCCACAGTTCACAACGTTTTCCATGTGTCTATGCTTCAGAAGTACATTGGGGATCCTTCGTATGTCATAGACTTGGAACCGTTGGAGATTCGAGAGGACCTCACCTTGATTGAAAAGCCGGTTCAGATTTTGGATCGAAGAGATCAAGTGCTTCGCAACAAGACAATCCCTTTGGTTCTTGTGCAATGGCAACACCATGCTCGGGAAGAAGCTACATGGGAGCGTGAAGCCGAAGTCAAAGCGAAGTACCCAGAATTATTTGAATGAGTTTTTGTATAAGTTTGTATATGACTTGTAATTTTCTTTTGGTTTGTAATGCAAGTAGCGTCTAAATTTTGAGGACGAAATTTTTGTAAGGGGGGAGGATGTAGAGCCCCTGACCTTTTCACATTTAATGCATGACACTTTCGTTTCCATTTTTCCTTTAAAGAGGTATAATTAATCAATAAGGAAGAAATTGGAAATTTTGAAATGTCAGAAATGTTCGTTTTCGAAGTACGAACCCAACGCAAGTTGAATCGTCAAAATCGGACGAACGAGTAAAAAGATATGGCCAAAACAGTCTGGACCTACAGGCAACCGATCGATCGGTAGCTATCGACTGGTCAAGATTTTTGTATGGGGAAATTTTCCAGAGAGTTGATTTTTGGTCGAGAGCTCGGTCAACACACCGATCGCTCGGTAGGCAACCGATCGATCGGTCATAAACACCGATCGCTCGGTCCTCGCGTTTTGCAGAATTTTCACTAGGGCATTTTCAGCATTCGGGTGTTATACCCTTTCTTATATAGGATCGCCCGAGCCTTTAGGGCTCATTCTCAACACTTAGAGAGATCGGGAGATAAGAAGAGAGGAGAGGGTGATTCCTAAACCTAGGGTTTCCATTTTGGAGAGAAATCAAGGGGTTTGTGAACCCACACTCAACTCAAGCCCATTTTTCTTCAAGATCAAGGCACAAGCTCGTGAGGAGCATCAAGCTAGGGCAGCAACTCACGGTCGTTTTTGGAAGGGGTTTCTCCCCTCATTGTTCAAGGTCGGTACTTCTTGCTACCCTCCTAGCTATAGCTCCTCTTTTCCTTTATTTCTCTTTGTTTCCTTCCTTTGTACATGTGCTATGAGTTGGAAGTGTGAAGGTGGTGAATGGAGATGGAATAGGCGATTGGATGCCAATGGTTGTGTTGTGATGATTGAAACAGGGGAGGGCATTGTATCCATAATAAACACACATTTATGATGTGAGTAAACTCACCTAGAAAAGCATGATTTAGGTTTAAATGAATAATGAATAATGAACACACCATGTTTGATGAAATGCCAAGGTGAATAAAGTGAATTTTAAATTAGGAAATGCATGCTTAATAAATTATGGATATTGCAAGGGCCTATGATAGTGTGTTTTCTTGCTTTCCCTAAATGATGTGAATATTACATTGCTCAATCATTGATGTAACATGTGTTGTGAATTACCCAAATGTCATATTTAAATTTAAATGCAAGTATGTACACGATTCCCACGAGCACGGCATGCATGACATGATTTACCGAGGTTTTCCAGAACATGGTTAGAGGTGGGACATATCCTACGATATGTTTTACCTCGCTTTTCACAAGAAAACAAGAACCAACATTCCACGAGGGGTCTCCCCTCACTCACAAGTGCATATCATGAAGAAGGGCCTCCCTTCCCTCGCAAGTACATACATATCATGAAGAAGGGTCTCCCTTCCCTCTCAAGTGCATTGCATAAAGAAGGGTCTCCCTTCCCTCTCAAGGCATCTCTCAAGCGCATCTCACAAGTGTATCTCACAAGTTACATGATCACAAGCAAGCACGCATGACATGCATGACATGACACGTACGACACGCTCGACAAGATCAAGCAAGACAAACACGACAAGCTTTCAAGTACGAAAAGATATTTCAAGCCAAGTCAAGTGCACGATGTTTTCAAGAGGTTTTATCGGCTTTCTACGAAATACAAGCATGATTATAAATTGCTTTACTTCCTTGTATGATATGAATTGTTTCCGTCTAACATATATGAATTGCTCCTGATTTATGTATTGCCATATTTATGCTATGACTATTGGTTAGTATTTGGTACCCGCTGAGTATTCCATGCTCAGCCGTACTTCTTATGTCGGCAGGTTCTGAGGGAGCTGCTGCTCCATTTGATGTTTGTGCTCCTGGTCCATGGGTGGAAGAGGAGTATGTCGAGGAGCCTTTGGAGGAACCTTCCGTAGAGGGTTATCAGTAGGTGGTGTTAGATTCTGAATGGATTAGCTGTGGGTGAGCATGAGTGATTATATCCATGTATTTTGGCGGGCATGTCCGCACTTTCTTTGTTTTGATTTCTTTGTATTAAACTTGGACCATGTGTATATACTTAGAGGTTGTTAGACTTCCGCTGTGTTTTATAGTTATGTTTCCGCTGTCATCCTCTTTGTCTATGCTCTGTGGGTTTTTACAGGTTGGTTTGTCAAGCAAGTCATGTAAGCCATGATTAGTCATCCAAAGTTCACTCTAACTCCTAGGGTGGGTTTTGGGTCGCGACAGTATGTACCATAGGCACCTCGACCTCAGGCCCTCCCGGCCCCACGGCCAGTTGCACCTCAGGTGGCGAGATATGCTCCACCTCAGGCCCCTCCTACCCATACACACGAGGTCTGCACTTCATGAGGCCGAAGGCACCAGGCAGGGGATTGCCTAAGAGCATCGAGTGGATGTTTTCACTGTGGTCGCCAGGGCCACGTGATTAGGGATTGCCCTACCCGGCATTTGCCAGGCCAGTCACAGGCTATTAGGCCCCCAGCATGCCCCGCAGGATCATATCGGGCGTCATCTCAGACTACCCGGTCTACACCTCAATCTCGCCAGGCAAACCAGGGGTGAGTTTTTGCCTTAACAGAGGGTGATGCACTTGCATCTGACGATGTAGTGCAAGGTACGCAGTTGTAGCTTATTTAATTATCCGTAAATTAAATTGTTAAGTATTGTTTGATTGTGTAAGTACTTGGCATGTTATATATGTATATATACCTACATGTATACACTGTTGATGCATGGATTAACTTCGCTAGTTAAAATTTCAGGAACCCTACTAGTCAATGAGTATTTGGCTCGAGTGTTGATTGATACCGGGTCTACTCATTCATTTGTCTCGCCGAGTTTTTCAGAAGGCTTTTCTGTAGAGCCAAGTCAGCTAGAACCGGAGTTAGCCATTTCGACTCCCCTCGGCAAAACAGTATTGGCAAATAAAGTGTATAGAAATAGTGTGGTCCAAGTTGGAAGCCACGAGTTGGCGGTTGATCTCATCGTCCTGGGATTCCAAGACTTTGATGTTATATTGGGAATGGATTGGTTAGCAGTGCATCATGGGCATGTAGCTTGCTTTGAGAAGATGGTACTCTTCAAGCCGGTGGAAGGAAAACCATTTCACTTTCGGGGGTTGAAAAGTAGAGATATCGCTCGTTTTGCGGCGTTGAGCTTAGCTAACCTCAAGGCAAAGGACTCTTCGACTATTCCGGTCGTGAGTGAATTCCTGGATGTATTTCCAGAGGAGTTGCCAGGATTACCTCCAGACAGGGAGATTGAGTTTGTGATCGAGCTTGCACCAGGCACAGCTCCCATCTTTCGGGCACCGTATAGAATGGCCCTAGTTGAACTTAAGGAGTTGAAGACCCAGTTGGAGGAATTGCAAGGCCTTGGCTTCATTCGACCAAGTGTCTCACCGTGGGGTGCCCTGGTGATGTTTTTTAAGAAGAAAGATGGCTCGATGCGGATGTGCGTCGATTACCGGCAATTGAACAAGTTCACTATAAAGAATATGTATCCCTTGCCTAGGATTGATGATGCCGTGCCCCAAAACCCACCCTAGGAGTTAGAGTGAACTTTGGATGACTAATCATGACTTGCTTGACAACTAACCTGCAAAACCCACAAAGCATATACAATAGAGGACATTATAGCGTAAACATAACCATTAAAGCACAGCGGAAGTCTACCAAACCTCTATGTGTATACATACACAAATCCTGATTTATACAAAAAGTAACCAAAAGAAAGTGCGGACATGCCCGCCAAAATACATAAATCTAACTCTCATCTCACCCACAGCTAATCCACTCAGAATCTAACACCACCTACTGATAACCCTCTACGGGAGGTTCCTCCAAAGGCTCCTCGACGTACTCCTCCTCCACCCATGGACCAGGAGCACAAACATCAAATGGAGCAGCAGCCCCCTCATAACCTGCCGACATAAGAAGTACGGCTGAGCATGGAATACTTAGCGGGTACTAAATACTAACCAACAATTATAGCATAACAATGGCAATACATAATCAAGAGCAATTCATATATATTAGGCAGAAACAATTCATATCATACAAGGAAGTAAAGCAATTTATAATCATGCTTGTATTTCGTAGAAAGCCGATAAAACCTCTTGAAAACATCGTGCACTTGACTTGGCTTGAAATATCTTTTCGTACTTGAAAGCTTGTCTTGTTTGTCTTGCTTGATTCTTGTATATTGTGTCTTGTCATGCATGTCATGCGTGCTTGCTTATGATCATGTAACTTGTGAGATGCACTTGTGAGATGTCTTGAGAGGGAAGGGAGACCCTTCTTTATGCAATGCACTTGAGAGGGAAGGGAGACCCTTCTTCATGATATGTATGTACTTGCGAGGGAAGGGAGGCCCTTCTTCATGTTATGCACTTGTGAGTGAGGAGAGACCCCTCATGAAATGTTGGTTCTTATCTTCTTGTGAAAAGCGAGGTAAAACATATCATAGGATATGTCCCACCTCTAACCATGTTCTTGAAAACTTCGATAAATCATGTCATGCATGCCGTGCTCGTGGGAACCGTGTACATACTTGCATTTAAATTTAAATATGACATTTGGGTAATTTCACAACACATATGACATCAATGATTTAGCAATGTAACATTCATATCATTTAGGGACAGCAAGAAACACACTATCATAGTCCCTTGCAATATTCATAATTTATTAGGCATGCATTTCCTAATTTACAGCTCACTGTATTCACCTTGGCATTGCATCAAACATGGTGTGTTCCTTATGGATTTATCTTACAACATGCTTTTCTAGATGGGTTTTTACTCAATCATACATGTATGTTCATTATTGGAACAATGTCCTTCCCCGTTCATTCATCACACACAACCATTGGCATCCAATCGCCCATTCCATCTCCATTCACCATTCACCATTTACCATTCACCATTCACCCATCTCATAGCACATGTGTAAATGAAAGAAATCACAAGAAATAAAAGGGAAGAAGAGGAACTATAACTAGGAGGGTAGCAAGAAGTACCGACCTTGAAGAAATGAGGAAGAAATCCCTCTTCCAAATGATTTTGAGTTGCTGCCCTAGCTTGGAACACGAGCTTTGCACGAGCTTGAGCCAAGATCTTGAAGAAATCGGGCTTGAGGTTGATCTAGGGTTTCAAAACCCTTTGATTTCTCTCCAAAATGGAAACCCTAGGTTGGAATCGCCTTCTCCCCTTTCTCCTATTCTCTCAAACTCTCTAAGTGTCGAATGATGCCCTAAAGGCTCGGGTTAAACTCTTAAGGTAAGAGTGGACCGACCAAAAGACCCTAATACCCTTACTGAAATTTCTGAAAAACGCGAGGACCGTGAATAGTGTCGAACACGTTGTGCTGTGAACAGTGCCAAACACGTTGTGCTGTGAACAGTGCCGAACACGTTGTGCTGTGAACAGTGCCACACACGTTGTGCTTTGAACAGTGCCAAACACGTTGTGCTGTGAACAGTGCCGAACACGTTGTGCTGTGAACAGTGCCACACACGTTGTGCTGTGAACAGTGCCGATCACGTTGTGCTGTGAACAGTACCAAACACGTTGTCCGTGAACAGTGCCACACACGTTGTGCTCTGAACAGTGCCAAACACGTTGTGCTGTGAACAGTGCCACACACGTTGTGCTGTGAACAGTACCAAACACATTGTCCGTTATGAATAGTACCAAACACGTTGTCCGTTGTGAAGGGTGCCGAAACCGTTGTCACGTTATGTCGTGCATAGTGCTAAGCTTGTAGTCCGTTGTCTTATGTACAACGTGCCCGTTGTGCTGTACATCATACCCGTTGTGAGCTGTACAACGTACCCGTTGTGAGCTGTACAACGGATGTACAACGTATACGTTATCAGAGTACGTTGTCTGTGCTACGTTATCAGAGTACGACGTCAGAGCACGTCCTTAGTGCCTTCCGAGCTACGTCCTCGGTGCATAACCGAGCTACGTCCTTAGTGCATAACCGAGCTACGATTGCCTACAGGTTCAGACTGTTTTGGCCATATCTTTTGACTCGTTCGTCCGATTTTGACGATTCAACTTGCGTTGTGTTCGTACTTCGAAAAGGAACATTTCTGACGTTTCAAAATTTCCAATTTCTTCCTTATTTATTAATTATACCTCTTAAAAAGGTCTGGGGCTCTACATCCTCCCCCCTTACAGAAATTTCATCCTCGAAATTCAGACACTACTTGCAATACAAACCAAAAGGACATTACAAGTCATATACAGACTTCATACAAAAATTCATTCAAATAATTCTGGGTACTTTGCTTTGACTTCGGCTTCACACTCCCATGTAGCTTCTTCCTGAGCATGGTGCTGCCATTGCACAAGAACCAAAGGGATTGTCTTTTTGCGAAACACTTGATCTCTTCGATCCAAAATCTGAACCGGCTTTTCAATCAAGGTGAGATCCTCTCGAATCTCCAACGGTTCCAAGTCTATGACATGCGAAGGATCCGTAATGTACTTCCGAAGCATAGACACATGGAAGACGTTATGAACTGCAGCCATGTGAGGTGGGAGGGCTACCCTGTAAGCAACCTCACCAACTCGTGTGATAATCTCAAAAGGCCCAACATACCGAGGACTGAGCTTGCCTCGCTTTCCGAATCTCATGATCCCTTTGCTAGGAGATACTTTCACAAAAACTTGATCCCCTACATGAAATTCCAAGTCCCTACGGCGCGTGTCCGCATAACTTTTCTGGCGATCTTGAGCGGCTTTCAATCGATCCCGAATGATCTTAACTGTGTTTGCAGTTTGCTCAATCAATTCTGGACCAAGTAATTTCCTTTCTCCTACCTCATCCCAATAGAGAGGAGACCTACAACTTCGCCCATACAAGGCCTCAAATGGTGCCATTTGGATACTTACCTGATAGCTGTTATTATAAGCGAATTCAACCAAAGGCAAGTGCTCTTCCCAATTGCCTCTGAAATCCAACATACAAGCCCGAAGCATGTCTTCAATGACTTGGTTCACTCTCTCGGTTTGTCCATCCGTCTGTGGATGAAAAGCAATGCTGAAATCAAGTCGGGAACCCATAGCTTCCTGAAAGCTTTTCCAGAATCGTGATGTGAATCTTGGATCCCGATCTGACACAATACTGACGGGCACTCCGTGTAACCTCACTACTTCCTTGATGTATAGAGCGGCCAACTGGCTAGAGTTGAAAGTAGTTCGGTAGGGTAGGAAGTGCGCAGACTTCGTCAGACGGTCTACTACAACCCAAATTGCATCTGAGCCCCTTGCCGTCTTTGGCAAGCCAACTATGAAATCCATGGATATGTTCTCCCATTTCCACTCGGGAATCGGAAGAGAATGCAATAGACCGGCGGGTCGCATGTGTTCTGCTTTCACCTGTTGGCACACCAAACACCGTGCTACATATTCCGCAACCTCCCTCTTCATATTCCACCACCAAAAGTGATTCTTGAGGTTCTGGTACATCTTTGTACCCCCTGGATGCACTGTGTACTTCGAACGGTGTGTTTCATCCAAAATCTCTCTTCGAAGATCTGCATTGGCTGGGACGCACAGCCTTCCCTTGAATGTGATAGCACCCCGACTAGTGAGAGAGAAGTCCTCACTACCCTTAGCAACTTCCTTGTCCCGATAAGCCAACAATTCAGCATCCGTGGCTTGATATTCTTGGATTAAATCTATGATGTATGGCCGAACCGTGACATTTGCCAAGATAGGACCACGGACAGAGTCATTCACACTGATGTCCAGATTTTCCAAGTCTTCTAGTAGCTTCCATTCTTGAACCAACATGTGTGCTAACAACCCTTGAGGTCTTCTACTCAAAGCATCAGCCACTACATTTGCTTTACCCAGGTGGTATTGAATGGTACAATCATAGTCCTTCAGAAATTCCATCCAACGCCGTTGCCTTAGATTCAGCTCCTTTTGGGAGAAGAGATACTTGAGACTCTTGTGATCCGTGAACACATAGAACTCCACCCCATAAAGGTAATGACGCCAAATCTTGAGTGCAAACACGACTGCCGCAAGCTCCAAGTCTTGCGTGGGATAATTCTTCTCATGCTCCTTCAATTGCCTTGATGCATAGGCAATGACTTTCTTGTGCTGCATGAGTACACACCCAAGTCCAACGTGTGAGGCATCACTATACACCTCATACCCATAAGGTCCAGATGGCACAGTAAGGACAGGGGCTGTAGTAAGCCTCTTCTTCAGTTCCGTGAAACTGATCTCGCACTTATCACTCCATACAAACTTGGCGTTCTTCCTTGTCAGGTAAGTGAGTGGTGCTGCAAGGCTAGAGAAATCCTCTACGAATCTCCTGTAGTAGCCTGCCAACCCAAGAAAACTGCGTATCTCCGTGACACTCTTGGGCCTCGCCCAACTCATAACTGCTTCGATCTTCTTCGGATCTACCGAGATACCTTCTGTAGAAACAACGTGGCCTAGGAATGCCACCTCTTCCAACCAAAACTCACACTTGCTAAGTTTGGCGTATAGCTTGTGCTCTCTTAGCATTTCCAAAGCAAGGCATAGGTCGCGTGTGTGATCTTCCCGTGTCTGGGAATAGACCAAAATGTCATCAACAAATACAATCACGCACCTATCAAGATATGGCCAGAACACCCGGTTCATCAAATCCATAAAGGCTGCCGGCACGTTCGTGAGTCCAAAAGGCATCACCAAGAACTCGTAGTGTCCATACCGAGTCCTGAAAGCAGTTTTGGGAACATCTTCCACCTTAATCTTCAACTGGTGATAACCCGATCGAAGATCTATCTTCGAGAAAAATCTCGCTCCCTTCAACTGATCGAACAAGTCATCATCCTAGGCAAGGGATACCTATTCTTTATAGTGACTTTGTTCAATTGCCGGTAATCGACGCACATCCTCATCGAGCCATCTTTCTTCTTAACAAAAAACACCGGGGCACCCCACGGTGAGACACTTGGTCGAATGAAGCCAAGGCCTTGCAATTCCTCCAACTGAGTCTTCAACTCTTTGAGTTCCATAGGGGCCATTCTATACGGAGCCCTGAAAACAGGAGCTGTGCCTGGTGCAAGCTCGATCATAAACTCAATCTCCCTATCTGGAGGCAATCCCGGCAACTCCTCTGGAAATACATCCAGGAACTCATTCACAACCGGAATAGTCGATGAGTCCTTTGCCTCGGGTTTAGCTAAGCTCAATGCCGCAAAACGAACGATATCTCTACTTTTTAACCCGTAAAAGTGGAATGGTTTTCCTTCTACTGGCTTGAAGAGTACCATTTTCTCAAAGCAAGCTACATGCCCATGATGTGCTGCTAACCAATCCATTCCCAATATAACATTAAAGTCTTGGAATCCAAGGACGATGAGATCAACCGCCAACTCGTGGCTTCCAACTTGGACCACACTATTTCTATACACTTTATCTGCCAATACTGTTTTGCCGAGGGGAGTCGAAATGGCTAACTCCGATTCTAGCTGACTAGGCTCCACAGAAAAGCCTTTTGAAAAACTCGGCGAGACAAACGAATAAGTAGACCCGGTATCAATCAACACTCGAGCCAAATACTCGTTGACTAGTAGGGTTCCTGAAATTTTAACTCGCGGAGTTAATCCATGCATCAACAGTGTATACATGTAGGTATATATACATATATAACATGCCAAGTACGTACACAATCAACTAATACTTAACAGTTTAATTTACGGATAATTAAATAAGCTACAACTGCGTACCTTGCACTACATCGTCAGATGCAAGTGCATCACCCTCTGTCAAGGCAAAAACTCGCCCCTGGTTCACCTGGCGAGACTGAGGTGTAGACTGGGTAGTCTGGGATGACGCCTGATATGATCCTGCTGGGCGTGCTGGTGGACTAATCCCCTGAGACTGGCCTGGTAAATGCCGACTGGAGCAATCCCTGATCATATGGCCCTGGCGACCATAATGAAAACATCCACCCGATGCTCTTCGGCAATCTCTTGCCGGGTGCCTTCGGCCGCATGAAGTGCAGACCTCGTGTGTATAAGTCGAAGGGGCCGAAGGTGGAGCATACCTCACCGTCTGAGGTGCAACTGGCCGTGGGGCTGGAAGAGCCTGAGGTCGAGGTGCCTGAGGCACATACTGCCGTGGAGCTGGAGGCGCATAAGATGGCCTCATCGGTGGTGCTGGCCACGCATACTGATAAGGGCTGGTACGAGTCCGCCTCTCTGAAGGTGCTGAACTACTAGCTTGGCCTCTTACCAACTCCCTCTTCTTGGACACTGTCTCCGAATTGGCCTCGACCAATAAGGCCTTATCTACTACCTCAGGGTAGGAAGTATGTCTGAAGACCGAAACCGTCTCCATGATAACATCTTTGATCCCTTGCTCAAACCTTCTTGCCTTCATTGCCTCGGTGGCAACCATGTGAGTCGCGAAGCGTGATAACTCTGAGAACTTGGCCTCGTATTGTGCCACCAACATCAAACCTTGCTCGAGGTTGATGAATTCTCTCTCTTTCTTTTCCCGTGCTCCGATCGGAAAGTACTTCTTATAAAAAGTGTCCTTGAACTCATCCCAAGTCCAAGGTTGACCCTGCATGGTCAATTCTCACATCCTCAATGCGGACAACCACCAATGGTGGGCTTCACCTTCTAGCATGAAAACTGCCCACGCTACTCTATCCTCCTCTGTAGGTGAGAGGACAGCAAAGATCTTCTCCATCTGGAGGATCCATGCCTCCGCAGCAAGAGGGTCCACACTCCCATGGAAGGATGGAGGCCTCAATCTCCTGAATGCCTCAACTCCAGCGGTACGATGTACTGGAGCTGCGGGCGGTGGAGTAGGTGCCGCTGATGCCGGTATAGCCTGCCGAGCCGCCAGTATGGCGAGTGTCTCAGCAATAGAGCCTAAGACCTGAGAGAGGTCCGGCTGCTCATCCTCATCCCGTGAAGAAGGGGAAGCTCTGGTATGTGGTCCATGACCCTGTGTGTTCCGTCTCATGACTAAAGTCCTGAGAATGATAACACCACATGAGTCTAACTTGAAACCACAGTTTATTTCAATGCCATTTCACAATAACTCAATTTGTATTAGTTGTATAATACTAATATACATCACATCGAGTCATCAGAGTATTCATCACATTATACTTATACTTTAGTGTTCTAGCGTACCTAGGACCCGTACTTGGTTAAAGCAACCATTTTGACTAAGACTAAAGTTTAGTCTTACACTTGGATCAAGACTCTCTTCCGACTTACTTTCTTCCTAACTTTTTTCCTGACATATGCTCTTGTCAAGCCGTGGTATAAGATTCTAAGTGACCCTAGAGACCTAAAGCCTAAGCTCTGATACCACTTCTGTCGCGCCCCAAAACCCACCCTAGGAGTTAGAGTGAACTTTGGACGACTAATCATGACTTGCTTGACAACTAACCTGCAAAACCCACAGAGCATATACAATAGAGGACATTATAGCGGAAACATAACCATCAAAGCACAGCGGAAGTCTACCAAACTTCTATGTATATAGATACACAAATCCTGATTTATACAAAAAGTAACCAAAAGAAAGTGCGGACATGCCCACCAAAATACATAAATCTAACTCTCATCTCACCCACAGCTAATCCACTCAGAATCTAACACCACCTACTGATAACCCTCTACGAGAGGTTCCTCCAAAGGCTCCTCGACGTACTCCTCCTCCACCCATGGACCAGGAGCACAAACATCAAATGGAGCAGCAGCCCCCTCATAACCTGCCGACATAAGAAGTACGGCTGAGCATGGAATACTCAGCGGGTACTAAATACTAACCAACAATTATAGCATAACAATGGCAATACATAATCAAGAGCAATTCATATATGTCAGGCAGAAACAATTCATATCATACAAGGAAGTAAAGCAATTTATAATCATGCTTGTATTTCGTAGAAAGCCGATAAAACCTCTTGAAAACATCGTGCACTTGACTTGACTTGAAATATCTTTTCGTAGTTGAAAGCTTGTCTTCTTTGTCTTGCTTGATTCTTGTATATTGTGTCTTGTCATGCATGTCATGCGTGCTTGCTTGTGATCATGTAACTTGTGAGATGCACTTGTGAGATGTCTTGAGAGGGAAGGGAGACCCTTCTTTATGCAATGCACTTGAGAGGGAAGGGAGACCCTTCTTCATGATATGTATGTACTTGCGAGGGAAGGGAGGCCCTTCTTCATGTTATGCACTTGTGAGTGAGGGGAGACCCCTCATGAAATGTTGGTTCTTGTCTTCTTGTGAAAAGCGAGGTAAAACATATCATAGGATATGTCCCACCTTTAACCATGTTCTTGAAAACCTCGATAAATCATGTCATGCATGCCGTGCTCGTGAGAACCGTGTACATACTTGCATTTAAATTTAAATATGACATTTGGGTAATTTCACAACACATATGACATCAATGATTTAGCAATGTAACATTCATATCATTTAGGGACAGCAAGAAACACACTATCATAGTCCCTAGCAATATTCATAATTTATTAGGCATGCATTTCCTAATTTACAGCTCACTGTATTCACCTTGGCATTTCATCAAACATGGTGTGTTCATTATGGATTTATCTTACAACATGCTTTTCTAGATGGGTTTTTACTCAATCATACATGTATGTTCATTATTGGAACAATGCCCTTCCCCGTTCATTCATCACACACAACCATTGGCATCCAATCGCCCATTCCATCTCCATTCACCATTCACCATTTACCATTCACCATTCACCATTCACCATTCACCATTCATCCATCTCATAGCACATGTGTAAATGAAAGAAATCACAAGAAATAAAAGGGAAGAAGAGGAACTATAACTAGGAGGGTAGCAAGAAGTACCGACCTTGAAGAAATGAGGAAGCAATCCCTCTTCCAAACGACTGTGAGTTGCTGCCCTAGCTTGGAACACGAGCTCTGCACGAGCTTGAGCCAAGATCTTGAAGAAATCGGGCTTGAGGTTGATCTAGGGTTTCAAAACCCTTTGATTTCTCTCCAAAATGGAAACCCAAGGTTGGAATCGCCTTCTCCCCTTTCTCCTATTCTCTCAAACTCTCTAAGTGTCGAATGATGCCCTAAAGGCTCGGGTTAAACTCTTAAGGTAAGAGTGGACCGACCAAAAGACCCTAATACCCTTACTAAAATTTCTGAAAAACGCGAGGACCGTGAATAGTGTCGAACACGTTGTGCTGTGAACAGTGCCACACACGTTGTGCTGTGAACAGTGCCGAACACGTTGTGCTGTGAACAGTGCCAAACACGTTGTGCTGTGAACAGTGCCGAACACGTTGTGCTGTGAACAGTGCAACACACGTTGTCCTGTGAACAGTGCCGAACACGTTGTGCTGTGAACAGTGCCACACACGTTGTGCTGTGAATAGTGCCGATCACGTTGTGCTGTGAACAGTACCAAACACGTTGTCCGTGAACAGTGCCACACACGTTGTGCTGTGAACAGTACCAAACACATTGTCCGTTGTGAATAATACCAAACACGTTGTCCGTTGTGAAGGGTGCCGAACCCGTTGTCATGTTATGTCGTGCATAGTGCTGAGCTCGTAGTCCGTTGTCTTATGTACAACGTGCCCGTTGTGCTGTACATCGTACCCGTTGTGAGCTGTACAACGTACCCGTTGTGAGCTGTACAACGGATGTAGAACGTATACGTTATCAGAGTACGTTGTCTGTGCTACGTTATCAGAGTACGACGTCAGAGCACGTCCTTAGTGCCTTCCGAGCTACGTCCTCAGTGCATAACTGAGCTACGTCCTTAGTGTATAACCGAGCTACGATTGCCTACAGGTTCAGACTGTTTTGGCCATATCTTTTGACTCGTTCGTCCGATTTTGACGATTCAACTTGCGTTGTGTTCGTACTTCGAAAAGGAACATTTCTGACGTTTCGAAATTTCCAATTTCTTCCTTATTTATTAATTATTCCTCCTAAAATGGCAAAATGACAACGAAAGTGTCATGTATTAAGCATGAAAAGGTCTGGGGCTCTACAGATGACTTGTTCGATCAGTTGAAGGGAGCGAGATTTTTCTCGAAGATAGATCTTCGATCGGGTTATCACCAGTTGAAGATTAAGGTGGAAGATGTTCCCAAAACTGCTTTCAAGACTCGGTATGGACACTACGAGTTCTTGGTGATGCCTTTTGGACTCACGAACGCGCCGGCAGCCCTTATGGATTTGATGAACCGGGTGTTCCGGCCATATCTTGATAGGTGCGTGATTGTATTTGTTGATGAAATTTTGGTCTATTCCCAGACACGGGAAGATCACACACGCGATCTACGCCTTGCTTTGGAAATGCTAATAGAGCACAAGCCATATGCCAAACTTAGCAAGTGTCAGTTTTGGCTCGAAGAGGTGGCATTTATAGGCCACGTTGTTTCCGCGGAAGGCATATCGGTAGATCCAAAGAAGATAGAGGCTGTTATGAGTTGGGCAAGGCCCAAGAGTGTCACAGAGATACGCAGTTTTCTTGGGCTGGCAGGCTACTATAGGAGATTCGTAGAGGGTTTCTCCAGCCTTGCAGCACAGCTCACTTACCTGATAAGGAAGAATGCCAAGTTTGTATGGAGTGATAAGTGCGAGATCAGTTTCACGGAACTGAAGAAGAGGCTTACTATAGCCCCTGTCCTTACTGTACCATCTGGACCTTATGGGTATGAGGTGTATAGTGATGCCTCACAGGTTGGACTTGGGTGTGTACTCATGCAGCACAAGAAAGTCATTGCCTATGCATCAAGGCAATTGAAGGAGCATGAGAAGAATTATCCCACGCACGACTTGGAGCTTGCGGCGGTCGTGTTTGCACTTAAGATTTGGCGTCATTACCTTTATGGGGTGGAGTTCTATGTGTTCACCGATCACAAGAGTCTCAAGTATCTCTTTTCCCAAAAGGAGCTGAATCTAAGGCAACGGCGTTGGATGGAATTTTTGAAAAACTATGATTGTACCATTCAATACCACCCGGGTAAAGCAAATGTAGTGGCTGATGCTTTGAGTAGAAGACCTCCAGGATTATTAGCATGCATGTTGGTGCAAGAATGGAAGCTACTTGAAGACTTGGCAAATCTGGACATTAGTGTGAATGACTCTGTCCGTAGTCCTATCTTGGAAAATGTCACGGTTCGGTCATACATTATAGATTTGATCCAAGAATACCAAGCCACAGATGCTGAATTGTTGGCTTATCGGGACAAGGAAGTTGCTAAGGGTAGTGAGGACTTCTCTCTCACTAGCCAAGGTGCTATCACATTCAAGGGAAGGCTGTGTATCCCAGCCAATGCAGATCTTCGGAGGGAGATTATGAATGAAGCCCACCGGGCAAAGTACACTGTGCATCCAGGGGGTACGAAGATGTACCGGAACCTCAAGAGTCACTTTTGGTGGCGGAATATGAAGAGGGATGTTGCAGAATATGTGGCACGGTGCTTAGTGTGCCAACAGGTGAAAGCAGAACACATGCGACCTGCCGGTCTATTGCATTCTCTTCCTATTCCCGAGTGGAAATGGGAGAACATATCCATGGATTTCATAGTTGGCTTGCCAAAAATGGCAAGGGGCTCAGATGCGATTTGGGTTGTAGTGGATCGTCTGAAAAAGTCCGCACATTTCTTACCCTATCGAACTACTTTCAAATCTAGTCAGTTAGCCGCTTTGTACATCAAGGAAATGGTGAGGTTGCACGGAGTGCCCGTCAGTATTGTGTCGGATCGGGACCCAAGATTTACGTCAAGATTTTGGAAAAGTTTCCAAGAGGCTATGGGTTCCCGACTTGATTTCAGCACTGCTTTTCATCCACAGAGAAATGGACAAACCGAGAGAGTGAACCAAGTCATTGAAGACATGCTTCGGGCTTGTATGTTGGATTTCAGAGGCAGTTGGGAAGAGCACTTGCCTTTGGTTGAATTCGCCTATAATAACAGCTATCAGGCGAGTATCCAAATGGCTCCATTTGAGGCCTTGTATGGGCGAAGTTGTAGGTCTCCTCTCTATTGGGATGAGGTAGGAGAAAGGAAAGTACTTGGTCCGGAGTCGATTGAGCAAACTGCAAACACAGTAAAGATCATCCGGGATCGATTGAAAGCCGCTCAAGATCGCCAGAAAAGTTATGCGGACACGCGCCGTAGGGACTTGGAATTTCAAGTAGGGGATCAAGTTTTTGTGAAAGTATCTCCTAGCAAAGGTATCATGAGATTTGGCAAGCGAGGCAAGCTCAGTCCTCGGTATGTTGGGTCTTTTGAGATTATCACGCGAGTTGGTGAGGTTGCTTACAGGGTAGCTCTCCCACCTCACATGGCCGCAGTTCACAACGTTTTCCATGTGTCTATGCTTCGGAAGTACATTGCGGATCCTTCGCATGTCGTAGACTTGGAACCATTGGAGATTCGAGAGGACCTCACCTTGATTGAAAAGCCGGTTCAGATTTTGGATCGAAGAGATCAAGTGCTTCGCAACAAGACAATCCCTTTGGTTCTTGTGCAATGGCAACACCATGCTCGGGAAGAAGCTACATGGGAGCGTGAAGCCGAAGTCAAAGCGAAGTACCCAGAATTATTTGAATGAGTTTTTGCATAAGTTTTTATATGACTTGTAATTTTCTTTTTGGTTTGTAATGCAAGTAGCGTCTAAATTTCGAGGATGAAATTTTTGTAAGGGGGGGAGGATGTAGAGCCCCGGACCTTTTCACATTTAATGCATGACACTTTCGTTGCCATTTTGCCTTTAAAGAGGTATAATTAATAAATAAGGAAGAAATTGGAAATTCTAAAACATCAGAAATGTTCCTTTTCGAAGTACGAACCCAACGCAAGTTGAACCGTCAAAATCGGACGAATGAGTCAAAAGTTATGGCCAAAACAGTTTGGACCTGCAGACCACCGATCGCTCGGTCCATGGAGCGATCGATCGGTTTATTTACACATGTGCTATGAGATGGATGGTTGTGAATGGTGAATGGAGATGGAATGGGTGATTGGATGTCAATGGTTGTGTTGTGATGATTAAAATGGGGAGGGCATTGTTCCAATAATGAACATACATGCATGATTTGAGTAAAACCCATCTAGAAAAGCATGTTGTAGGGTAAATCAATAATGAACACACCATGTTTGATGAAATGCCAAGATGAATGAAATGAATAATAAATAAAGAAATTGCATGCTTAAACATTCATGGAAATTGCTAGGGTTATGGTAGTGTGTTTTCGCGCTTCCCCTAAATTGTTTAATTTATTACTTGTATATATGGTGATGTGCAATGTATTGTGAATTCCCCAAAATATCATATTTAATTTCCATTGCAAGTGTGTACACGATTACACGAGCACGGCATGAAACGAAGTGATTTACCGATGTTTTCAAGGACGAGATGTAGAGGTGGGGCATATCCTACGATATGTTTCACTTCACTTTTGTCAAGGACAAGATGATCATGCATTGCATAGGGAAGGGTCTCCCATCCCATCGCATTACACGCATGGCATGGCATCGTATTACACGCATGGCATAGCATCGCATGACACGCATAGCATAGCATTTCATGACACTCATGGCATGACATGACACGCATGGATGCTAGTTGCGACGGACTATGAACGGTAACTAGGCATACCCATCTGCATATAGGGTACTAGTTGCGACGAACTATGAACGGCAACTAGGCATATCATTCCGCATGGATGCTAGTTGCGACGAGCTATGAACGGCAACTAGTCATACACATTCTGCATGGATGCTAGTTGCGACGGACTATGAACGGCAACTAGGCATGTCATTCCGCATATAAGGTACTAGTTGCGACGGACTATGAACGGCAACTAGGCATGTCATTCCACATATAAGGTACTAGTTGCGACGGACTAAGAACGGCAACTAGGGATGTCATTCCGCATATAGGGTACTAGTTGCGACGGACTATGAACGGCAACTAGGCATGTGAACATGTTTAAGTTCCAAATAAGCAAGCATGATACACGCATAGCATGACATGGCACGCATGATACAAGCATGACAAGCATGACACGGTAAATAAGTTCCCAATTACGCGAAGGGTATTTTAAGTCAAGTCAAGTGCATGGTGTTTTTCAAGGATTTTATCAGCTTTTCATGAACTGCAAGCATGATTATGAATTTCCTTATTTCTTTGTATGATATTAACTGTTCCTGATTCATATATATCTATATTGTTTCCTGGGTATACATTGCTATCTCTTGCTATAACTGTTGGTTAGTATTTAGTACCCACTGAGTATTCCATGCTCAGCCGTCCTTCTTATGTCGGCAAGTTCTGAGGGAGCTGCTGCTCCATTTGATGTTTGTGCTCCTGGTCCATGGGTGGAGGAGGAGTACGTCGAAGAGCCTTTGGAGGAACCTCCCATAGAGGGTTATCAGTAGGTGGTGTTAGATTCTGAGTGGATTAGCTGTGGGTGAGCATGAGTGATTATATCCATGTATTTTGGCGGGCATGTCCGCACTTTCTTTGTTTTGATTTCTTTGTATTAAAACTTGGACCATGTGTATATACTTAGAGGTTTGTTAGACTTCCGCTGTGTCTTATAGTTATGCTTCCGCTGTTATCCTCTATTGTATGTGCTCTGTGAGTGTTTTGCAGGTGGTTTGTCAAGCAAGTCATGTAAGTCATGATTTAGTCGTCCACGATTCACTCTAACTCCTAGGGTGGGTTTTGGGTCACGACATCCTAAGTGTTGGAGTTGGTTTCAAGCGAATCCGAGGCCGTATGCCCGATTTGGGCACCAAGACGATCAAAATCCATGTTTCTCAACTATACTTTGGCCTAAACCTAAAACCTTCAACCATTTCGAAGCCGGTGGTTGGATTTTGATCTCGTTTCTTCTCACGGGTGTATTACAATACATCTAAAGTGTTGTATTTGGTTTTGAGTGAATACGAGGCCCTATGACGGATTTTGGCACCGAGATGGCCGAAATCCCTATTTCTCAACTATACTTTGTCCTAAATCTACAACCTCTCACCATTTCCAAACCGCGGGTCGCATTATGATCCCATTTCTTCTGACACGTGTATTTAAATACACCCTAAGTGTTGCAGTTCGTTTCGAGTGAATCCGATGCCATATGCCCGATTTAGGCAACGAGATAGCCGAAACCCAAGTTTCTCAACAATACTTTGGCCTAAACCTAAAACTTCCATCAATTCCAAGCCGAGGATCAGATTTTGATCCCGTTTCTTCTAACAGGTGTATTACCATACATCCTAAGTGTTGTAGTTGATTTCGATTGAATACGAGGCCATATGACAAATTTTTGCTTCGAGATGGCCATAATCCATGTTTCTCAACTATACATTTTCCTAAACCAACAACCTTCCACCTTTCCAATCCGGGGGTTTTATTTTGATTCTGTTTCGTCTAATGTGTGTATTTCATTACATCGTAAGTGTTGCAGTTCGTTTCGAGTGAATCCGAGGCCGTATGCCTGATCTGGGCACCGAGAGGTCCGGAATCCATGTTTCTCAACTATACTTTGCCCTAAACATACAACCATCCGCCACTTTCAAACCGGGGGTCAAATTTTGATCCCATTTCATCTAACATGTGTATTTCAATATATTTTAAGTGTTGGAGTTGGTTTCGAGCGAATCTGAGGCCGTATGCCCGATTTGGGCACCGAGATTTCCGACATCCATGTTTCTCAAGTATACTTTGGCCTAAACCTACAACCTTCCACCATTTCTAAGATCGGGGGAAGATTTCGACCTATTACTTCTATTGCGTGTATTTCGAGTGGATCCGAGGCTGTAAGCCCGATTTGGGAACCGAGATGGTCGAAATCTATGTTTCTCAACTATACTTTGGCCAAAATCTACAACCTTCCACTGTTTTCATGTCAGGAGTTGAATTTTGATCTCATTTCTTCTCAAGTATTTATTTTAATACATCCTAAGTTTTTGAGTTGGTTTCGAGCGAATCTGAGGCCGTATGCCCAATTTGGCCACCAAGATGGCCGAAATCCATGTTTCTCAACTATACCTCGGCCTAAACCTACGACCATCCACTATTTCCAAGCCGAAGGTCTGATTTCGATCCTATTTCTTTTAACACGTGTATTGTAATTCATAATAAGTCTTCGGGTTTTTTTGAGCGAATCTGAGGCCGTATGCCCGATTTGGGCACTAGGATGGTGGAAACCCATGTTTCTCAACTATATTTTCGGCGACACATACAACCTTCCATCATCTCCAAGTCGGGTCAGATCTCGATCACGTTTCTTCTAACTCGTGTATTTCAATACATCCTCAGTGTTCGAGTTCATTTCAACCAAATCCTAAGTGTTGTATTTGGTTTCGAATGAATACGAGGCCCTATGATGGATTTTGACACCGAGATGTCCGAAATCCATGTTTTTTCTCAACTATACTTTGTCCTAAACCTACAATCTTCCACCATTTCCAAACCCGGGTTCCTATTTTGACCCCATTTCTTCTAACGCATGTATTTCAATACACTCTAAGTGTTGCAGTTAGTTTCGAGCGAATCTGATGCTGTATGCCCTATTTGGGCATCGAGATGGCAGAAATCCATGTTTCTCAACTGTACTTTGGCCTAAACATACAACCTTCGACCATTTCCAAACTGGGGGTCAAATTTTGATCCCGTTTCTTCTAACGTGTATATTTTAATACATTCTAAGTGTTGGAGTTGGTTTCGAGATGTCCGAAAACCATGTTTCTCAAGTATACATTGGCCTAAACCTACAACCTTCCACCGTTTCTAAGACCGGGGTAGGATTTCGATCCCGTTACTTCTATCACATGATTTTCAATAAATCCTAAGAGTTGGAGTTGGTTTCGAGTGGATCCGAGGCTGTATGCCCGATTTGGGAATTGAGATGGCCGAAATCTATGTTTCTCAACTATACTTTGGCCAACATCTACAACCTTCCACTATTTCCAAGTCAGGAGTTGAATTTTGACTTCATTTCTTCTAAAGAATTTATTTTAATACATCCTAATTTTTGGAGTTGGTTTCGAGCGAATTAGAGGCCGAATGCCCGATTTGGCCACTGAGATGGCCGAAATCCATGTTTCTCAACTATACCTCGGCCTAAACCTACAACCTTCAACTATTTCCAAGCCGGAGGTTGGATTTTGATCCTACTTCTTTTAATGCATGTATTGTAATACATCCTAAGTGTTGGAGTTTGTTTCGAGCAAATCTAAGGCCGTATGCCTGATTTGGGCACTAGGATGGCGGAAACCCATGTTTCCCAACTATACTTTCGGCGACACATACTACCTTCCATCATTTCCAAGTCGGGGGTCAGATCTCAATCTTGTTTCTTCTAACTCGTGTATTTCAATACATTCTCAGTGTTCGAGTTGATTTCGACCAAATCCGAGGCCATTTGCCCAATCAACTATACTTTGGCCTAAACCTACAACCTTCCACCATTTCAATGATGCAGTTCGGATTTCGATCCTATTTCTTCTAACTTGTGTATTTCAATACATCCTAAGTGTTGGAGTTGGTTTTAAGAGAATCTGATGCCGTATGCCTGATTTGGGCAGTGAGATGGCCGAAATCCATGTTTTCTCAACTATAGTTCAGCCTAACCTACAACCTTCCACTATTTCTAGGCCGAGGGTCAGATTTTGATCATGTTTCATTTAACTCATTTATTTTAATACATCCAAAGTGTTGGAGTTGGTTTCGACAGATTCTGACGCCGTATGCCCGATTTAGGCACCGAGATGGCCGAAGTCCATTTTCTCAACAGTACGTTAGCCTAAACCTACAACCTTCCACCATTTCCAAGCCGGGGGTCGGATTTTGATCCCATTTCTTCTAACCCATGTATTTCAATACATCGGAAGTGTTGGAGTTTCTTTTGAGCGAAACTCAGGCTTTATGCCCGGTTTGGGCACCAAGATGGACGAAATCATGTTTCTCTACTATACTTTAACCTAAACCTACAACCTTCCAACATTTTCAAGCCAGGGGTCAAATTCTAATCCTATTTCTTCTAACTCATGTATTTCAATACATCCTAAGGCCGTATGCCAGATTTGGGCACAAAGATGGCCAAAATCCATGTTTCTCAACTATACTTTAACTTAAACCTAAAACTTTCCACCATTTCTAAGCCGAGGGTCAGATTTCGATCCCGTTTCTTCTAACAGGTGTATCATTATACAACCTGAGGGTTGTAGTTGATTTCGAATGAATACGAGGCCCTATGACAAATTTTGGCACCAAGATGGCCGTAATCTATGTTTCTCAACTATACTTTGTCCTAAACCTACAACCTTCCACATTTCCAAACCGGGGTCGCATTTTGATCCATTTTATTCGAATGCGTGTATTTCATTACATCCTAAGTATTGCAATTGGTTTCGAGCGAATCCGAGGCCGTATGCCCGATCTTGGCACTAGGATGGCCGAAATCCATGTTTCTAAACTATTCTTTGGCCTAAACATACAACCTTCCACCATTTCTAAACCGGGGGTCAAATTTTTATCCTATTTCTTCCAGCGCATGTATTTTAATACATTCTAATTATTGGAGTTGCTTTCGAGCGAATCCAATACTGTATGCCAGATTTGGGTACCGAGATCGCTGAAATCCATCTTTCTCAACTATACTTCTGCCAAAACCTAGAACCTTTCACTATTTCCAAGCCAAGGGTCGAATTTCAATCTCGTTTCCTCTAGCACCTGTAATTGAATACATCCTAAGTGTTCGAGTTGGTTTCAAGCGAATCTGACGCCGTATGCCGGATTTGGGCACCAAGATGGCCGAAATCCATCTTTCTCAACTTTACTTCGCCCTAAAGCTAAAACCTTCTACCATTTCCAAGCCGGTGGTTAGATTTCGATTCCGTGTCTTCTAATGGGTGTATTACAATACATCCTAAGTTTCGTATTTGGTTTCGAGTGAATATGTAGAGCCCCAGACTTTTTCATGCTTAATACATGGCACTTTCGTAGCCAATTTGCCTTTAAAGTAGTACAATTAATAAATAAGGAAAAAATTGAAACTTCTAAACCATCAAAAATGTTCCTTTTCGAAGTACGAACCCAACGCAAGTTGAATCGTCAAAATCCGACGAACGAGTCAAAATATATGACCAAAACAGTTTGGACCTGCAGACCACCGATCGCTCGGTCCATGGAGCGATCGATCGGTCCAAAACCGATCGATCGGAGGCTATCGACTAGTCGAAAATTTTGTATGGCGAAATTTTTCAGAGAGTAGATTTGTGGCCGATCGCTTGGTTAGGTAACTGATCGATGGGTAGGCAACCGATCGCTCGGTATCGACCACCGATCGATCTGTGTATCGCGTTTTGCAGAAATTTTAGTAAGGGTGTTTCTGTCTTTTGGCGTTTCACACTTGCCTTAAGAGTCTTGCCCGAGCCTTTAGGGCTCATTTACAACACTTAAGAGATTTAAGAGATAGGAGAGAAGAGGAAAGGGGTTTTCCAATACCTAGGTTTTCATTTGGGGAGAAATCAAAGGGGTTAAGACCCTAGATCAACCCCAAACCCATTTTCTTCAAGATCAAGGCTCAAGCATTCGAGGAGCTTGTGATCCAAGCTAGGGCAGTAGCTACACGGTCGTTTTTGGAAGGGGTTTCTTCTTCATTTCTTCAAGGTCGGTACTTCTTGCTACCCTCCTAGTTATAGTTCCTTCTTTTCCTTTATTTCTCTTTGTTTTCTTTCATTTACACATGTGCTATGAGATGGATGGGTGTGAATGGTGAATGGAGACGAAATGGGCGATTGGATGCCGTATGTATGGTTGTGATGAATGAAATGGGGAGGGCATTGTGCAAATAATAAACATACAAGTGTGATGTGAGTATAACCCACCTAGAAAAGCATGACCTAGGTTAAGAAAATAATGAACACACCCTATGTTTGATGAAACGCCAAGGTGAATAAAATGAATGATAAATTAAGGGAATACATGCTTAATTATTCATGAAATTGTTAGGGCTTATGATAGTGTGTTTCTTACATTTCTTAAAATGTGTAAATTATTACTTGCTTAAATTGTGATATGCTATGCTTTATGAATTACCCAAATTGTCATATTTAATTCCAAATGCAAGTATGCACGCGATCTCATGAGCACGCATGCATGATATGGGTTACCAACGTTTTTCAAGAATGGGATTTAGAGGTGGGACATATCCTACGATATGTTTTACCTCGCTTTTCACAAGAAAACAAGAACAAACATTTCACGAGGGGTCTCCCCTCACTCACAAGTGCATAGCATAAAGAAGGGCCTCCCTTCCCTCGCAAGTACATACATATCATGAAGAAGGGTCTCCCTTCCCTCTCAAGTGCATTGCATAAAGAAGGGTCTCCCTTCCCTCTCAAGGCATCTCACAAGCGTATCTCATAAGTGTATCTCACAAGTTACATGCTCACAAGCAAGCACGCATGATATGCATGACATGACACGACATACAAGAATCGAACAAGATAGACAAGACGAGTTTTCAAGCACGAAAATGGTACCTTAAGTCAAGTCAAGCGCACGGTGTTTTCAATGGTTTTATCGACTTTTATGAATGCAAGCATGATTATATACTGCTTTACTTTATTGTTATGATATGAATTATTCCTGCTTGTATGCGTGAATTGTTTCCTGCTCTATGTATCGCTATCTGTATGCTATGACTGTTGGTTAGTAGTTGGTACACGTTGAGTATTCCATGCTCAGCCGTACTTCTTATGTCGGTAGGTGATAGCAGAGCAGCTGCTCCTTTTGATGTCTGTGCTCCTAGCCCATGGGTGGAGGAGGAGTACGTCGAGGAACCTTTGGAGGAACCTCCAGTAGAGGGTTACCATTAGGTGGTTGTAGATTCTGAGTGATATAGCTGTGGGTGAGTTGAGAGAGACATATCCATGTATTTTGGCGGGCATGTCCGCACTTTCTTTTGGATTTCTTTTGTGTAAACTTGGATTTGTATATACATAGAGGTTTGTTTAGACTTCCGCTGTGCTTTATAGTTTATGTTTCCGCTATTATTGTCCTCTATTGTGTATGCTCAATGGGTTTGCAAGTTATTTTGGTCAAGTAAGTCATGATTAGTCTTCCAAAGTTCACTCTAACTCCTAGGGTGGGTTTTGGGTCACGACAGAAGTGGTATCAGAGCTTAGGCTTTAGGTTTCTAGGGTCACTTAGAATCTAATACCACGGCTTGACAAGAGCATATGTTAGGAAACAAGTTAGGAAGGAAGTAAGTCGGAATCGAGTCATGATCCAAGTGTAAGACTAAACTTTAGCCTTAGTCAAAATGGTTGTTTCAACCAAGTACAAGTCTTAGGAACGCTAGAACACCAAAGTATAATATCATAAATACTCTGATGATTGATGCGAAGTATATTAGTATTATATTATACGAATATTGCCACTTGAATTATTGTGAAATGGAAATGCGATAAATTGTAGTTTCAAGTGAGACTCATGTGGTGCTATTTTCTCAGGACTTTAGTCATGAGACGGGGCACACGGGGTCGTGGACCACACACCAGAGCTTCATCTTCTTCTAGAGATGAGGATGAGCAGCCGGACCTCTCCTAGGTCTTAGGTTCTATTGCTGAAACACTCGCCATACTGGCGGCTCGGCAGACTATACCTTCTTTGGCGGCACCTACTCCACCGCCTACGGCTCCAGTACATCGTACAGCTGGAGTTGAGGCATTCAGGAGATTGAGGCCTCCACCATTCCATGGGAGTGTGGACCCTCTTGCTGCGAAGGCATGGATCCTCCAGATGGAGAAGATCTTTGCAGTCCTCTCGCCTACAGAGGAGGATAGAGTAGCATGGGCAGTTTTCATGCTAGAGGGCAAAGCCCACCATTGGTGGTTGTCCGCATTGAGGACGCGAGATTTGACCATGCAGGGTCAACCTTGGACTTGGGAGGAGTTCAAGGACACTTTTTATAAGAAGTACTTTCCGATCGGAGCACGGGAAAAGAAAGAGAGAGAATTCATCAACCTTGAGCAAGGTTCGATGTCAGTAGCACAATATGAAGCTAAGTTCTCGGAGCTCTCTAGATTTGCGCCTCACATGGTTGCTACTGAGGCAAGGAAGGCGAGGAGAATTTAGTAAGGGCTCAAGGATGTCATTATAGAGAAAGTATCGGCTTTCAGGCACGCTACTTATCCGGAAGTGGTAGACAAAGCCTTATTGATCGAGACAAATTCTGAGGCGGTGTCCAAGAAGAGGGAGTTGGCAAGAAGCCAAGCCAGTAGTTCAACACCTCCAGAGAGGCGGGCTCGTACCAACCCTTATCAGTATGCGTGGCTAGCACCACCGATGAGGCCATCTTATGCACCTCCAGCTCCACGGCAGTATGTGCCTCATGCACCGCGACCTCAGGCTCTTCTAGCTCCACGACCAGTTGCACCTCAGACGGTGAGGTATGCTCCACCTCCGGCCCCTCCGACCTATACACACGAGGTTTACACTTCGTGCGGCCGAAGGCACCCGGCAGGAGATTACCCAAGGGCATCGGGTGGATGTTTTCATTGTGGTCGCCAGGGCCATATGATCAGGGATTGCCCCAGTCGGCATTTACCAGGCCAGTCTCAGGGGATGGCAGCACGCCCAGCAGGATCATATCAGGCGTCATCCCAGACTACCCGGTCTACACCTCCGCCTTGCTTATGAACCAAGGGTGAGTTTTTGCCTTGACAGAAGGTGATGCACTTGCATCTGATGATGTGGTGCAAGGTACGCGTTTAGAGTTATTCTTTTATCCACGATTTCATGTTATGCCTTATTCCTTGTGTACGTATATGGCGTGCTATATATATATATCTATTTACCATATATATGATGTTGATGCATGGATTGACTGAGCTAGCTAAAAATTTCAGGAACCTTACTAGTCAATGAATGTTTAGCTCGAGTGTTGATCGATACCGGGTCTACTCATTCGTTTGTCTCATCGAGCTTCTCAGAAGGCTTTTCTGTGGAGCCTAGTCAGTTAGAACCGGAATTAGCCATTTCGACTCCTCTTGGCAAGACAGTATTAGCGGATAAAGTGTATAGAAACAGTGTGGTTCAAGTGGGAAGCCACGAATTGGCGGTTGATCTAATCATCCTCAGATTTCAAGACTTTGATGTTATATTGGGAATGGATTGGTTAGCAGCGCATCATAGCAATGTGGCTTGTTTTGAAAAGATTGTACTCTTCCGGCCAGTAGAAGGAAAACCATTCCATTTTCGAGGGTTGAAAGGTAGAGGTATTGCTCGCTTTGCGGCGTTGAGCTTAGCTAACCCCGAGGCAAAGGACTCTTCGACTATTCCGGTTGTGAGTGAATTCCTGGATGTATTTCCAGAGGAGTTGCCAGGGTTGCCTCCAGACAGGGAGATTGAGTTTGGGATTAAGCTTGCACCAGGCACAGCTCCTATTTTCAGGGCTCCGTATAGAATGGCCCCTATTGAACTCAAAGAGTTGAAGACTCAGTTGGAGGAATTGCAAGGCCTTGGTTTCATTCGACCAAGTGTCTCACCGTGGGGTGCCCCGGTGTTATTTGTTAAGAAGAAAGATGGCTCGATGCGGATGTGCGTCGATTATCGGCAATTGAACAAAGTCACTATAAAGAATAGGTATCCATTGCCTAGAATTGATGACTTGTTCGATCAGTTGAAAGGAGCAAGATTTTTCTCGAAGATAGATCTTCGATCGGGCTATCACCAGTTGAAGATTAAGGCGGAAGATGTTCCCAAAACTGTCTTTCGGACTCGGTATGGACACTACGAGTTCTTGTTAATGCCTTTTGGTCTCACAAATGCACCAGTAGCTTTTATGGACTTAATGAACCGGGTGTTCCGGCCATACCTGGATCGATGCGTGATCTTATTTTTCGACGATATCTTAGTGTATTCCTAAACACGGGAAGATCACATGCGAGACCTTCGCCTTGCTTTGGAAATGCTGAGAGAGCACAAGCTACACGCTAAACTTAGCAAGTGTGAGTTTTGGTTGGAAGAGGTGGCATTCCTAGGCCACGTTGTATCCACAGAAGGTATATCGGTAGATCCAAAGAAGATAGAGACAGTCATGAGTTGGGTGAGGCCCAAGAGTGTCACAGAGATACGCAATTTCCTTGGGTTGGCAGGCTACTACAAGAGATTTGTGGAGGGTTTCTCCAGCCTTGCAGCACCACTCACTTACCTGACGAGGAAGAATGCAAAGTTTGTATGGAGCGATAAGTGTGAGATCAATTTCACGGAACTGAAGAGGAGGCTTACTAGAGCCCCTGTCCTTACTATACCATCTGGACCTTATGGGTATGAGGTGTATAGTGATGCTTCACACGTTGGACTTGGGTGTGTACTCATGCAGCACAAGAAAGTCATTGCCTATGCATCAAGGCAATTGAAGGAGCATGAGAAGAATTATCCCACGCACGACTTGGAGCTTGTGGCGGTCGTGTTTGCACTTAAGATTTGGCGTCATTACCTTTATGGGGTGGAGTTCTATGTGGTCATGGATCACAAGAGTCTCAAGTATCTCTTTTCCCAAAAGGAGCTTAATCTAAGGCAACGGCGTTGGATGAAATTTTTTTAAGACTATGATTGTACCATTCAATACCACCCGGGTAAAGTAAATGTAGTGGCTAATGCTTTGAGTAGAAGACCTCCGGGATTATTAGCACACATGTTGATGCAGGAATGGAAGCTACTTGAAGATTTGGCAAATCTGGACATTAGTGTGAATGACTCTGTCCGTAGTTCTATCTTGGCAAATGTCACGGTTCGGCCATACATTATAGATTTGATCCAAGAATACCAAGCCACGGATGCTGAATTATTGGCTTATCAGGACAAGGAAGTTGCCAAGGGTAGTGAAGACTTCTCTCTCACTAGCCGGGGTTCTATCACATTCAAGGGAAGGCTTTGTGTTCCGGCCAATGCGGATCTTTCACGAGAGATTATGGATGAAGCCCACCGGGCAAAGTACACTGTGCATCCAGGGGGTACGAAGATGTACCAGAACCTCAAGAGTCACTTTTGGTGGCGGAATATGAAGAGGGATATTGCTGAATATGTGGCACGATGCTTAGTGTGCCAGCAAGTGAAAGCAGAACACAAGCGACCCGCCGGTCTATTGCAGTCTCTTCCTATTCCCGAGTAGAAATGGGAGAACATATCCATGGATTTCATAGTTGGCTTACCAAAGACGGCAAGGAGCTCAGATGCAATATGGGTAGTAGTGGATCGTTTGACAAAGTCCGCTCATTTCTTACCCTACCGTACTACCTTCAACTCTAGTCAGTTGGCCGCACTATATATCAAGGAAGTTGTTAGGCTACACGGAGTGCCAGTCAGTATTGTGTCGGATCGGGATACAAGATTTACATCAAGATTCTGGAAAAGCTTCCAGGAAGCTATGGGATCCCGACTTGATTTCAGCACTGCTTTTCATCCACAGACGGATGGGCAAACCGAGAGGGTGAATCAAGTAATAGAAGACATGCTTCGGGCTTGTATGCTGGATTTCAAAGGTAGTTGGGAAGAGCACTTGCCTTTGGTAGAGTTCGCCCACAACAATAGCTATCAGGCGAGTGTAGAGCCCCGGACTTTTTCATGTTATATGCATGGCACTTTCGTAGCCCATTTGCCTTTAAAGTAGTACAATTATAAATAAGGAAGACATTGAAAATTTTGAACTGTCAAAAATGTTCCTTTTCGAAGTACGAACCCAACGCAAGTTGAATCGTCAAAATATATGGCCAAAAAAATTTGGACCTGCAGAGCACCAATCGCTCGGTCCATGGAGTGATCGATCGGTCCAAAACCGATCGATCGGCAGCTATCGACTGGTCGAAGAATTTGTATGGGAAAATTTTCCAGAGAGTTAATTTTTGGTCGAGAGCTCGGTCAACACACCGATCGCTCGGTAGGCAACCGATCAATCGGTTATAACCACAGATCGCTCGGTCTTCGTGTTTTTGCATAAATTTTAGTAAGGGTGTTTCTGTCTTTTGGCGTTTCACACTTGCCTTAAGAGTCTTGCCCGAGCCTTTAGGGCTCATTTACAACACTTAAGAGATTTAAGAGATAGGAGAGAAGAGGAAAGGGGTTTTCCAAAACCTAGGTTTTCATTTGGGGAGAAATCAAAGGGGTTAAGACCCTAGATCAACCCCAAGCCCGTTTTCTTCAAGATCAAGGCTCAAGCATTCAAGGAGCTCGTGATCCAAGCTAGGACAGCAGCTACACGGTCGTTTTTGGAAGGGGTTTCTTCCTCATTTCTTCAAGGTCGGTACTT
Organism: Tetracentron sinense; assembly: GCA_015143295.1. Classification (NCBI taxonomy): domain Eukaryota; kingdom Viridiplantae; phylum Streptophyta; class Magnoliopsida; order Trochodendrales; family Trochodendraceae; genus Tetracentron; species Tetracentron sinense. The sequence goes on along the minus strand of CM026562.1, from coordinate 12,024,964 downwards.
CTTGCTACCCCCTAGTCATAGCTCGTCTTTTCCTTTATTTTCTCCTTGTTTCCTTCCTTTGTACATGCGCTATGAGTTTGGAAGTGTGAACGTGGTGAATGGAGATGGAATAGGCGATTGGATGCCAATGGTTGTGTTGCGATGATTGAAACGGGAGAGGGCATTGTATCCATAATAAACACAAATTTATGATGTGAGTGAACTCACCTAGAAAAGCATGATTTGGGTTTAAATGAATAATGAATAATGAACACACCATGTTTGATGAAATGCCAAGGTGAATAAAGTGAGTTATAAATTAGGAAATGCATGCCTAATAAATTATGGAAATTGCTAGGGCCTATGATAGTGTGTTTTCCTGCTTTCCCTAAATGATGTGAATATTGCATTGCTCAATCATTGATGTTATATGAGTTGTGAATTACCCAAATGTCATGTTTAAATTCAAATGCAAGTATGCACACGAACCCACGAGCACGGCATGCATTACATGATTTACCGAGGTTTTCAAGAATGGGATTTAGGGTGGGGCATATCCTACGATATGTTCTACCTCACTTTTCACAAGAAAATAAGAACAAACATACCACGAGGGGACTCCCCTCACTCACAAGTGCATAGCATAAAGAAGGGCCTCCCTTCCCTCGCAAGTACATGCATATCATGAAGAAGGGTCTCCCTTCCCTCTCAAGTGCATTGCATAAAGAAGGGTCTCCCTTCCCTCTCAAGGCATCTCATAAGCGCATCTCATAAGTGTATCTCACAAGTTACATGATCACAAGCAAGCACGCATGACATGCATGACATGACACGATTAACAAGAATCAAGCAAGATAGACAAGACGAGTTTTCAAGAACGAAAATGGTACTTAAGTCAAGTCAAGTGCACAGTGTTTTCAAGGGTTTTATCAGCTTTTCACGAAATGCAAGCATGATTATAAATTGCTTTACTTCCTTGTATGAAATGAATTGTTCCCGTTTAATATATATTAATCGCTCCTGATTTGTGTATTGCCATTTTTATGCTATGACTATTGGTTAGTATTTGGTACCCGCTGAGTATTCCAGGCTCAGCCGTACTTCTTATGTCGGTAGGTGATAGCGGAGAAGCTGCTCCTTTTGATATCTGTGCTCCTGGCCCATGGGTGGAGGAGGAGTACGTCGAGGAACCTTTGAAGGAACCTCCAGTAGAGGGTTACCATTAGGTGATTGTAGATTCTGAGTGATATAGTTGTGGGTGAGATGAGAGATATACATTCATGTATTTTGGCGGGTCTGTCCGCACTTTCTTTTGGATTTCTTTTGTGTAAACTTGGATTTGTATATATATATAGAGGTTTGTTTATACTTCCGCTGTGATTTATGGTTATGTTTCCGCTATGATGTCCTCTATTGTATATGCTCTGTGGGTTTTGCAGGTTGGTTTGTCAAGCAAGTCATGATTAGTCGTCCAAAGTTCACTCTAACTCCTAGGGTGGGTTTTGGGTCGCGACAGCGAGTATCCAAATGGCTCCATTCGAGGCTTTGTACGGGCGAAGTTGCAGGTCTCCTCTCTACTGGGATGAGATAGGAGAAAGAAAAGTACTGGGTCCAGAGTTGATCGAGCAAACTACTAGTATAGTCAAGATCATTCGGGATCGGTTGAAAGCCGCTCAAGATCGTCAAAAGAGCTATGCGGACACATGCCGTAGGGACTTGGAGTTCCAGGTTGGGGATCAAGTCTTTATGAAGGTATCTCCTAGCAAGGGGATTATGAGATTTGGCAGGCGAGGCAAGCTTAGTCCTCGATATGTTGGCCCGTTTCAGATCATCATGCGAGTTGGCGAGGTTGCTTACAGGGTAGCTCTTCCACCTTACATGGCCGCGGTTCACAATGTTTTCCATGTGTCTATGCTTCAGAAGTACATTGCGGATCCTTCGCATGTCATAGACTTAGAACCATTGGAAATTCGAGAGGATCTCACTTTAGTAGAGAAGTCGGTTCACATATTGGATCGGAGAGATCAAGTCCTTCGCAACAAAACTATTCCATTGGTCCTCGTGGAGTGGCAACATCACGCTAGAGAAGAGGCTACATGGGAACGTGAGGCCGAAGTCAAAGCGAAGTACCCGAAATTGTTTGAATGAGTTTTGTACAGGTTTTGTCTTGTAATTTTGTTTTGGTTTGTAATGCAAGTATCGTCTAAATTTCGAGGATGAAATTTTTGTAAGGGAGGGAGGATGTAGAGCCCCGGACTTTTTCATGCTTAATACATGGCACTTTCGTAGCCAATTTGCCTTTAAAGTAGTACAATTAATAAATAAGGAAGAAATTGAAAATTTTGAACTGTCAAAAATGTTCCTTTTCGAAGTACGAACCCAACGCAAGTTGAATCGTCAAAATCCGACGAACGAGTCAAAAGATATGGCCAAAACAATTTGGACCTGCAGAGCACCGATCGCTCGGTCCATGGAGCGATCGATCGGTCCAAAACCGATCGATCGGTAGCTATCGACTGGTTGAAGAATTTGTATGGGAAAATTTTCAGAGAGTTAATTTTTGGTCGAGAGCTCGGTCAACACACCGACCACTCGGTAGGCAACCGATCGATCGGTTATCACCACAGATCGCTCGGTCTTCGTGTTTTTGCAGAAATTTTAGTAAGGGTGTTTCTGTCTTTTGGTGTTTCACTCTTGCCTTAAGAGTCTTGCCCGAGCCTTTAGGGCTCATTTACAACACTTAAGAGATTTAAGAGATAGGAGAGAAGAGGAAAGGGGTTTTCCAATACCTAGGTTTTCATTTGGGGAGAAATCAAAGGGGTTAAGACCCTAGATCAACCCCAAGCCCGTTTTCTTCAAGATCAAGGCTCTACCATTTGAGGTGCTCGTGATCCAAGCTAGGGCAGTAGCTACACGGTCGTTTTTGGAAGGGGTTTCTTCCTCATTTCTTCAAGGTCGGTACTTCTTGCTACCCTCCTAGTTATAGTTCCTTCTTTTCCTTTATTTCTCTTTGTTTTCTTTCATTTACACATGTGCTATGAGATAGGTGGGTGTGAATGGTGAATGGAGACGAAATGGGCTATTGGATGCCGTATGTATGGTTGTGATGAATGAAATGGGGAGGGCATTGTGCAAATAATAAACATACAAGTGTGATGTGAGTATAACCCACCTAGAAAAGCATGACCTAGGTTAAGAAAATAATGAACACACCCTATGTTTGATGAAACGCCAAGGTGAATAAAATGAATGATAAATTAAGGGAATACATGCTTAATTATTCATGAAATTGTTATGGCTTATGATAGTGTATTTCTTACATTTCTTAAAATGTGTAAATTATTACTTGCTTAAATTGTCATATGCTATGCTTTATGAATTACCCAAATTGTCATATTTAATTCCAAATGCAAGTATGCACGCGATCTCACGAGCACGCATGCATGATATGGGTTACCAACGTTTTTCAAGAATGGGATTTAGAGGTGGGACATATCCTACGATATGTTTTACCTCGCTTTTCACAAGAAATTAACAACAAACATTTCACGAGGGGTCTCCCCTCACTCACAAGTGCATAGCATAAAGAAGGGCCTCCCTTCCCTCGCAAGTACATACGTACATATCATGCAGAAGGGTCTCCCTTCCCTCTCAAGTGCATTGCATAAAGAAGGGTCTCCCTTCCCTCTCAAGGCATCTCACAAGCGCATCTCATAAGTGTATCTCACAAGTTACATGCTCACAAGCAAGCACGCATGATATGCATGACATGACACGACATACAAGAATCAAACAAGATAGACAAGACGAGTTTTCAAGCACGAAAATGGTACCTTAAGTCAAGTCAAGCGCACGGTGTTTTCAATGGTTTTATTGGCTTTTATGAATGCAAGCATGATTATATACTGCTTTACTTTATTGTTATGATATGAATTATTCCTGCTTGTATGTGTGAATTGTTTCCTGCCCTATGTATCGTTATCTGTATGCTATGACTGTTGGTTAGTATTTGGTACACGCTGAGCATTCCATGCTCAGCCGTACTTCTTATGTTGGCAGGTGATAGCAGAGCAGCTGCTCCTTTTGATGTCTGTGCTCCTGGCCCATGGGTGGAGGAGGAGTACGTCGAGGAACCTTTGGAGGAACCTCTAGTAGAGGGTTACCATTAGGTGGTTGTAGATTCTGAGTGATATAGCTGTGGGTGAGTTGAGAGAGACATATCCATGTATTTTGGCAGGCATGTCCGTACTTTCTTTTGGATTTCTTTTGTGTAAACTTGGATTTGTATATACATAGAGGTTTGTTTAGACTTCCGCTGTGCTTTATAGTTTATGTTTCCGCTATTATTGTCCTCTATTGTGTATGCTCAGTGGGTTTGTAGGTTATTTTGGTCAAGCAAGTAATGTAAGTCATGATTAGTCGTCCAAAGTTCACTCTAACTGCTAGGATGGGTTTTGGGTCGTGACAGAATACGAGGCCCTATGACGGATATTGGCACCAAGATGGCCGAAATCCCTATTTCTCAACTATACTTTGTCCTAAATCTACAACCTTCCACCATTTCCAAACCGGGGGATGCATTTTGATCCTATTTCTTCTTATACATGTATTTCAGTACACCCTAAGTGTTGCAGTTTGTTTCGAGTGAAGTCGATGCCGTATACCCGAATTGGGCACCGAGATAGCTGAAATCCAAGTTTCTCAACAATACTTTGGCCTAAACCTAAAACCTTCCACCATTTCCAAGCCGAGGGTCAGATTTTGATCTCGTTACTTCTAACAGGTGTATTACCATACATCCTAAGTGTTGTAGATCATTTCGAGTGAATACGAGGCCCTATGACAACTTTTTACATCGAGATGGCCGTAATCCATGTTTCTCAACTATACATTGTCCTAAACCTACAACCTTCCACCATTTCCAAGTCGGGGTCGTATTTTCTCTCTGTTTCATCTCACGCGTGTATTTCATTACATCCTAAGTGTTGCAGTTCATTTCGAGAGAATCCGAGGCCATTTGCCTGATCTATGCACCGAGATGTCTGGAATCCATGTTTCTCAACTATACTTTGTCCTAAATATACAAACTTCCGCCATTTTCAAACCGGGGGTCGAATTTCGATCCCGTTTCTTCTAACGTGTGTATTTTAATATATTCTAAGTGTTGGAGTTGGTTTCGAGCGAATCCGAGGCCGTTTGCCCGATTTGGGCATCGAGATGTCCGACATCCATGTTTCTCAAGTATACTTTGGCCTAAACCCACAACCTTCCACCATTTCTAAGACCAGGGTAGGATTTCGATCCCATTATTTTTATCGCGTGAAATTTCAATACATCCTAAGGGTTGGAGTTGGTTTCGAGTGAATCCGAGGCCGTATGCCCGATTTAGGAACCGAGAGGGCCGAAATTCATGTTTCTCAACTATACTTCGGCCAAAACCTACAACCTTCCACTATTTCCAAGTTAGGGGTTGAATTTTTATATCGTGTCTTCTAAAGGATTTATTTTAATACATCCTAAGTTATAGAGTTGGTTTCGAGCGAATCTGAGGGCGTATACCCGATTTGGCCGCCGAGATGGCCGAAATCCATGTTTCTCAACTATACCTCGGCCTAAACCTGCAACCATCCACTATTTCCAAGCCAAAGGTATGATTTTGATCATATTTCTTTTATCGTGTGTATTGTAATATATCCTAAGTGTCGAAGTTTATTTCGAGCAAATCTGAGGCCATATGCCCGATTTGGGCACTAGGATGGCGGAAACCCATGTTTCTCAACTATACTTTCGGCGAAACATACAACCTTCCATCATTTCCAAGTCGGGGATCACATTTTGATCCAATTTCTTCTAACGCATGTATTTCAATACATCCTAAGTGTTGGAGTTGGTTTCAAATGAATCCGAGGCCGTATACCTGATTTGGGCACCGAGATGACCGAAATCCATGTTTCTTAACCATACTTTGGCCTAAACCTAAAACCTTCCACCATTTCCAAGCCGGTGGTCGAATTTTGATCCCGTTTCTTCGAACGGGTGTATTACAATACATCCTAAGTGTTCTATTTGGGTTCAAGTGAATACGAGGCCCTATGATGGATTTTGGCACCGAGATGGCCGAAATCCCTATTTCTCAACTATACTTTGTCCCAAACCTACAACCTTCCATCATTTCCAAAATAGGGGTCACATTTTGATCCCATTTCTTCTACCGCGTGTATTTCAATACACCCTAAGTGTTGCAGTTGGTTTCGAGTGAATCCGATGTCGTATGCCCGATTTGGGCACCGAGATGGCCGAAATCGAAGTTTCTCAACTATACTTTGGCCTAAACTTAAAACCTTCCACCATTTCCAAGCCAAGGGTCAAATTTTGATCCCGTTTCTTCTAACAGGTTTACTACCATACATCCAAAGTGTTGTAATTGATTTTGAGTGAATACGAGGCCCTGCAACAAATTTTTGCACCGAGATGGCCGTAATCCATGTTTCTCAACTATACTTTATCCTAAACCTACAACCTTCCACAATTTCAGAACCGGGGGTTGTATTTTAATCCCATTTCCTCTAACACGTTTAATTCATTACATCTTAAGTGTTACAGTTCGTTTCGAGCGAATTCAAGGCCGTATGCCCGATCTGAGCACCAAGATGTCCTGAATCCATGTTTCTCAACTATAGTTTGTCCTAAACATACAACCTTCCGCCATTTTCAAACTGGGCGTCGAATTTCGATCCCGTTTCTTCTAATGTATGTATTTTAATACATTCTAAGTGTTGAAGTTGGTTTCGAGCGAATCCGAGGCCGTATGCCCGATTTGGGCACCGAGCTGTCCGACATCCATGTTTCTTAAGTATACTTTGGCCTAAACATACAACCTTCCACCATTTCTAAGACCAGGGTAGGATTTTGATCCCGTTACTTTTATCGCGTGTATTTCAATACATCCTAAGGGTTGGAGTTGGTTTCGAGTGAATCCGAGGCCGTATGCCCGATTTTGGAACCGAGGTGGCCGAAATCCATGTTTCTCAACTATACTTCGGCCAAAACCTACAACCTTCCACTATTTCCAAGTTAGGGGTTGAATTTTGATATCGTTTTTTCTAAAGCATTTATTTTAATACATCCTAAGTTTTGGAGTTGGTTTCGAGCGAATCTGAGGCCATATACCCGATTTGGCCAACGAGATGGCTGAAATCCATGTTTCTCAATTATACCTCGGCCTAAACCTACAACCTTCCACTATTTCCAAGCCGGAGGTTAGATTTCAATCCTATTTCTTTTAACGCGTGTATTGTAATACATCCTGAGTGTTGGAATTTCTTTTGAGCCAATCTAAGGCCATATGCCCGATTTAGGCACTAGGATGGCAGAAACCCATGTTTCTCAACTATACATTAGGCGACACATACAACCTTCCATTATTTCCTAGTCGGAGGTCAGATCTCGATCCCTTTTCTTTTAACTCGTGTATTTCAATACATTCTCAGTGTTCGAGTTGATTTCGACCGAATCCGAGGCCGTTTGCCCAATCAACTATATTTTAGCCTAAACCTACAACCTTCCACCATTTCAATGCTGGGGGTCGGATTTCGATCCAATTTCTTCTAAAGCATGTATTTCAATACATCCTAAGTGTTGGAGTTGGTTTCGAGTGAATCCGAGGCCGTATGCCCGATTGGGGCACTGAGATGATCGAAATCCATGTTTCTCAACTATACTTTGGCCTAAACCTAAAATCTTCAACCATTTCCAAGCCGGTGGTCGGATTTCGATCCCGTTTCTTCTAACCGGTGTATTACAATACATCCTAAGTGTTGTATTTGGTTTCGAGTGAATACGAGGTCCTATGACAGATTTTGGCACCGAGATGGCCGAAATTCATGTTTCTCAACTATACATTGTCCTAAACCTACAATCTTCCACCATTTCCAAACCTAGGATCATATTTTGATCTCATTTCTTCTAACGCATGTATTTTAATAGGTTCTAAGTGTTGCAGTTGGTTTCGAGCGAATCTGATGCCGTATGCCCGATTTGGGCACCGAGATGGCGAAAATCCATGTTTCACAACAATACTTTGGCCTAAACTAAAACCTTCTACCATTTCCAATCCGAGGGTCAGATTTCGATCCAGTTTCTATAACAGGTGTATCACAATACATTCTAAGGGTTGTAGTTGATTTCGAGTGAATACGAGGGCCTATGAAAAATTTTGGCACCGAGTTGGCCGTAATCCATGTTTCTCAACTACACTTTGTCCTAAACCTACAACCTTCCACCATTTCCAAACCGGAGGTTGTATTTTGATCCCATTTTTTCTAACGCATATATTTCAATGCATCCTAAGTGTTTCAGTTTGTTTCGAGCAAATCCAAGGCTGTATCCCCGATTGGGACACCTACATGGCCGAAATCCATGTTTCTCAAATTTCTTTTGGCCTAAACATACAACCTTCCAGCATTTCCAAACCGAGGGTCGAATTTCGATCCTATTTCTTCTAACACATGTATTTTAATATATTCTAAGTCTTGGAGTTGGTTTCGACCCAATTCGAGGCCATATGCCCGATTTGGGCACCGAGATGGCCGAAATCCATGTTTCTCTACTATACCTCAACCTAAACCTACAACCTTCTACTATTTCCAAGCCGGGGGTCGGATTTCGATACCATTTCTTCTAAAAAATGTAATTTAATACATCCTAAGTGTTGGAGTTGGTTTCAAGCGAATCTGACGCCGTATGCCCAATTTGGGCATCGAGATGGCCGAAATTTATGTTTCTCAACTATACCTCTGCCTAAACCTACAACCTTCCACCATTTCCATGACAGGGGTTGGATTTTGATCTTGCTTCTTATAACGCGTGTATTTCAATACAACCTAAATGTTGGAGTTGGTTTCGAGCAAGACCGAGGCCGTTTACCCGATTTGGGCGCCGAGATGGCCGGAATCCATGTTTCTTAACTATACTTCGGCCTAAACCTACAACATTCCACTATTTCCAAGCCGGGAGTTGGATTTTGATCTTGTTTCTGGTAGCGCATGTATTTTAATACATCCTGAGTGTTGGAGTTGGTTTCGAACGAACTCCCAATTCGGGCAGCGAGATGCCCGAAATCTATGTTTTCTCAACTATAGTTCAGCTTAACCTACAACCTTCCACTATTTCCAGGCCAGGGGTTAGATTTCGATCATGTTTCATCATCTAACTCATTTATTTTAATACATCCAAACTTCTGCAGTTGGTTTCGAGCGAATCCGACACCGTATGCCCGATTTGGGCACTGAGATGGCCGAAATCCATTTTCTCAATAATACTTTGGCCTAAACCAACAACCTTCCACCATTTCAAGCCGGGGGTCAGATTTTGATCCAATTTCTTCTAACCCATGTATTTCAATACATCCGAAGTGTTGGAGTTGCTTTTGAGTGAAACCAAGCCTTTATGCCCGGTTTCGGAACCGAGATGGACGAAATCATGTTTCTCCACTATACTTTGGCCTAAACCTGCAACCTTCCACCATTTTCAAGCCAGGGGTCGGATTCTAATCCTGTTTCTTCTAACTCATGTATTTCAATACATCCTAAGTGTTGGAGTTGGTTTCGAGCGAATCTGATGCCGTATGCCGGATTTGGGCACCGCGATGGCCGAAATCCTTGTTTCTCAACTATTCCTTGGCCTAAACCTAAAACCTTCTACCATTTCCAAGCCGGTGGTCAGATTTCGATCCCGTTTCTTGTAACGGGCTTATTGCAATACATCGTGAGTGTTGTATTTGGTTTCAATTGAATACGAGGCCCTATAACTGATTTTGGCATCGAGATGGCCGAAATCCCTATTTCTCAACCATACTTTGTCCTAAATGTACAACCTTCCACCATTTCTAAACCGGGGGTCGAATTTCGATCATGTTTCTTCTAACGCATGTATTTTAATACATTCTAATTGTTGGAGTTGGTTTCGAGCGATTCCGAGGCCATCTGCACGATTTGGCCACCGAGATGGCCGTAATTCATTTTTCTCAATTATACTTCGGCCTAAACCAACAACCTTCCACTATTTCCAAGCCAGGGTTCAGATTTCGATCCCGTTTATTCTGACATATGTATATTAATACATCCTAGGTGTTGGATTTGGTTTCGAGCGAATCAAATGCCGTATGCCCGATTGTGGCATCGAGATGGCTAAAATCCATGTTTCTCAACTGTAGTTCAGCCTAAACCAACAATCTTCCACTATTTCCAAGCCAGGGGTCGAATTTCAATCTCGTTTCTTTTAACGCATGTATTTTAAAACATCTTAAGTGTTGGAGTTGGTTTCGAGCGAATCTGACGTCTTATGCCGGATTTGGGCACCGAGATGGCCGAAATCTTTGTTTCTCAACAATACCTTGGCCTAAACCTAAAACCTCCTACCATCTCCAAGCCGGTGGTCAGATTTTGATCCCGTTTCTTCTAACGGGTGTATTGCAATACATCCTAAGTGTTGTATTTGGTTTTGAGTGAATACGAGGCCCTATGACTGATTTTGGCACCGAGATGGCCGAAATCCCTATTTCTTAACCATACTTTGTCCGAAATGTACACCCTTCCAACATTTCTAAACCGGGGGTCAAATTTCGATCCTGCTTCTTCTAACGCATGTATTTTAATACATTCTAATTGTTGGAGTTGGCTTCGAGCGAATCAAAGGCCGTATGCCCGATTTTGGCACCGAGATGGGTAAATTACATGTTTCTCAACTGTAGTTCTGCCTAAACCTACAACCTTCCACTATTTCCAAGCCAGGGGTCGAATTTCAATCTCGTTTCTATTAACGCATGTATTTTAAATCATCCTAAGTGTTGGAGTAGGTATCGAGCGAATCTGACGCTGTATGTCGGATTTAGGCACCGAGATAGTTGGAATCCTTGTTTCTCAACTATACCTTAGCCTAAACCTAAAACCTTTTACTATTTCCAAGCCGGTGGTCAGATTTGGATCCCGTTTCTTGTAACGGGTGTATTGCATTACATCCTAAGTGTTGAACTTGGTTTCGAGTGAATACGAGGCCCTATGACTGATTTTGGCAGCGAGATGGCCGAAATCCCTATTTCTCAACCATACTTTGCCCTAAATGTACAACCTTCCACCATTTCTAAACCGCGGTTTGAATTTTGATCCTGTTTCTTCTAACGCATGTATTTTAATACATTCTAAGTGCTGGAGTTGGTTTCGAGCGATTCCGAGGCCGTATGCCCGATTTGGCTACCGAGATGGCCGTAATCCATTTTTCTCAACTATACTTCGGCCTAAACCTACAACCTTCCACTATTTCTAAGCCGGGGTTCGCATTTCGATCCCGTTTATTCTGATGTGTGTATTTTAATACATCCAAAGTGTTGGAGCTAGTTTCGAGCTAATCAAAGGCCGTATGCCCGATTTTGGCACAAAGATGGGTGAAATCCATGTTTCTCAACTGTAGTTCAGCCTAAACCTACAACCTTCCACCATTTCCAAGCCAGGGGTCAAATTTCAATCTCGTTTCTTTTAACACATGTATTTTAAAACATCCTAATTGTTGGAGTTGGTTTCGAGCCAATCTGACGCCGTATGCCCGATTTCGGCATCAAGATGGCCGAAATCCTTGTTTCTCAACTATACCTTGGCCTAAACCAAAAACCTTCTACCATTTCCAGGCCGGTGGTCAGATTTCGATCCTGTTTCTTGTAACGGGTGTATTGCAATACATCCTAAATATTGTATTTTGTTTTGAGTGAATACGAGGCCCTATGACGGATTTTGGCACCGAGATGGCCGAAATCCATATTTCTCAACCATACTTTGTCCTAAAAGTACAACCTTCCACCATTTCTAAACCGAGGGTTGAATTTCGACCCTGTTTGTTTTAACGCATGTATTTTAATACATTCTGATTGTTGGAGTTGGTTTCGAGCGAATCCGAAGCCTATGCTTGATTTGGGCACCGAGATGGCCGAAATCCATGTTTCTCAACAATACTTTGGGCTAAACCTAAAACCTTCCACCATTTCCAACCAGGGGTCGATTTCGATCCTTTTCTTTTACTGTTTGTTTTCAATACATTTTAAGTGTTGGAGTTGGTTTCGAGCGAATCTAAGGACTCCGTATGCCGATTTGGGCACCGAGATGCCGAAATCCTTGTTTCTCAACTATACTTGCCTAAACCTAAACCTTCCACATTTCCAAGCCGGGGTCGATTTCGATCCCTTTCCTTTAACCTGTGTTTTCAAACATCCAAAGTGTTGAGTTGGTTTCGAGCGAATCTGGCCTATGCCCATTTGGCACCGAGATGGCCGAAATCCCTTTTCTCAACTATACTTTGCCTAAATACAACCTTCCCCATTTCCAACCGGGGTCGGATTTGATCTTGTTTCTTCTAACGCATGTATTTAATACATCTAAGTGTTGGAGTTGTTTCGAGCGATCCGAGGCCTATGCCCGATTGGCACCGAGATGGCCGAATCTTTTCTCAATTATACTTCGGCCTAAACCTACAACCTTCCACTATTTTCAAGCCGGGGTTCGAATTTCGATCCCGTTTCTTCTGATGTGTGTATTTTAATACATCCTAAGTATTGGAGTTGGTTTCGAGCGAATCAAAGGCTGTATGCCCGATTTTGGCACTGAGATGGCTAAAATCCATGTTTTTCAACTATAGTTTAGCCTAAACCTACAACCTTCCACTATTTCCAAGCCAGGGGTCGAATTTCAATCTTGTTTCATTTAACGCATGTATTTTAAAACATCCTAAGTGTTGGAGTTGGTTTCAAGCGAATCTGACGCCGTATGCCGGATTTGGGCACCGATATGGCCGAAATCCTTATTTCTCAACTATACCTTGGCCTAAAACTAAAACCTTCTACCATTTCCAAGCCGGTGTCCAGATTTCGATCCCGTTACTTGTAACGGGTGTATTGCAATACATCCTAAGTGTTGTATTTGGTTTTGAGTGAATACGATGCCCTATCACGGATTTCGTCACCGAGATGGTCGAAATCCCTATTTCTCAACCATACTTTGTCCTAAATGTACAACCTTCCACCATTTCTAAATCGGGGGTTAAATTTCGATCTTGTTTCTTCTAACGCATGTATTTTAATACATTCTAATTGTTGGAGTTGGGTTTGAGCTCATCTGATGCCGTATGCCTAATTTGGGCACCGAGATCGCCGAAATCTGTGTTTCTCAACTATGCTTCTGCCAAAACCTACAACCTTTCACTATTTCCAAGCCAGGGGTCGAATTTTAATTTTGTTTCTTCTAATACAGGTATTTTAATACAACGTAAGTGTTGGAGTTGGTTTCGAGCGGATCTGACATAGTATGCCAGAATTGGCCACCGAAATGGCCGACATCCTTGTTTCTCAACTCTACTTTGGCCTAAACCTAAAACCTTCCACCATTTCCAAGCCGGGGGTTATATTTTGATCCCTTTTCTTATAACCCATGCATTTCAATACATCCTAAGGGTTGGAGTTGGTTTCGAGCGAATCCGAGGCCATATGCCCGATTTGGGCACCGAGATGGCCGAAATCCATGTTTCTCAACTGTACATTGGCCTAGACCTACAACCTTCCACCATTTCCAAGCCAGGGGTCGGATTTAGATCTTGTTTCTTCTAACGCATGTATTTCAATACATTTTAAGTGCTGGAGTTGGTTTCGAGCGAATCTAAGGCCGTATGCCCGATTTGGGGTCCGAGATGGCCGAAATCAATGTTTATCAACTATACTTTGGCCGAAACCTTAAACCTTCCACCATTTCCAAGCCGGGGGTCGGGCTTTGATCCAGTTCATTTTAATGTATTTATTTCAATAGATCATATTAGTTGGAGTTCGTTTCAAGCGAATCCGATGCCGTTTTCCCGATTTGGGCACCTAGATTGTCGAAATTCTTGTTTCTCAACTATACTTCTACCTAAACCTACAACTTTCAACTATTTCCAAGTCGGGGGTCGGATTTTGATCATGTTTCTTCTAAGGCATGTATTTTAATACATTCTAAGTGTTGGAGTTTGTTTCAAACAAATCCGAGGACGTATGCCCGTTTTGGCCACCGAGATGGCCGTAATCCATTTCTCTCAATTATACTTCAGCCAAAACCTACAACCTTCCACTATTTCCAAGTTGGGGTTCGGATTTCGATCCCGATTATTCTGACGTGCATATTTTAATACATCCTAAGTGATGGAGTTGGTTACGAGCGAATGAAAGGCCGTATGCCCGATTTTGGCACCAAGATGGCTAAAATCCATGTTTCTCAACTGTAGTTCAGCCTAAACCTACAACCTTCCACTATTTCCAAGCCAGGGGTCGAGTTTCAATTTCGTTTGTTTTAACGAATGTATTTTAAAATATCTTAAGTGTTGGAGTCGGTTTCGAGCGAATCTGACGCTGTATGCCGGATTTAGGCACCGAGATGGTCGGAATCCTTGTTTCTAAACTATACCTTGGCCTAAACCTAAACCTTCTACCATTTCCAAACCGGTGGTCAGATTTCGATCCCGTTTCTTATAACGGGTGTATTGCAACACATACTAAGTGCTGTATTTAGTTTCGAGTGAATACGAGGCCCTATGACTGATTTTGGCACCGAGATGGCCGAAATCCCTATTTCTCAACCATACTTTGACCTAAATGTGCAACCTTCCACCATTTCTAAACCCCGGGTCGACTTTCGATCCTGTTTCTTCTAACGCATGTATTTTAATACATTCTAAGTATTGAAGTTGGTTTCGAGCGATTCCGAGGACGTATGCCCGATTTGGTCCCCGAGATGGTCAGAATCCATTTTTCTCAATTATACTTTGGCCTAAACCTACAACCTTCCACTATTTCCAAGCCGGGGTCCGGATTTCGATCCCGTTTTCTCTGACGTGTGTATTTTAATACATCCTAAGTTTTGGAGTTGGTTTCGAGCGAATCAAAGGCCGTATGCCCGATTTTCGCACCGAGATGGCTAAAATCCATGTTTCTCAACTGTAGTTCAGCCTAAACCTACAACCTTCCACTATTTCCAAGCCAGGGGTCGAATTTCAATTTCGTTTGTTTTAACGAATGTATTTTAAAATATCTTAAGTGTTGGAGTTGGTTTCGAGCGAATCTGACGCCGTATGCCGGATTTGGGCACCGAGATGGCCGAAATCCTTGTTTCTCAACTATACCTTGGCCTAAACCTAAAACCTTCTACCATTTCCAAGCCGGTGGTAAGATTTCGATCCCGTTTTTTGTAACAGGTGTATTGCAATACATCCTAAGTGTTGTATTTGGTTTCGAGTGAATACGGGGCCCTATGACTGACTTTGGCACCGAGATGGCCGAAATCCCTATTTCTCAACCATACTTTGTCCTAAATGTACAACCTTCCACCATTTCTAAACCGCGGGTCGAATTTTGTTCCTATTTCTTCTAAGGCATTTATTTTAATATATTCTTAGTGTTGGAGTTGGTTTCGAGCAATTCCGAGCCCGTTTGCCCGATTTGGCTACAAAGATTGCCGTAATCCAATTTTCTCAATTATACTTCGGCTTAAACCTACAACGTTCCACTATTTTCACGCCGGGGTTTGATTTCGATCCTGTTTATTCTGACGTGTGTATTTTAATACATCCTAAGTGTTGGAGTTGGTTTCGAGCGAATCAAAGGCCGTATGCCTGATTTTGGCACCGAGATGGCTAAAATCCATGTTTCTCAACTGTAGTTCAGCCTAAACCTACGACCTTCCACTATGTCCAAGCCAGGGGTCGAATTTCAATCTCGTTTCTTTTAACGCATGTATTTTAAAACATCCTAAGTGTTGGAGTTGGTTTCGAGCGAATATGACGCTGTATGCCGGATTTAGGCACCGAGATGGTCGGAATCCTTGTTTCTCAACTATACGTTGGCCTAAACCTAAAACCTTCTACCATTTCCAAGCCGGGGGTCAGATTTCGATCCCGTTTCTTGTAACGGGTGTATTGCAATACATACTAAGTGTTGTATTTGGTTTCGCGTGAATACGAGGCCCTATGACTGATTTTGTCACCGAGATGGCCGAAATCTCTATTTCTCAACCATACTTTGTCCTAATTGTACAACCTTCCACCATTTCTAAACCGCGGGTCGAATTTCGATCCAGTTTCTTCTAACGCATCTTTTTTAATACATTCTAAGTGTTGGAGTTGGGTCCGAGCGATTCCGAGGCTATATGCCCGATTTGGTCACAGAGATGGTCGTAATCCATTTTTCTCAATTATACTTCGGCCTAAACCTACAACCTTCCACTATTTCCAAGCCGGGGTCCGGATTTCGATCCCGTTTTTTCAGACGTGTGTTTCTAAATACATCCTAAGTTTTGGAGTTGGTTTCGAGTGAATCAAAGGCCGTATGCCCGATTTTGGCACCGACATGGCTAAAATCCATGTTTCTCAACTGTAGTTCAACCTAAACCGACAACCTTCCACTATTTCCAAGTCAGGGGTCGAATTTCAATTTCGTTTGTTTTAACGAATGTATTTTAAAATATCTTAAGTGTTAGAGTTGGTTTCGAGCGAATCTGACGCCGTATGCCGGATTTGGGCACCGAGATGGCCGAAATCCTTGTTTCGCAACTATACCTTGGCCTAAACCTAAAACCTTCTACCATTTCCAAGCCGGTGGTCAGATTTCGATCCTATACTTTGTCCTAAATGAACAACCTTGCACCATTTCTAAACCGTGGGTCAAATTCCGATCCTGTTTCTTCTAACACATGTATTTTAATAAATTTTAAGTGTTGGAGTTGGTTTCAAGCGATTCCGAGTCCGTATGCCCGATTTGGCTACCGAGATGGCCGTAATCAATTTTTCTCAATTATACTTCGGCCTAAACCTGCAACCTTCCCCTATTTCCTAGCCGGGGTTCGGATTTCAATCCCATTTATTCTGACGTGTGTAATTTAATACATCCTAAGTTTTGGAGTTGGTTTCGACCGAATCAAAGACCGTATGCCCGATTTTGGCACCGAGATGGCTAAAATCCATGTTTCTCAACTGTAGTTCACCCTAAACCTACAACCTTCCACTATTTCCAAGCCAGGGGTCGGATTTCAATCTCGTTTCTTTTAACGCATGTATTTTAAAATATCCTAAGTGTTGGAGTTGGTTTCGAGCGAATCTAACGCTGTATGCCGGATTTAGGCACCGAGATGGTCGGAATCCTTGTTTCTCAACTATACCTTGGCCTGAACCTAAAACCATCTACTATTTCCAAGCCGGTGGTCAGATTCCGATCCCGTTTCTTCTAACGGGTGTATTGCAATACATCCGAAGTGTTGTATTAGGTTTCGAGTGAATACGGGGCCCTATGACTGATTTTGGCACCGAGATTTCCGAAATCCTTATTTCTCAACCATACTTTGTCTTAAAACTACAACCTTGCACCATTTCGAAACCGCGGGTTGAATTTCGATCCTGTTTCTTCTAACGCATATATTTTAATACATTCGATGTGTTGGAGTTGGTTTCGAGCGATTCCGAGCCCGTATGCCCGATTTGGCTACCGAGATGGCCATAATACATTTTTTTCAATTATACTTCGGCCTAAACCTACAACCTTCCACTATTTCCAAACCGGGGTACGGATTTCGATCCCGTTTATTCTGACGTGTGTATTTTAATACATCCTAAGTGTTGGAGTTGGTTCCGAGCGAATCAAAGGCCGTATGCCCGATTTTGGCACCGAGATGGCTAAAATCCATGTTTCTCAACTGTAGTTCAGCCTAAACCTACAACCTTCCACTATTTCCAAGCCGGGGGACGAATTTCAATCTCGTTTCTTTTAACGCATGTATTTTGAAACATCCCAAGTTTTGGAGTTGGTTTCGAGCCAATCTGACGCTGTATGCCGGATTTAGGCACCGAGATGGTCGGAATCCTTGTTTCTCAATTATACCTTGGCCTAAACCTAAAACCTTCTACCATTTCCAAGACGGTGGTCAGATTTTGATCTCGTTTCTTGTAACGGGTATATTGCAATACATCCTAAGTTTTGTATTTGGTTTCGAGTGAATACGAGGCCCTATGACTGATTTTGGCACCGATATGGCCGAAATCCCTATTTCTCAACCATACTTTGTCCTAAATGTACAACCTCCCACCATTTCTAAACCGCGGGTCAAATTTTGATCCTGTTTCTTCTAACGCATGTATTTTAATACATTCTAAGTGTTGGAGTTGGTTTCGAGCGATTCCTAGCCCGCAGGCCCGATTTGGCTACTGAGATGACGGTAATCTATTTTTCTCAATTATACTTCGGCCTAAACCTACAACCTTCCACTATTTCCAAGTCGGGGTTCTTATTTCGATCCTGTTTATTCTGATGTATGTATTTCAATACATCCTAAGTGTTGAAGTTTTTTTCGAGCGAATCAAAGGCCGTATGCCCAATTTTGGCACCGAGATGGCTAAAATCCATGTTTCTCAACTGTAGTTCAGCCTAAACCTACAACCTTCCACTATTTCCAAGCCAGGGGTCGAATTTCAATCTTGTTTCTTTTAACCCATATATTTTAAAACATCCGAAGTGTTGGAGTTGGTTTCGAGCGAATCTGACGCTGTATGCCGGATTTAAGCACCGAGATGGTCGGAATCCTTGTTTCTCAACTATACCTTGTCCTAAACCTAAAACCTTCTACCATTTCCAAGCTGGTGGTCAGATTTCGCTCCTGTTTCTTGTAACGGGTGTATTGCAATACATCCTAAGTGTTGTATTTGGTTTCGAGCGAATACGAGGCCCTATGACTGATTTTGGCACCGAGATGGCTGAAATCCCTATTTCTCAACCATACTTTGTCCTAAATGTACAACCTTGCACCATTTCTAAACCGTGGGTCAAATTCCGATCCTGTTTCTTCTAACACATGTATTTTAATAAATTCTAAGTGTTGGAGTTGGTTTCGAGCGATTCCGAGCCCGTATGCCCGATTTGGCTACCGAGATGGCCGTAATACATTTTTCTCAATTATACTTCGGCCTAAACCTACAACCTTCCACTATTTCCAAACCGGGGTTCGGATTTTGATCCCGTTTATTCTGACGTGTGTATTTTAATACATCCTAAGTGTTGGAGTTGGTTTCGGGCGAATCAAAGACCGTATGCCCGATTTTGGCACCGAGATGGCTAAAATCCATGTTTCTCAACTTTAGTTCAGCCTAAACCTACAACCTTCCACTATGTCCAAGCCCGGGGTCGAATTTCAATTTCATTTCTTTTAACGCATGTAGTTTAAAACATCCTAATTGTTGGAGTTGATTTCGAGCGAATCTGACGCTGTATGCCGGATTTGGGCCCCGAGATGGTCAGAATCCTTGTTTCTCAACTATACCTTGGCCTAAACCTAAAACCTTCTACCATTTCCAAGCTGGTGGTCAGATTTCGCTCCTGTTTCTTGTAACGGGTGTATTGCAATACATCCTAAGTGTTGTATTTGGTTTCGAGCGAATACGAGGCCCTATGACTGATTTTGGCACCGAGATGGCTGAAATCCCTATTTCTCAACCATACTTTGTCCTAAATGTACAACCTTGCACCATTTCTAAACCGTGGGTCAAATTCCGATCCTGTTTCTTCTAACACATGTATTTTAATAAATTCTAAGTGTTGGAGTTGGTTTCGAGCGATTCCGAGCCCGTATGCCCGATTTGGCTACCGAGATGGCCGTAATCAATTTTTCTCAATTATACTTCGGCCTAAACCTGCAACCTTCCACTATTTCCTAGCCGGGGTTCAGATTTCAATCCCATTTATTCTGACGTGTGTAATTTAATACATCCTAAGTGTTGGAGTTTGTTTCGAGCGAATCAAAGACCGTATGCCCGATTTTGGCACCGAGATGGCTAAAATCCATGTTTCTCAACTGTAGTTCACCCTAAACCTACAACCTTCCACTATTTCCAAGCCAGGGGTTGGATTTCAATCTCGGTTCTTTTAACGCATGTATTTTAAAATATCCTAAGTGTTGGAGTTGGTTTCGAGCGAATCTGACGCTGTATGCCGGATTTAGGCACCGAGATGGTCGGAATCCTTATTTCTCAACTATACCTTGGCCTGAACCTAAACCCATCTACAATTTCCAAGCCGGTGGTCAGATTTCGATCCCGTTTCTTCTAACGGGTGTATTGCAATACATCCTAAGTGTTGTATTTGGTTTTGAGTGAATACGAGGCCCTATGACGGATTTTGGCATCGAGATGGCTGAAATCCCTATTTCTCAACCCTTCTTTGTCCTAAATGTACAACCTTCCACCATTACTAAACCGCGGGTCGAATTTCGATCCTGTTTCTTCTAACGCATGTATTTTAATACATTCTAAGGGTTGGAGTTGGTTTCGAGCGATTCCGAGCCTGTATGCCCGATTTGGCCACCGAGATGGCCGTAATCCATTTTTCTCAATTATGCTTCGGCCTAAACCTACAACCTTCCACTATTTCCAAGCCGGGGTTCGGATTTCGATCCCGATTATTCTGACGTGTATATTTTAATACATCCTAAGTGATGGAGTTGGTTACGAGCGAATGAAAGGCTGTATGCCCGATTTTGGCACCAAGATGGCTAAAATCCATGTTTCTCAACTGTAGTTCACCCTAAACCTACAACCTTCCACTATTTCCAAGCCAGGGGTCGGATTTCAATCTCGGTTCTTTTAACGCATGTATTTTAAAATATCCTAAGTGTTGGAGTTGGTTTCGAGCGAATCTGACGCTGTATGCCGGATTTGGGCACCGAGATGGTCGGAATCCTTGTTTCTCAACTATACCTTGGCCTAAACCTAAAACCTTCTACCATTTCAAAGCTGGTGGTCAGATTTCGATCCCGTTTCTTCTAACGGGTGTATTGCAATACATCCTAAGTGTTGTATTTGGTTTTGAGTAAATACGAGGCCCTATGACGGATTTTGGCATCAAGATGGCTGAAATCCCTATATCTCAACCCTTCTTTGTCCTAAATGTACAACCCTCCACCATTACTAAACCGCAGGTCGAATTTCGATCTTGTTTCTTCTAACGCATGTATTTTAATACATTCTAAGTGTTGGAGTAGGTTTCGAGCTATTCCGAGCCCGTATGCCCGATTTGGCCACCGACATGGCCGTAATCCATTTTTCTCAATTATACTTCGGCCTAAACCTACAACCTTCCACTATTTCCAAGCCGGGGTTCGGATTTCGATCCCGATTATTCTGACGTGTGTATTTTAATACATCCTCAGTGTTGGAGTTGGTTACGAGCGAATCAAAGGCCGTATGCCCGATTTTGGCACCGAGATGGCTAAAATCCATGTTTCTCAACTGTAGTTCAGCCTAAACCTACAACCTTCCACTATTTCCAAGCCAGGGGTCGAATTTTAATCTCGTTTCTTTTAACGCATGTATTTTAAAACATCCTAAGTGTTGGAGTTGGTTTCGAGTGAATCTGACGCTGGATGCCGGATTTAGGCACCGAGATGGTCGGAATCCTTGTTTCTCAACTATACCTTGGCCTAAACCTAAAACCTTCTACAATTTCCAACCCGATGGTCAGATTTTTATTCCGTTTCTTGTAACGAGTGTATTACAATACATTCTAAGGGTTGTATTTGGTTTTGAGTGAGTACGAGGCCCTATGACGGATTTTGGCACCGAGATGGCTGAAATCCCTATTTCTCAACCACACTTTGTCCTAAATGTACAACCTTTCACCATTTCTCAACCGCGGGTCAAATTTCGATCCTGTTTCTTCTAACGCATGTATTTTAATACATTCTAAGCATTAGAGTTGGTTTCGAGCGATTCCGAGCCCGTATGCCCGATTTGGCTTCCGAGATGACCGTAATCTATTTTTCTCAATTATACTTCGGCCTAAACCTACAACCATCTACTATTTTCAAGCCGGAGTTCGCATTTCGATCCCATTTATTCTGACGTGTGTATTTTAATACATCCTAAGTGTTCGAGTTGGTTTCGAGCGAATCAAAGGCCGTATGCCCAATTTTGGCACCGAGATGTCTAAAATCCATGTTTCTTAACTGTAGTTCAGCCTAAACCTACAACCTTCTACTATTTCCAAGCCAGGGGTCGAATTTCAATCTCGTTTCTTTAAACGCATGTATTTTAAAACATCCTAAGTGTTGGAGTTGGTTTCGAGCGAATCTGACGCTGTATGCCGGGTTTAGGCTACGAGATGGTCGGAATCCTTGTTTCTCAACTATACCTTGGCCTAAACCTAAAACCATCTACTATGTCCAAGCCGGTGGTCAGATTTCGATCCCGTTTCTTCTAACGGGTGTATTGCAATACATCCTAAGTGTTGTATTTCGTTTTGAGTGAATACGAGGCCCTATGACGGATTTTGGCATCGAGATGGCTGAAATCCCTATTTCTCAACCATTCTTTGTCCTAAATGTACAACCTTCCACCATTACTAAACCGCGGGTCAAATTTTGATCCTGTTTCTTCTAACACATGTATTTTAATACATTCTAAGTGTTGGAGTTGGTTTCGAGCGATTCCGAGCCCGTATGCCCGATTTGGCCACCGAGATAGCCGTAATCCATTTTTCTCAATTATACTTCGGCCTAAACCTACAACCTTCCACTATTTCCAAGCCGGGGTTCGGATTTCGATCCTGATTATTCTGACGTGTGTATTTTAATACATCCTAAGTGTTGGAGTTGGTTACGAGCGAATGAAAGGCCGTATGCCCGATTTTGGCACCGAGATGACTAAAATCCATGTTCCTCAACTGTAGTTCAGTCTAAACCTACAACCTTCCACTATTTCCAAGCCAGGGGTCGAATTTCAATCTCGTTTCTTTTAACACTTTTATTTTCAAACATCCTAAGTGTTGGAGTTGGTTTCGAGCGAATCTGACGCTCTATGCTGGATTTAGGCACCGAGATGGTCGGAATCCTTGTTTCTCAACTACACCTTGGCCTAAACCTAAAACCTTCTTCTATTTCCATGCCGGTGGTCAAATTTCGATTCCGTTTCTTCTAACGGGTGTATTGCAATACATCCTAAGTGTTGTATTTTGTTTTGAGTGAATACGAGGCCCTATGACGGATTTTGGCATCAAGATGGCTGAAATCCCTATTTCTCAACCATTCTTTGTCCTAAATGTACAACCCTCCACCCTTTCTAAACCGCGGGTCGAATTTCGATCCTGTTTCTTCTAACGCATGTATTTTAATACATTCTAAGTGTTGGAGTTGGTTTCGAGCGATTCTGATCCCGTATGCCCGATTTGGCCACCGAGATGGCCGTAATCGATTTTTCACAATTATACTTCGGCCTAGACTTACAACATTCCACTATTTTCAAGCCGGGGTTTGGATTTCGATCCCGTTTATTCTGACGTGTGTTTTTTAATACATCCTAAGTGTTGTAGTTGGTTTCGAGCGAATCAAAGGCCGTATGCCCGATTTTGGCACCGAGATGGCTAAAATCCATGTTTCTCAATTGTAGTTCAGCCTAAACCTACAACCTTCGACTATTTCCAAATCAGGGGTCGAATTTTAATCTCGTTTCTTTTAACGCATGTATTTTAAAACATCCTAAGTGTTGGAGTTGGTTTCGAGTGAATCTGACGCTGCATGCCGGATTTAGGCACCGAGATGGTCGGAATCCTTGTTTCTCAACTATACCTTGGCCTAAACCTAAAACCTTCTACTATTTCCAACCCGATTGTCAGATTTCGATTCCGTTTCTTGTAACGGGTGTATTACAATACATCCTAAGTGTTGTATTTGGTTTTGAGTGAGTACAAGGCCCTATGACGGATTTTGGCATCGAGATGGCTGAAATCCCTATTTCTCAGCCATACTTTGTCCTAAATGTACAACCTTCCACAATTTCTAAACCGCGGGTCGAATTTCGATCCTGTTTCTTCTAACGAATGTATTATAATACATTCTAAGTATTGGAGCTGGTTTCGAGCGATTCCGAGGCCGTATGCCCGATTTGGCTAACGAGATGGTCGTAAACCATTTTTCTCAATTATACTTCGGCCTAAACCTACAACCTTCCACTATTTCCAAGCCGGGGTTCGGATTTCTATCCCGTTTATTCTGACGTGTGTATTTTACTACATCGTAAGTGTTGGAGTTGGTTCCGAGCGAATCAAAGGCCGTATGCCCGATTTTGGCACCGAGATGGCTAAAATCCATGTTTCTCAACTGTAGTTCAGCTTAAACCTACAACCTTCCAATATTTCCAAGCCAGGGGTCGAATTTCAATCTCGTTTCTTTTAACATCTGTATTTTAAAATATCTTAAGTGTTGGAGTTGGTTTCCAGCGAGTCTGACGCCATATGTCAAATTTGGGGACCGAAATGGCCGAAATCCTTGTTTGTCAACTATACCTTGGCCTAAACCTAAAACCTTCTACCATTTCCAAGCCGGTGGTCTGATTTCGATCCCGTTTCTTGTAACGGGTGTATTGCAATACATCCTAAGTTTTGTATTTGGTTTCGAGTGAATACGAGGCCCTATGACTGATTTTGGCACCGAGATGGCCGAAATCCCTATTTCTCAACCATACTTTGTCCTAAATGTACAACCTTCCACCATTTGTAAACCGGGGGTCGAATTTCGATCCTATTTCTTCTGACGCATGTATTTTAATACATTCTAATTGTTGGAGTTGGTTTCGAGCGAATCTGAGGCCGTATGCCTGATTTGGGCACTGAGATCGCCGAAATCCATGTTTCTCAACTGTACTTTGGCCTAGACCTACAACCTTCCACCATTTCAAAGCCAGGGGTCGGATTTCGATCTCGTTTCTTTTAACGCATGTATTTCAATACATTTTAAGTGTTGGAGTTGGTTTCGAGCGAATCTAAGGCCGTATGCCCCATTTGGGCACCGAGATGGCGGTAATCAATGTTCATCAACTATACTTTGGCAGAAACCTAAAACCTTCCAACATTTTCAAGGCGGGGGTCGGGTTTCGAGCCTGTTCGTTCTAATGTGTTTATTTCAATAGATCCTATTAGTTGGAGTTCCTTTCGAGCGAATCCGGTGCCGTTTGCCCGATTTGGGCAATAAGATTGTCGAAATTCATGTTTCTCAACTATACTTCTACCTAAACCTACAACTTTCAACTATTTCCAAGCCGGGGGACGGATTTTGATCATGTTTTTTCTAACGCGTGTATTTTAATTCATGCTATGTGTCGGAGTTGGTTTCGAGCGAATCTGATGCTGTATGCCTGATTTGGCCACCAAGATGGCCGTAATCCATTTTTCCCAATTATACTTCGGCCTAAACCTACAACCTTCCACTTTTTCAGAGTCGGGGTTTGGATTTCGATCCCGTTTCTTCTGACGTGTGTATTTTAATACATCCTAAGTATTGGAGTTGGTTTCGAGCGAATCAAAGGGCGTATGCCCGATTTTGGCACCGAGATGGCTAAAATCCATGTTTCTTAACTGTAGTTCAACCTAAACCTACAACCTTCCACTAGTTCCAACCCAGGGGTCGAATTTCAATCTTGTTTCTTTTAATCCATGTATTTTAAAACATCCTAAGTGTTGGAGTTGGTTTCGAGGGAATCTGACGCCGTATGCCGGATTTGGGCACCGAGATGGCCGATATCCTTGTTTCTCAACTATTCCTTGGCCTAAACCAAAAACCTTCTACCATTTCCAGGCCAGTGGTCAGATTTTGATCCTGTTTCTTGTAACGGGTGTATTGCAATACATCAAAAATATTGTATTTTGTTTTGAGTGAATACGAGGTCCTATGACGGATTTTGGCACCGAGATGGCCGAAATCCATATTTCTCAACCATACTTTGTCCTAAAAGTACAACCTTCCACCATTTCTAAACCGAAGGTTGAATTTCGATCCTGTTTCTTTCAATGCATGTATTTTAATACATTCTGATTGTTGGAGTTGGTTTCGAGCGAATCCGATGCCGTATGCTTGATTTGGACATTGAGATCGCCGAAATCCGTGTTTCTCAACTATGCTTCTGCCAAAACCTACAACCTTTCCCTATTTCCAAGCCAGGGGTCGAATTTCAATTTTTTTTGTTCTAATGCAGGTATTTCAATACATTCTAAGTGCTGGAGTTGGTTTCGAGCGAATCTGACGCCGTATGCCAGAATTGGGCACCGAGATGGCCGAAATCCTTGTTTCTCAACAATACTTTGGGCTAAATCTAAAACCTTCCACCATTTCCAAGCCGGGGGTTATATTTTGATCCCTTTTCCTATAACCCATGTATTTTAATACATCCTAAGTGTTGGCGTTGGTTTCGAACGAATCTGACGCCATATGCCCAATTTGGGCACCGAGATGGCTGAAATCCATGTTTCTCAACTGTACTTCGGCCTAGACCTACAACCTTCCACCATTTCCAAGCCAGGGGCCGGATTTCGATCTCGTTTCTTCTCATGCATGTATTTCAATACATTTTAAGTGATGGAGTTTGTTTCGAGCGAATCTAAGGCCGTATGCCCAATTTGGGCACCGAGATGGCTGAAATCAATGTTTATCAACTATACTTTGGCAGAAACCTAAAACCTTCCAACATTTCCAAGCCGGGGGTCGGGTTTCGATCCTGTTCGTTCTAATGTGTTTATTTCAATAGATCCTATTAGTTGGAGTTCCTTTCGATCAAATCCGGTGTTGTTTGCCCGATTTGGGCAATAAGATTGTCGAAATTCATGTTTCTCAACTATACTTCTACCTAAACCTACAACTTTCAACTATTTCCAAGCTGGGGGTCGGATTTTGATCATGTTTTTTCTAACGCGTGTATCTTAATTCAAGCTGAGTGTTGGAGTTGGTTTCGAGCGAATCCGATGCCGTATGCCCGATTTGGCCACCAAGATGGCCGTAATCCATTTTTCCCAATTATACTTCGGCCTAAACCTACAACCTTCCACTATTTCAAAGCCGGGGTTTGGATTTCGATCCCGTTTCTTCTAATGTGTGTATTTTAATACATCCTAAGTATTGGAGTTGGTTTCGAGCGAATCAAAGGCCGTATGCCCTATTTTGGCACCGAGATGGCTAAAATCCATGTTTCTTAACTGTAGTTCAGCCTAAACCTACAACCTTCCACTATTTCCAACCCAGGGGTCGAATTTCAATCTTGTTTCTTTTAACCCATGTATTTTAAAATATCCTAAGTGTTGGAGTTGGTTTCGAGGGAATTTGACACCGTATGCCGGATTTGGGCACCGAGATGGCCGATATCCTTGTTTCTCAACTATTCCTTGGCCTAAACCAAAAACCTTCTACCATTTCCAGGCCGGTGGTCAGATTTCGATCCTGTTTCTTGTAACGGGTGTATTGCAATACATCCTAAATATTGTATTTTGTTTTGAGTGAATACGAGGCCCTATGACGGATTTTGGCACCGAGATGGCCGAAATTTCTCAACCATACTTTGTCCTAAAAGTACAACCTTCCACCATTTCTAAACCGAGGGTTGAATTTCGATCCTGTTTGTTTTAACGCATGTATTTTAATACATTCTGATTGTTGGAGTTGGTTTCGAGCGAATCCGAAGCCGTATGCTTGATTTGGGCACCGAGATCGCCGAAATCCGTGTTTCTCAACTATGCTTCTGCCAAAACCTACAACCTTTCACTATTTCCAAGCTAGGGGTCGAATTTTAATTTTGTTTCTTATAATGCAGGTACTTCAATACATTCTAAGTGTTGGAGTTGGTTTCGAGCGAATCTGACCCCGTATGCCAGAATTGGGCACCGAGATGGCCGAAATCCATGTTTCTCAACAATACTTTGGGCTAAACCTAAAACCTTCCACCATTTCCAAGCCGGGGGTTATATTTTGATCCCTTTTCCTATAACCCATGTATTTTAATACATCCTAAGTGTTGGCGTTGGTTTCGAACGAATCTGACGCCATATGCCCAATTTGGGCACCGAGATGGCCGAAATCCATGTTTCTCAACTGTACTTTGACCTAGACCTACAACCTTCCACCATTTCCAAGCCAGGGGTCGGATTTCGATCTTGTTTCTTCTAACGCATGTATTTCAATACATTTTAAGTGTTGGAGTTCGTTTCGAGCGAATCTAAGGCAGTATGCCCGATTTGGGCACTGAGATGGCCGAAATCAATGTTTATCAACTATACATTGGCCGAAACCTAAAACCTTCCAACATTTCCAAGCCGGAGGTCGGGTTTCATTCCTGTTCATTTTAATGTGTTTATTTCAATAGATCCTAAGAGTTTGAGTTTGTTTCAAGCGAATCTGATGCCGTTTGCCCTATTTGGGCACCAAGATTGTCGAAATTCATGTTTCTCAACTATACTTCTACCTAAACCTACAACTTTCAACTATATCCAAGTCGGGGGTTGGATTTTGATTATGTTTCTTCTAACGCATGTATTTTAATTCATGCGAAGTGTTGGAGTTGGTTTCGAGCGAATCCGAGGCCGTATGCCCGATTTGGCCACCGAGATGGCCGTAATCCATTTTTCTCAATTATACTTCGGCCTAAACCTACAACCTTCCACTATTTTCAAGCCGGGGTTCGGATTTCGATCCCTTTTCTTCTGATGTGTGTATTTTAATACATCCTAAGTATTGGAGTTGGTTTCGAGCGAATCAAAGGCTGTATGCCCGATTTTGGCACCGAGATGGCTAAAATCCATGTTTTTCAACTATAGTTCAGCCTAAACCTACAACCTTCCACTATTTCCAAGCCTGGGGTCGAATTTCAATCTCGTTTCTTTTAACGCATGTATTTTAAAACATCCTAAGTGTTGGAGTTGGTTTCAAGCGAATCTGACGCCGTATGCCGGATTTGGGCACCGAGATGGCCGAAATCCTTGTTTCTCAACTATACCTTGGCCTAAACCCAAAACCTTCTACCATTTCCAAGCCGGTGGCCAGATTTCGATCCCGTTACTTGTAACGGGTGTATTGCAATACATCCTAAGTGTTGTATTTGGTTTTGAGTGAATACGATGCCCTATCACGGATTTCGTCACCGAGATGGCCGAAATCCCTATTTCTCAACCATACTTTGTCCTAAATGTACAACCTTCCACCATTTCTAAACCGGGGGTTAAATTTCGATCTTGTTTCTTCTAACGCATGTATTTTAATACATTCTAATTGTTGGAGTTGGTTTTGAGCTAATCTGATGCCGTATGTCTGATTTGGGCACCGAGATCGCCGAAATCTGTGTTTCTCAACTATGCTTCTGCCAAAACCTACAACCTTTCACTATTTCCAAGCCAGGGGTCGAATTTCAATTTTGTTTCTTCTAATACAGGTATTTTAATACAACGTAAGTGTTGGAGTTGGTTTCGAGCGGATCTGACGTAGTATGCCAGAATTGGCCACCGAAATGGCCGACATCCTTGTTTCTCAACTATTCTTTGGCCTAAACCTAAAACCTTCCACCATTTCCAAGCCGGGGGTTATATTTTGATCCTTTTTCTTATAACCCATGCATTTCAATACATCCTAAGTGTTGGAGTTGGTTTCGAGCGAATCCGAGGCCATATGCACGATTTGGGCACCGAGATGGCCGAAATCCATGTTTCTCAACTGTACTTTAGCCTAGACCTACAACCTTCCACCATTTCCAAGCCAGGGGTCGGATTTCGATCTTGTTTCTTCTAACGCATGTATTTCAATACATTTTAAGTGCTGGAGTTGGTTTCGAGCGAATCTAAGGCCGTATGCCCGATTTGGGCTCCGAGATGGCCGGAATCAATGTTTATCAACTAGACTTTGGCCGAAACCTTAAGCCTTCCACCATTTCCAAGCCGGGGGTCGGGCTTCGATCCTGTTCATTTTAATGTGTTTATCTCAATAGATCATATTAGTTGGAGTTCGTTTCAAGCGAATCCGATGCCGTTTTCCCGATTTGGGCACCTAGATTGTCGAAATTCTTGTTTCTCAACTATACTTCTACCTAAACCTACAACTTTCAACTATTTCCAAGCCGGGGGTCGGATTTTGATCATGTTTCTTCTAAGGCATGTATTTTAATACTTCCTAAGTGTTGGAGTTTGTTTCAAGCAAATCCGAGGCCGTATGCCCGTTTTGGCCACTGAGATGGCCGTAATCCATTTCTCTCAATTATACTTCGGCCTAAACCTACAACCTTCCACTATTTCCAAGTCGGGGTTCGGATTTCGATCCCGTTTCTTCTGATGTGTGTATTTTAATACATCCTAAGTGTTGGAGTTGGTTTCGAGCGAATCAAAGGTTGTGTGCTCGATTTTGGCATCGAGATGGCTAAAATCCATGTTTCTTAACTGTAGTTCAGCCTAAACCTACAACCTTCCACTATTTCTAAGCCAGGGGTCGGATTTCAATTATGTTTCTTCTAATGCATGTATTTTCGTACATCTTACATGTTGGAGTTGGTTTCGAGCGAATCCAAGGCTGTTTGCCCAATTTGGGCACCGAGATGGTCGAAATCCATGTTTCTCAATTATACTTCGGCCCAAACCGACAACCTTCCACTATTTCCAGGACGGGGTATAGATTTTAATCCTGTTTCTTCTAACGCATATATTTTAATACATCCTAAGTATTGGAGTTGGTTTTGAACGAATCCGAGGCCGTATGCCCGATTTTGGCACCGAGATGGTCGAAATCCTTGTTTCTCAACTATAGTTCTGGCTAAACCTTCAACCATCCACTATTTCCAAGCCGGGGGTTAGATTTCGATCATGTTTCTTCTAACGCATGTATTTTAATACATCCTATGTGTTGGAGTTAGTTTCGAGTGAATCCGACGCCGTATGCCCGATTTTGGCACCGAGATGGCTAAAATCCATGTTTCTCAACTGTAGTTCAGCCTAAACTTACAACCTTCCACTATTTCCAAGCCAGGGGTCGAATTTCAATCTCATTTCTTTTAACCCATGTATTTTAATACATCCTAAGTGTTGGAGTTGGGTTCGAGCGAATCTGACGCCGTATGCCGGATTTGGGTACCGAGATGGCCGCAATCCTTGTTTCTCAACTATACCTTGGCCTAAACCTAAAACCTTCTACCATTTCCAAGCCGGTGGTCAGATTTCGATCCCGTTTCTTGTAACCGGTGTATTGCAATACATCCTAAGTTTTGTATTTTGTTTTGAGTGAATACGAGGCCCTATGACGGATTTTGGCCCCGAGATGACCGAAATCCCTATTTCTCAACCATACTTAGTGCTAAATGTACAACCTTCCACCATTTCTAAACCGGGGGTCAAATTTCGATCCTATTTCTTCTAACGTATGTATTTTAATACATTCTAATTGTTGGAGTTGGTTTCGAGCGAAACTGATGCCGTATGCCTGATTTGGGCACCGAGATCGCCGAAATCCGTGTTTCTCAACTATGCTTCTGCCAAAACCTACAACCTTGCACTATTTCCAAGCCAGGGGTCGAATTTCAATTTTTTTTCTTCTAATACAGGTATTTCAATACATCCTAAGTGTTGGAGTTGGTTTCGAGCGAATTTGACGCCGTACGCCAGAATTGGGCACCGAGATGGCCGAAATCCTTGTTTCTCAACTATACTTTGGCCTAAACCTAAAACCTTCCACCATTTCCAAGCCGGGGGTTTTATTTTGATCCCTTTTCTTATAACCCTTGTATTTCAATACATCCTAAGTGATGGAGTTGGTTTCGATCGAATCTGACGCCGTATGCCCGATTTGGGCACCGAGATGGCCGAAATCCATGTTTCTCAACTGTACTTTGGCCTAGACCTACAACCTTCCACCAGTTCCAAGTCAGGGGTCGGATTTCAATCTCGTTTTTTCTAACGCATGTATTTCAATACATTTTAAGTGTTGGAGTTGGTTTCGAGCGAATCTAAGGCCGTATGCCCGATTTGGGCACCGAGATGGCCGAAATCAATGTTTATCAACTATACTTTGGCCGAAACCTAAAACCTTCCACCATTTCCAAGCCGGGGGTCGGGTTTTGATCCTGTTCATTGTAATATGTTTATTTCAATAGATCCTAAGAATTGGAGTTCGTTTCAAGCGAATCCGATGTCGTTTGCCCGATTTGGGCACCAAGATTGTCGAAATTCATGTTTCTCAACTATACTTCTACCTAAACCTACAACTTTCAACTATTTCCAAGCCGGGGGTCGGATTTTAATTTTGTTTCTTCTAATGCAGGTATTTCAATACATCCTAAGTGTTGGAGTTGGTTTCGAGTGAATCAAAGGCCATATGTCCGAATTTGGCACCGAGATGGCTAAAATCCATGTTTCTCAACTGTAGTTCAGCATAAATCTACAACCTTCCACTATTTCTAAGCCAGGGGTCGGATTTCAATCATGTTTCTTCTAATACATGTATTTTAATACATCCTACATGTTGGAGTTGGTTTTGAGCGAATCCAAGGACGTATTCCCAATTTGGGCACCGAGATGGTCGAAATCCATGTTTCTCAACTATACTTCAGGCTAAACCTACAACCTTCCACTATTTCCAAGACGGGGTTCAGATTTTGTTCCTGTTTCTTCTAACGCGTATATTTTAATACATGCTAAGTATTGGAGTTGGTTTCGAGCGAATCCGAGGCCGTATGCCCGATTTTGGCACCGAGATGATCGAAATCCATGTTTCTCAACTATAGTTCAGGCTAAACCTAAAACCTTCCACTATTTCCAATCCAAGGGTTAGATTTTAATCATTTTTCTTCTAACACGTGTATTTTAATACATCCGATGTGTTGGAGTTAGTTTCGAGCGAATCTGACGCCGTATGCCCGATTTAGGCACCGAGATGGTCAAAATCCATGTGTCTCAACTATACTTGAAGGGAGATCCGGATAAAATTTAATGCGAAAACTGGATCCCCTAGATCTTAACACCATAGAAAGCTTCAAAAATATCTAAGAGTTTTAGTCATGTCACCTCGGTGAATGATGTTCACCGGTGAAGCTTAATCCACTCGATTTGTAGAGATTTCTCGAAGAAATACTCGAAGTTCGATGCTTGTTCTTCGTTATCCCCACAAAGTTTTTGAATCTCTTTTGGAATTGTTGAAACAAGGGGAAGGAGTTGGAGTAATGGTGTAGACCTTCTATCACCAAAAACACTAAGGTTCAAAACCCTAGATTTGCAAAACCCAACTTGGACCACTTATATAGCTCGCAAAAATCCCTAGGGATATTCCCTAGGGGCTCACAGTTTTGAGAGAGAGGAGATCGAGAGAGAAAATTCTGGAGAATTATTCTTATGTTCTAGGGGTGTTGGGATATTTATTGGATTTAGATCATATCCTAATCCTAATCCAATTACACCTTATCCCTTAGGAAGTTATTTATTAATAATAACTCTTATTATTAATTCAAATAAAATTTTAGTTTAACTATAACTACTTTAGTTATAGTAATCCTACTAATTAAAGAGTCCTTATTAATAGAGGATTCCTTAATTAATAGAGATAAGTCAACAACCAACAAAGGGAGGAATCCTAGTCAAACTAGGATACCTCAAACCACAAAGGGGGGCGTGAGCATCAAGGGGGTGTGTGGTTTGGGGAGTTTAACACTCCTAATTGCATTCCAACTCAATGTCATCTCAATCCTAATTGTAATCCAACCATTGGATTTTAATTCCTTAATTAATAGAGTTATTACTCAATAATTATTCAAGTAACCAAATCCCAATCCAATTAAGATTTCCAAAGTGGGCGCCCCACCCTAGGGTTTAAACCCATGGGATTGGGCCCATGATAAAGGTCCATATTAATGGGTTTATGGATATGCGTCAAACCCATTTCTCCTTTAATTAGGTTAGTTAAATAATTATTAAAATAATCCCTAGATTTAAATTAACAATTAATTTAAACCATAGATTCACTTTTAATCTATTTAATTAATGATTAACTTTTAATCACTTAAATAATTGATTAACATTTAATCAATTATTGAGCTTGTATTTCTTATGTGAGCATCTCCACAGATTGCTCTGGGACATTCTTACCCTGGCTTACCCAATGTTATCCCATTGACCCTAAACAGGAATTACATTGGAATTGCAAGTGACGTGAGATATCCATATTACAATTGAATCACAGTGTATGAACATTTAACCAATACGGATCCTGCCACATGAACTTTTTAATTCGATTTATCCTTCCAAATACATTATCCCTAATGGGCCTTCGAGATTGACATACTATCTTACCCATAGCCCATTGCACATCATCCGGGTTTCCAAGACTTATGATTAAGCTATGAAAAATAATTTCTCATGAAAAACATTTTGAGAAAATCCTTTAATAAGTATAATATCTTTTAATAAAAGTATATTTCAAAACTTATTTTGATTTCAAAATCACCTTGTAGGATTTGAACTTAATCAACTGTCTTATCTGGAACTTGGATAATCTCTCAAATAAATGAGCATGGAATTCTTGTTTGAAATTCATCATGACTCGAACAGCTTTCTGACTATCCAACCTGTCACTATATTGTATTCCCTAAGTTAGAAAATACATTGGTGGAATCAAAACAAGCAGATCGCTGCTCAGTCATAGATGAACACATCAGATCTAAGGATCATCGAAACTGTTCAATGTGAATGAGAGACCAACTATCTGATAGTATGTTTATGCAAGAGGTCTCTCATTGAATGCAATCAGTCAGTGTACATTTAGGCACTCATATGCTGATGTGTAGTCTCCACTACAATAGTTCGAGATAGAACTAGATCTCAACTATTGAGAACATCTTAGCATTTTGCCAGCCATATAAGTGAAGTGCTCAGCTTCATCCACAGTTGTGACTATATAAGGTATAAACAATTGCAAAGTTATATCTGCCTGTGATAATCTAATCACATAACTTTCCTACAATATATCCTAAGGACCTTTATCGATATCTCATATCATATAGATCATCTCATGACCATGGTCAATTACCTATAATGAATACACAATAGATTAAGAAGAAGTCTTTATTAATCAAATTAAGAAGAATCTAACAATCTAAATGACTTTTCTGGGCATAATGTCTCGCAATACTTTGGCCTAAACCTACACACTTCCACCATTTCTAGGTTAGGGGTCGGATTTCGATCTCATTTCTTCTAACGCGTGTATTTCAATACATCCTAAGTGTTGGAGTTGGTTCTGAGCAAGTCCGAGGCCGTTTGCCCGATTTGGGCACTGAGATGGCCGAAATTCATGTTTCTCAACTATACTTCGGCCTAAACCTACAACCTTCTACTATTTCCAAGCCGGGGGTTGGATTTTGATCTCGTTTCTTCTAAAGCGTGTATTTTAATACATCCTAAGTGTTGGAGTTGGTTTCGAGAGAGTCTGAGGTCGTATGCCCGATTTGCGCATCGAGATCGCTGAAATCCATGTTTCTCAACTATAGTTCGGTCTAAACATACAACCTTCTACTATTTCCAAGCCGGGAGTCAAATTTCGATCATGTTTCTTCTAATGCATGTATTTTAATACATCCTAAGTGTTGGAGTTGGTTTCGAGCGAATCCGACGCCGTATGCTGGATTTGGGCACCAAGATGGCCGAAATCCATGTTTCTCAACTATACTTTGGCCTAAACCTACAACTTTCCACCATTTCCAAGCCAGGGGTTGGATTTCAATCATGTTTCTTCTAACACATGTATTTCAATAAATCCTAAGTGTTGGAGTTGGTTTTGAGTGAAACCGAGGCCATATGCCCGATTTGGGTACAGAGATGGCCAAAATCCATGTTTCTCCACTATACTTTGGCCTAAACCTACAACCTTCCACCATTTCCAAGCTGAGGGTCAGATTTCAATCTCATTTCTTCTAACGCGTGTATTTCAATACATCCTAAGTTTTGGAGTTGGTTTCGAGCGAATCCGAGGCCATATGCCCGATTTGGGCACCAAGATGGCCGAAATCCATGTTTCTCAATTGTACTTTGGCCTAGACCTACAACCTTCCACCATTTCCAAGCAGGGGTTGTAGTTCAATCCCGTTTCTTCTAACGCATGTATTTCAATACATTTTAAGTCTTGGAGTTGGTTTCGAGTGAATCCGATGCCATATGCCCGATTTGGGCACCAAGATGGCAGATATCCATGTTTCTCAACTATATTTTCGCCTAAACCTATAACCTTCCACCATTTCCAAACCGGGGGTTGGATTTCGATCCCGTTTCTTCTAACGTGTGTATTTTAATACATCCTAAGTATTGGAGTTGGTTTCGAGCAAATCTTAGGCTGTTTGCCCGATCAACTATATTTTGGCTTAAACCTGCCACCTTCCACCATTTCCAAGCCAGTGGTCGGATTTTGATCTCGTTTCTTCTAATGCATGTATTTTAATACATCTTAAATGTTGGAGTTGGTTTCGAGCGAATCTGAGGCCGTATACCCGATTTGGGCATAGAGATGGCCGAAATCCATGTTTCTCAACTATACTTTGGCCTAAACCTACAACCTGATGGCCAGATAATGGACCCTGGAGGGGGGGTGAATAGGGTATATGGAAAATTGTAAATTTATACTAAATGATAATTGCGGAATTACAAGTTTATCACTAATACTACCAAATAAAAATCAGAGATAAAGATTAGAGAGAGTTAGAAATATCAGACATGAGATATGTTTTCGAGGTTCAACAACTTGTCTATGTCCCCGCCTTTAAGCTTTCATGCTTTAAAGATTTTCAAACGATTCACTAATCGTACTCTTCTTTTCCGGCAAAGAGCAAGCGTTACAATCCTTTTCCAGGCTGAGGAAGAACCTTTTACAATCCTTTTAATAGGCTAAGGATTAACCTCTTCAAGAAAAACTCTCTCTTGGATACAGGAGAACTCTCTTCTCAAGGTAGTGCAAGAATCCTTGATTCTTGTCTTTCAGCAAATTCCTGAAATTGGGTGGCTATTAAATCTAAATTGAAAGCTCCTTACTGAGCTAGATAAGAATGAACTTCAATGCTTACAATCTCTCAAGATGGATTGGAATTGATAGCTCAAAGAATGAGGGATTGGGATTCTAGAAATTTAATGCAAAAGCAGAGTATTGATTTCTTGAAGGTTGGTGAGTGATGAATAATCAATAGAACAGTGTAAGAATCTCTAGGATTGCTACTTTTTGATCATAAATCAACTCTATTTATGGTTGAGCAATCAATATGGTCGTTGGGGATAGCATTGAATGCGAACTAGCCATTTAAAAATAGCCGTTATACGATTTTCCAGTAGGTACTCATCGATGAGTGAGATAGAATCACTCTTGAGTCGTCGATGAGTGGAGATAGAAGCAATTGAGAATTTTTCTGTCCTTCACTCGTCGATGAGTCCCTTGCACTCGTCGACGAGTCTATTGAATTTTTTCAGTAAACTCATCTAAATGAGCTAAAAACAATGGGAATAATGCTAAAACCCTTAGGTAATTAAATAAACATTATTTTAATCATATTTAGGGCCTAGGATTGATGTCCAAATTATGCTAGGTCACCTAGGGTCTATTTAGGTAATCTTTGAGTAATTCTTTTCCAATGTATTGAGGACTTTTACAAGGTCTTAGACATTTTAACTAAGACACTAGTCTTCAATGAGAGATGATCTTCGATATTGATTTTAAGAAGCTTCACTCTTGATGGATCTTCATGCATTGTCTTGAGCTTTTGAAGCTTTTTCTTTAGAAGGACTAGCACTTGAACTTTGACCTTGATGCTCTTGAATGGTTGTCTCCTTCAATACTTCATGACTTGAGAGTTAAACCTTATACTCTGAAATTTTACATCTTAAATGGAAGAATTAGTATCATAAAGTCTATTCATTATTGTGTTATCATCGAAACTAGTAAGGGTACTTTAGAGTTGTAACCTTGAGGCTAATACAACCTTCCACCATTTCCAAGCCGGGGGTGGGGATTTCATTCCCGTTTCTTCTAATGCATGTATTTCAATACATCCTAAGTGTTGGAGTTGGTTTCGAGCAAATCCGAGGCCATATGCTCGATTTGGGCACCGAGATGGCCAAAATCCATGTTTGTCAACTATACTTTGGCCTAAACCTAAAACCTTCCACCAATTTCAAACCGGGGGTTGGATTTCGATCTTGTTTCTTCTTACGTATGTATTTCAATACATCCTAAGTATTGGAGTTGATTTCGAGTGAATCCGAGGCCGTATGCCCAATTTGGGCACCGAGATGGCCAAATTCCATGTTTCTCAACTATACTTGGCCTAAACCTAGAGCCTTCCACCATTTCCAAGTCGGGGATCGGATTTCAATCCCGTTGCTTCTAACGAGTGTATTTCAATACATACTAAGTGTTGCCAAATTTGGAAATGGTGGTAAAAACTTTACTGCTATTCCTGATTTTTTCAAAATAAAGCAGGTGAGCCCCGCTGCACTGAGTTCTAAAGGCTTATGGGCCCCGTTTGGGCCCATAGGGTTGCTTGGCTTTGATTTTTGGTCCCTGGGCCTTGAAATGGGCTGTGGGTTTTACTTAGGATTAGGCCTAGGGTTGTACCTGTGGTTTACCTAGGGTTAGGCCTAGGGATTGACTGTGGTTTACCTAGGATTAGGCCAATGATTTTACTAGGGTTAGGCCTAGAGTTTGAGTTTACCTAGGGTTTCACTAGGGTTTGACCAGGGTTAGACCTGGGATTTACCTAGAATTAGACTAGGGTTTGACCAGGGTTAGGCCTGGGTTTACCTATGGTTAAGGTTTGCTTAGGTTTGACCTAGGGTTTGCCTAGGGTTTGACTAAGGCTAGGATTTGACTGTAGCTCAGTTGGGGATAACCATGATTAATGGTCTTTAACCATGGTTAAGGCAGATGTGTAAAAATTAGGTGCTTACATATAACATGCAATCATTTGGACATGGATCAATCTTATTATAGCCAAGACCTAATTCACCAATTATCTTTTTAGTTTGGTAGAAGGATGTAAGCAATGTCTCACCCTCGAGAAGTGTCTCTTTCAACAACTCAAGTAACATTGTGAATGATTTGTCGCTCCATCCATTGAGACACTTAATGTGAAATAACTGAATAATAAAAGAAAGTTTACTGAACTTTTTACATTCGGGATATAAATATTGCTCAGCATCTTCCACTAGCTTATAGAATTTAGTTGCTCCTGCATTTGGACTCTCTCCTATTTCACATGTCCCATCATCCACTGTCACTTCGTTTGCATGATGGGGCTCGAATGCCCCATGCATTTCATCATATACATGATTATTCTTGTCTCGTGCAACTTGGTCAGTAGAAGATCTATGATGCGGTATTTCCCCATAAAAAATCCACATAGCCGTGGCATAACCCTTATCGAATCCATCGCAAATCAAATGTTGATACACACAGTGCCGTATCCAATAATATTGATTACAATATTTTTTACACGGATACTTGATAGTATTATACTGTCATCTTGAGTTGAATTACTAAATGCAAAATCCAAGAAATTGTTCACACCTGTTTATACATCACTCAATCTATTTGCAGAAACCCAACTTTTATCCATGGTGACTTTATCAACTTTTACAATCACTAACAACAGAAGACAATATATACCTGTTATTAGTGGATGCTATTAGTTGTGTCTACTAACAATATGTGCATCATTAACTCAACGTGATATAGAAATGACATCGATATCGCTAGGTAATACATGCACCATGGTTATTGAATACATATTGGGTGAGGTGTTCCTATCCCATTCACGAATACATAATTCCTAAGAATCAGTAACTCATGTGTCTTCTTCCATTTTAAGGAAATTTTAGCAGCATCTCCCCATGGCTCTCCAAGTACACAATTTAGACTAGGGGCAGAAGCAACCTTGTCTAAATATGTACCCAAAGAACAATAGGGATGACTAACTGACGAAAATTTCCTCAAAATAGAGTGTGCACGGGCGACTGACACATGCTTCGGGATTATGTATTCCCAAACTGTCCTCACGGATATTCAAGAATCATTTGCAGACAAATACTCCTCTTCAGATATAGGACGAATCAATTGTTAGATGCTATGTAGTCCACATAAGAACTAAGCATCGTAATTTACAACGAATCCGTCCACATTTATGATAAGAAAGGCACTTATCAGACAATGGTTCTTGAACGAGAGATCTAAGTTTCAATGCATGCACATTAACAATGATCTTGAAGGATGCAGGAATCATTCTGGGTCTAACAACCCAACCATCATAACTATAAAGCCCATCCGCCAACATGATAATGTACGTATCAAATACATTATCATGCTCCCTTTAAACCATATATAGGTAAGTATATTCTAATAGTATGAGTTCAAGATAATATTGGGAACCCCATATGTCGCGACCCAAAACCCACCCTAGGAGTTAGAGTGAATCTTGGACGACTAATCATAACTTGCTTGACCAAAATAACCTGCAAAAGACCTGGAGCATATACAATAGAGGACAGTAATAGCGGAAACATACTCTAACATAGCACAACGGAAGACTAACAAACCTCTATGTATATATACACACATGATCCATGTTTATACAAAAAGATACACAAAAGAAAGTGCGGACATGCCTGCCAAAATACATGAATATACTCTCTACAGCTCACCCACAGCTCACTCACTCAGAATCTACCACCACCTAATAGTAGCCCTCGCCTTGAGGATCCTCCACAGGCTCCTCAACGTACTCCTTTTTCACCCATGGGCCGGGAGCACAGACATCAAATGAAGCAGCAGCTCCCTCATAACCTACCGACATAAGCGTACGGCTGAGCATGGAATACTCAGCGTGTACCAAATACTAACCAACAGTCATAGCAAACAATAACAATATGGAAAGCAGGAAGCAGTCCATAGATATAAAGTAGGAACAATTCATATCATCACGAGAAAGTAAAGCAGTTTATAATCATGCTTGCATTTCGTAAAAGCCGATAAAATCCTTGAAAAACATCATGCACTTGACTTGACTTAAAACATCCTTCTCGTGCTTTAAAACTTGTCTTGTCTCGCCATGTCGTGTCATGCGTGTCATGCCATGTCATGCTTGCTTGGAAAATAAACTACTTGTGAGGGAAGGGAGACCCTTCTTCCTAAATGTTCATGCTTGTCATGCCATGTATCATGCTTGTTTGAAAAATAAACTACTTGCGAGGGAAGGGAGACCCTTCTTCCTAAATGTTCATGCTTGTCATGCCATGTATCATGCTTGCTTGGAAAATAAACTACTTGTGAGGAAAGGGAGACCCTTCTTCCTAAATGTTCATGCTTGTCATGCCATGTATCATGCTTGCTTGGAAAATAAACTACTTGTGAGGGAAGGGAGACCCTTCTTCCTAAATGCACTTGCGAGGGAAGGGAAACCCTTCTTTATGAATGCTTGTCTTGTTCTTGCCAAAAGCGAGGTAAAACATATCGTAGGATATGTCCCACCTCTCATTATCATTCTTTAAAAACCTCGATAAATCATGTCATGCATGTCGTGCTCGTGGAATCGTGTACGTACTTGCATTTGAATTTAAACATGACATTTGGGAAATTAACAATACATAATGCATCAATAATTGGAGCAAGTCAATATTCATGCAATTTTAGGGAAAGCAAGGAAACACACTATCATAGGCCCTAGCAAGTTCCAATAGTTAATTAAACATGCATTTCTTAATTTATAATTCATTTTGTTCAACTTGGCATTTCATCAAACATGGGGTGTGTTCTTTATTTATTAAACCTACATCATGCTTTTCTAGGTGGGTTGATGCTCACATCATACATGTACGTTTATTATGGATACAATGCCCTCCCCATTTCATTCATCACATCATTCCACACGGCATCCAATCGCCAACATCCACCTCCATTCACACCATTCACATATCCCAACTCATAGCACATTTATAGATGATGAAGAACAAGGAATATGGAAAGAAAATGGGAGAACCATGACTAGGAGGGTAGTAAAAGGTACCGACCTTGACAAATGAGGGAAGAAACCCCCTTGCAAAACGTCCATGAGTCGCTGCCCTAGCTTGGAGAAACTGCTCCTCGCGTGCTTGAACCGGAATCTCGAAGCAATCCAGCTTGAGGTGATCTAGGGTTCACAAACCCTTTGATTTCCTCTCAAAAATCAAACCCTAGGTTTAGAACCCTTTCTCCTCTCTTTCTATCTCTCAAAACACTCTAAGTGTGTGAATGAAGCTCTAAAGGCTCGGGCAAGCCTT
This sequence comes from Tetracentron sinense, assembly GCA_015143295.1. Lineage (NCBI taxonomy): Eukaryota > Viridiplantae > Streptophyta > Magnoliopsida > Trochodendrales > Trochodendraceae > Tetracentron > Tetracentron sinense. The sequence continues at coordinate 11,982,828 of CM026562.1, read as the reverse complement.
AATAGGCAAGAGTGAAATGCCCAAAAGATGAAAACACCCTTACTGAAATTTCTGCAAAACACGGGGGACCGAGCAATCGGTGGTTATGACCGATCGATCGGTTGCCTACCGAGCGATCGGTGTTCTTGACCGAGCGACCGGTCAAAAACATGCTCTCTGGAAAATTTCCCCATACAAAATTTTTGACCAGTCGATAGCTACCGATCGATCAGTTGTGGACCGATCGATCGCTGAATGGACCGAGCGATCGGTTGCTCTGCAAACTTGATCCTGAGCCCATTTTTCTCACCCATTTCACTACTTAAACTGATCCTAGTTCTCTTTTGACCTTTCCTAAACATGACTAGGGTCTCTTTAAAGCTTGTATATGTGCTTAAATAATTTATTAAATTAATTATAGCATTCTTGGCACAATTTTCTCGAAGTTTCAAATTTCCATTTCATGAATTTGAGATTACAAGGGCATCATGCCTTGGCGCACATACCAAGACATAAACAAAAAGTTTCGGGGCTCTACACCATATGCAATGCCAGTCAATGCTCCCTAAAAACCATCCTCCAGATAAACATATATCCTATATACCATCAGATATCAAAAATCAATTAAGCATCAATGCCAATTTCCACATAAGAAATAAAACCCATAAGTAACAACACAAATGGAAAAAAATTATGTAACAAAATTTTAATCTTCTCAGCATTATTGAACAAACCTACATGTTCATATTCTATAAAAAGTTCAAGAAAACTACAGAGAAACACTATTGAACAAACCTCAAAGATTGATACAGCTCGTCAATCCCTGGAACTGGAATCCAATCGGTAGGTTTCTCTATAGTTTACTTGAACTTTTATCTTTAGCTAACAAATTATATTCTATTTATGCTGAATTTAAAGTGTCGTAGTATTGTCCATATGAATTGGAAATTAAATGAAACATGAAATTCATTTGAAGCCTGTAAATGATATTAGGAACTGAAAAAAATGGTAGAATTCAGAGATATTTTGGTAAAAGAAAGAAGCAATCACAATTGGGTTCAAAGAATTTTTCGAACATGTTAAAAAAGCTACACAATAGTTGAATTGAAAGTCTGTCGTACAAAGAACTAAGGGCAAAAGACTGAAGACATAATATAATGACCCGCATTTAATTCACGGCATTCGTAATTCTATGAGTGAAATTATTAAATAAATGTACCTAAAATAACGTGTAAATCCTAGGAGAAATCAATACATTAAAAATATCGAATCACAAAACTCATTTAATTTACTAAATTTAATGAATTTATGGAGATAAATTGCACTAATTAAAAGAGGAACAAAAAGTAGAAAAAAGGTTTTTTTAAAAAAAATTTCCAGTGCCGGTGATCGATCGCAACCGGCGGGGGATTGATCGCCCAAAACGCCGTTTGGCTGAGGGCTTACGCGTTTTTGTGGTTTTTGAGTCCCTAGGGCTCCCAATGTATAAATACCCCATTTATACTCGTGGAGAGGGTTTTCTTAAGCCTTCTAAACCTAAAAGAGAGAGTTTTTGAGGGATCAAAAGAGAGAAACTGTAAGAGTTTAAAGATTTGGTCGGAGAAGGGGAAAAGAGACGTGGAGATCAAGGTAGAACCCTGTTTCGCAAGCGATAGATCGTAGGGAGACGATCAAGTGAGGTAAATAACAGATCTAATATTCAATATTTTGAGTATTTAAGTTAAATAATGAATAAAAAGAGATGAATCTAGGCAAGGATATAAGAATATGTGGGATGTGAAGAACTATAGTTGCCTCTATATTAATGTTGGTGGATCTATTAAAATAGGATGTGAAGAACATGTTTATGATCTCAGTTTTTTTGAATAAAATAGGAGGTGAAGAACATGTTTATGATCTCAGTTATTATTTTTATGAATAAAATAGGCTGTGAAGAACATGTTTATGATCTCTGTTATTATTTTTGCGATTAAAATAGGATGTGAAGAACCTAAATTTTTATGTATTATTATTGATGGTTAAAAATAGGATGTGGAGAACCGATTTATGATTTTGGTTTCATTATTTTGATGGTTAAAAATAGGATGTGAAATACTTAATCATGATACCTTTTATTTATTCTCGAATCATTAAATACGAATGACCATGTTTAAATTAATTATGATTCAACAAGGGGATTGGGAAAGTTATTTGAAGTAGGTGGAGTTATAAGGAGAATGAGATTATGGATGAGATGAAATGGATGATTTAATTGGTGATATTTTAACAATATATGAGCTTGATTTTATGTTTAAGACCAGGAGAATTATTATTAATTAAAGACATTATAATTAAGACGTTAAACTTAATTAAAACGAATAGGAGATTTCGATATGTAAGTTAGCTCGTAAATTATGAATCTTTTAATGACATTGGTGATGTTTGATTGTAGTATTATAAGAAATACGATAAATTGGGTGTTTCTATTATATCTTTAATACATGATATACTATTGGGTAAACGAACCTTTGATGGAAGTCGAGCTTGCCTAGGCTTGGTTAACATAGTGGTATGGGACGCTATGGTGAGATGTCCTATGGCCCTTGACGGTTAGTCTTAGGTGCAATTTAAACAAGAGGTATATCATTCTGCACTCACGAATGAAAAATCAGTAAAAGTAAGAAAAAGAATTAAAGACATTAATGAGATGTTAAGTAACACTAAAAGTAAAGTAAGAAAAGTATGAAAGTAAGAAAAGAAAAGGACACATGAAAACGATAATGTATGTTGTGTTGTGCACCACCGGATACCATCAGAAAGGGCGAGATATATGCCAAAGGAAGCCGTCGTACCGGGAAATGTACTAAGCCGTCCGTACCAGATAATGTACAAGGGTGGTATCTCGGTAAGGTAAAGTATAGTAACCCCTTTCCTTATACGGTAAAGCGGTATTTTAAGTTATTACAAATGCATGTGAATCGGTATTGGTGTGATGATAATATATGAAATAGGAAAAGTAAGAAAAGAAAGAAATGTAAGAAAAGTAAGGAAAGAAAGAAAAGTAAGAAAGAAAGAACAGAAAGAAGGAAAAAGAAAGAAAGAAAGAAAATTAGCATAATGTAAATGTATAGCTTCCGCACTCTGATTTTATATGTAAGTAAATGTGTGAAGTGATGAAATGCATGTAAATGTTATTCTTTATATTGTTTATTATGCTCTGTTATATACGCGGAGTAACTCGTTTACTCAGCCGATGACTTTTGTTGTCGGCAGGTCCAGGTTCAGGTTCAGGTTCAGGTTTTGACATTTGTGCACCTGGCCCTTGGGAAGAAGAAGAATACATCCAGGAACCTGAAGGTGATTATCCCGAGGAAGAAAGGGACCTTGATCGATGGCCCTATTATTGAAATTGTGTTATGGTTATTTAAATTCCTGATGATTTTAATTATTGATAGAGACACTCGTTATTAGTCTTTTATGTTTATGGTCCAGACAGGTACTAGGATTTATTACTTTTCAGTTAGATTATGGGATTGGAGTTTTAGTTGATGTTTTATTTTAAGAAAAAATTTTAGGTCCATATTTTTGTGCCTTAATTGCTTCTAACAGGATGATTATTAAGTGAGTCACGTGCCAAGATCTCACATCCTCCTAGGTGGAGTTTTGGGGCGTGAAAGAGATGGCATCAAGGCAAAGGCAAAGGCATTAGGTCTGTTAGGGCGTGAGTTAGGAATTCCATAAACTAGAAGGAGTCATTGGATACTAGGACTAGTCATTGTTTGTTTGCATGAATTTGTAGTGGTAAATTTAAAGCTAGTTACAAGACTAAATGTTGTTTACCGTTTGTTCTCAGAACTGTTATAATGAGACGCAGTGGGAAAGGACGTGGATACAATATCAGGGGGAATGCTGGAAGGGGCATTGGAGAAGGACACCCAGAGGTTTATGACCAGCCAGATTTGACACAGGTTTTGGGCTCCATTGCCCAAACAATGGCCCTCCTGGCAGCCAGGCAACCTGTTGCAGTTGCACCTGAACATGTGGAAGTGAATATGCCACCACCTCCTCCTCCTCCGGTACATCATACTGCAGGAATTGAAGCCTTTAGGAGACTGAGGCCCCCAACCTTTTATAGTACCACTGATCCAATGGTAGCTGAAGCATGGATCATGCAATTGGAGAAAATTTTTAGGGTGCTCCGGTGTATTGAAGAACAGAGGGTCAATTGGGCTGTATTTGTTATGGAGGGAGAAGCCGAGCACTGGTGGAGAGCTACGGTGAGATAGAGAGACATCACAAGGACTGGATAGCCATGGACATGGGCGAAATTCCTGGATTTATTCTACAAATAGTATTTTCCAACCTTTGTCAGGGAACAGAAAGAAGTGGAATTCCTCACCTTGGAATAGGGAGAGATGACAGTGGTGGAATATGAAGCAAAGTTTGCTGAACTGTCTAGATTTGCGCCTCAAATGATTTCAAATGAAAATATGAAGGTCAGAAAATTTGAAAGGGGTCTAAGGCTATTCATCAGGGACAATGTTTCTATACTACAAATAGGAACTTTTGGGGAGTTAGTGAACAAGGCAAAGATAGCTGAGAAGAATTCTGAGGAGTTCTTTAAGAGGAGGGATAACAACATAAGGAACAAGAAGATGGTGAGAGGGCAGACCAGTGGGCCAGTTCAACCAGAGAAGAGGGCTAGGCCTGCCCTATACCCGGTTACAAGGCCAGTGCAGAATACTCAGAGGCCAACACCCGCCCCTCGCTCTTCTATGACTACAGCATCAGTTAATCGTCCTGCCCAGCCTACTCCTCCAGTAGTGTTTGAGACTTGTGCTCATTGCGGGAAAAGCACAAGGTCGGGAAATGCCGCACTCTCACTGGCGGATGTTTTCAGTGTGGTGAGTTGGGACATTGGATTAGGGATTGCCCTCAGAAGTCACAGCCGGCAACTCAGCAATCCCAGATGCAAGGAAACAGGCCTCCAGCTAGACAGGCACCACCACCAAAGCCTCCTTTGGCATTGAAGACTCAGCAGGCACCTCAGCCCCCTCGCCAGAACACACAGGGGAGAGTCTTTGCCATCTCAGAACAGGATGCTCTAGCATCAGATGATGTGGTCCAGGGTACATATGATTTATAGTTTAATTGAGTAGAAAGAATTACATAGTGTAGATTGATTGTATGACATGATACTTATAAAAATATGTTATTTGCTTACGTATATATGACTTATTGAAAATAAGTACATGGTGTGATTTTGATTATAACATAATAAATTAACACTTAGCTATTTATGAACTCAGGATCACTATTAATAAATGATTGTCTAGCACATGCCTTAATTGATACGGGATCAACCCACTCTTTCATCACACCTAGATTTTCCCAAGGCTTTCCATCTGAGTCGAGTCTGCTAGATTGTGAGTTGTCCATTGCCACTCTCCTCGGTAGCTCAGTTATCACTAGTAAGGTGTACAGAACATGTATTATCCGTATCGGTCAGCATGAGTTACCAGCAGATCTGATAGTACTCGACTTCCAAGATTTTGATGTGATTTTGGGTATAGATTGGCTTTCAACCTACCACGGAAGTGTCAATTGCTTTGAGAAGAGAGTTGATTTCAAACCAGTCAATGGAACTCCTTTCTACTTCCGGGGATTAAGGAAAAAGGACATTGCTAGATTTGCGGCTTTGAGCATTGCTAATTCAGAAATGCCAGAATCAATGCACATACTAGTTGTTAGTGAATTTATGGATGTATTTCCAGAAAAACTGCCAGGCCTACCTCCAAATAGAGAAGTGGAATTCATGATAGACTTAGCCCCCGGGACAACACCAATATCAAGAGCACCTTATAGGATGGCTCCAGCTGAGTTAAAAGAATTGAAAGAACAGATCGAAGAATTGCTTCACCAGGGTTTCATCAGACCAAGTGTGTCACCATGGGGAGCTCCAGTGCTGTTCGTGAAGAAGAAGGATTGATCGATGAGAATGTGCATCGATTATAGACAATTAAACAAGGTCACCATAAAGAATAAATATCCTTTACCAAGGATAAATGACCTGTTTGATCAATTGCAAGGAGCAAAATTCTTTTCCAAGATCGACTTAAGGTCAGGATATCATCACTTAAAAATTAGAGCAGAAGATATTCCTAAGTCGACATTTAGGACAAGATACAGGCATTATGAGTTTTTAGTGATGCCTTTCGGGTTAACAAATGTGCCTGCAGCATTTATGGATCTGATGAACAGGGTGTTCAAGCCAGCCCTTGATAGTTATGTTATAGTCTTCGTGGATGATATCCTGGTATATTCCAAGACTAGAGAGGATCATGACCATCACCTCCGGATTACACTTGGGACCTTAAGAGAGCATAAGTTGTATGCTAAACTGAGTAAGTGTGAATTTTGGTTAGAGAATGTGGCATTTCTAGGCCATGTGGTTTCTGGGGATCGGATTTCAGTTGACCCTGCAAAGGTTGAAGCTGTGTCAAAATGGAAGAGACCGAAGAGTGTGACAGAGATCAGAAGCTTCCTAGGCCTTGCTGGATATTACAGAAGGTTGTAGAGGGATTTTTGAGATTGGCAGCACCACTCACCTAACTGACTAAAAAGAATGTCAGGTTCACATGGATTGAGAAGTGTGAAGGAATCTTCTTGGAGTTAAAGAAGTGCCTCACTACAGTACCCATCCTTACAGTCCCAATGGGTAATGGAGGATTCGTAGTGTACAGCGATGCCTCGTATGTGGGTTTAGGATGTGTTCTTATGCAGCACGGGAAAGTTATCACTTATGCTTCCTGGTAGTTGAAAGATCATGAGAGGAACTACCCTACTCACGACTTAGAACAGGTAGCAATTGTTTTCACCCTCAAGATCTGGAGGCACTACCTGTATGGTGAACAATTTGAGGTGTTCACGGAACATAAAAGCCTCAAATATTTATTTTCACAAAAGGAGCTTAATTTGAGGTACCGCTGCTGGGTAGAATTTTTGAAAGATTATGACTGCTCGATTCAGTATCATCCGGGGAAGGCAAATGTAGTAGCTGATGCACTTAGTAGAAGGCCCTCCGGATTAATTGCACACTTGATGGTGAAGGAGTGGAAGTTGTTAGAAGACATGTCCAACAACGAAACAAGCTTCAATGTTTACCACAGTAAAGTATTAATGGCCAACCTTTCAGTTAGACCATATATTCAGGCTAGAATCAAGGAGCTGCAAGAATCAGATGAGGCACTCTTAGCCTATTGAGCAAAATCCTTGGAAATTGGGCAAGAGGATTTCTCTACGAATGGAGATGGAGCTATAACCTTCCGGGGTAGACTTTGTGTACCAGCCAATGAAGAATTAATGCGTGAGATTTTGGATGAAGCTCACAAATCTAAATATACAGTTCACCCTGGAGGTACAAAGAGGTACCAAAATCTCAAGAAACATTTTTGGTGGAATAACATGAAAAGAGATGTAGCTACACATGTGTCCAAGTGTTTGGTGTGTCAGCAAGTCAAGGCTGAACACAAGAGACCAGCAGGATTACTACAGTCTCTTCCCATCCCGGAGTGGAAGTGAGAAAATATATCAATGGATTTTATTGTGGGTTTACCAAGGAGACATCTAAGAATTTTGATGCAATTTGGGTCATTGTGGATCGGTTAACTAAGTCGGCTCATTTTCTCCCTTATCGGACCACTTATAACTCTAATAAACTAGCAGAACTATATATAAAGGAAGTAGTTTGATTGCATGGAGTACCGGTCAGTATCATTTCTGATAGAGATTCCAGATTTACATCAAGATTTTTGAAGAGCTTTCAGCAAGCCATGGGGTCCCGACTGGATTTTAGTACAGCATTTCATCCACAGACAGATGGTCAGACAGAAAGGGTAAATCAGATCATTGAGGATATGCTCCGATCTTGCATGCTAGACTTCCAAGGCAGTTGGGATGAACATTTGCCATTGATAGAGTTTGCTTATAATAACAGCTACCAGGCTAGTATTCAGATGGCGCCTTTTGAAGCATTGTATGGTAAGAGTTGTCGATCTCCTCTTTGCTGGGATGAAGTGGAAGAAAGGAAACTTCTAGGCCCAGAGTTGGTGGAACAAACTATAGACAAGGTGAATCTGATCAGGGAGAGGTTGAAGACTGCTCAGAGTAAGCAGAAAAGCTATGCAGACACCAGAAGAAGAAATCTAGAATTCCAGGTTGGAGATCAGGTCTTTATCAAGATATCCCCTACCAAAGGAATTATGAGATTTGGGAAGCGGGGCAAGTTGAGTCCAAGGTATGTTGGGCCATTTGAAATCATCAGGAGAGTGGGTGAAGTCGCATATCGGGTTGCCTTACCACCTTATATGGCGGCAATCCACAATGTTTTCCATGTTTCCATGCTAAGGAAATACATTCCGGAACCATCCCATGTCATCGATTTGGAACCACTAGAAGTTCGAGAAGACCTGACGATGATTGAACAACCAGTGCAAATTTTGGATCGAAAAGAGCATGTTTTGCGAAGGAAGACTATCCGTTTTGTCCTCCTACGTTGGCAACACCATTCTAATGAAGAAGCAACATGGGAAAGAGAGGATGAAGTTCGAGAAAAGTATCCTCACCTGTTTGACTGAGGTATGTAATTTCGAGGACGAAATTCTTTTACGGGGGGAGAATGTAATGACCCGCATTTAATTCCCGGCATTCGTAATTCTATGAGTGAAATTATTAAATAAATGTACCTAAAATAATGTGTAAATCCTAGGAGAAATCAATACATTAAAAATATCGAATCACAAAACTCATTTAATTCACTAAATTTAGTGAATTTATGGAGATAAATTGCACTAAATAAAAGATGAACAAAAAGTAGCAAAAAATTTTTAAGAAAAAATTTCCGGCGCCGACGATCGATCGCCCAAAACGCCGTTTGGCTGAGGGCTTACGCGTTTTTGTGGTTTTTGAGTCCCTAGGGCTCCCAATGTATAAATACCCTCATTTATTCTCGTGAAGAGGGTTTTCTTAAGCCTTCTAAACCTAAAAGAGAGAGTTTTTGAGGGATCAAAAGAGAGAAACTGTAAGAGTCAAAAATTTGGTCAGAGAAGGGGAAAAGAGACGTGGAGATCAAGGTAGAACCCTATTTCGCAAGCGATAGATCGTAGGGAGACGATCAAGTGAGGTAAATAACAGATCTAATATTCAATATTTTGAGTATTTAAGTTAAATAATGAATAAAAAGAGATGAATCTAGGCAAGGATATAAGAATATGTGGGATGTGAAGAACTATAGTTGCCTCTATATTAATGTTAGTGGATCTATTAAAATAGGATGTGAAGAACATGTGTATCATCTCAGTTATTATTTTTATGAATAAAAGAGGAGGTGAAGAACATGTTTATGATCTCATTTATTATTTTTATGAATAAAATAAGATGTGAAGAACATGTTTATGATCTCTGTTATTATTTTTGCGATTAAAATAGGATGTGAAGAACCTAAATTTTTATGTATTATTATTGATGGTTAAAAATAGGATGTGGAGAACCGATTTATGATTTTGGTTTCATTATTTTGATGGTTAAAAATAGGATGTGAAATACCTAATCATGATACCTTTTATTTATTCTCGAATCATTAAATACGAATGACCATGTTTAAATTAATTATGATTCAACAAGGGGATTGGGAAAGTTATTTGAAGTAGGTGGAGTTATAAGGAGAATGAGATTATGGATGAGATGAAATGGATGATTTAATTGGTGATATTTTAACAATATATGAGCTTGATTTTATGTTTAAGACCAGGAGAATTATTATTAATTAAAGACATTATAATTAAGACGTTAAACTTAATTAAAACGAATAGGAGATTTCGATATGTAAGTTAGCTCGTAAATTATGAATCTTTTAATGACATCGGTGATGTTTGATTGTAGAATTATAAGAAATACGATAAATTGTGTGTTTCTGTTATTTCTTTACTACATGATATACTATTGGGTAAACGAACCTTTGATGGAAGTCGAGCTTGCCTAGGCCTGGTGATGTAGAGCCCCGGACCTTTCACATTTAATGCATGACCCTTTCGTTGCCATTTGGCCTTTAAAGAGGTATAATTAATAAATAAGGAAGAAATTGGAAATTTTGAAATGTCAGAAATGTTCCTTTTCGAAGTACGAACCCAACGCAAGTTGAATCGTCAAAATCGGACGAACGAGTCAAAAGATATGGCCAAAACAGTCTGGACCTACAGGCAATCGTAGCTCGGAAGGCACTAAGGACGTAGCTCGGAAGGCACTAAGGACGTAGCTCTGATAACGTGCTCTGACAACGTGCTCTGATAAGGCACCGACAACGTATAGACGATGTACTCTGATAACGTAGCTCTAGCTCTGATAACGTGTACGTTGTGCATCCGTTGTGCAACAGACAACGGGTACGTCGTGCAGCAGACAACGTGTACGTTGTACAACAAACAATGAGTACGTTGTACAGCTCACAACGTGTACGTTGTGCATCCATTGTGCAACAGACAAGGGGTACGTCGTACAGCAGACAACGTGTACGTTGTACAGCAAACAACGAGTACATTGTACAGCTCACAACGGGTACGTTGTACATAAGACAACGGACAACGTGTTCAGCACTATTCACAGCACAACGTGTTCAGCACTATTCACAGCACAACGTGTTCGGCACTATTCACAGCACAACGTGTTCAGCACTATTCACAGCACAACGTGTTTGGCACTATTCATAGCTCAACGTGTTTGGCACTATTCATAGCTCAACGTGTTCGGCACTCGTGTTTTTGCAGAAATTTCAGTAAGGGTATTATGGTCTTTTGGTCTGTTCACTCTTACCTTAAGAGTTTAACCCGAGCCTTTAGGGCTCATTCTCAACACTTAGAGGATTTGGGGGATTAGAAGAGAGGAGAAAGGGTTTCCTAAGCTAGGGTTTTTCTTTTGGAGAAGAATCAAAGGGGTTTTGAGACCCTAGATCATTTCAAGTCCGGTTTTTCTCCAAGATCACGGCTCAAGCACTCGTGGAGAGCGTTCCCCAAGCTAGGGCAGCACCTCACGGTCGTTTTTGGAAGGGGTTTCTTCCTCATTTCTTCAAGGTCGGTACTTCTTACTACCCTCCTAGTTATAGTTCCTCTTTTCCCTTTATTTCTTTTGATTTTCTTTCATTTACACATGTGCTATGAGATGGTTGGTTGTGAATGGTGAATGGAGATGGAATGGGTGATTAGATGACAAGGGTTGTGTTGTGATGATTAAAATGGGGAGGGCATTGTATCCATAATAAACACACTTTTATGATTTGAGTAGACTCACCTAGAAAAGCATGATTTAGGTTTAAATGAATAATGAACACACCATGTTTGATGAAATGCCAAGGTGAATAAAATCAGTTGTAAATTAGGAAATGCATGCCTAATAAATTATGAATATTGCTAGGGCCTATGATAGTGTGTTTTCTTGCTTTCCCTAAATGATATGAATATTACATTGCTCAATCATTGATGTTATATGTGTTGTGAAATTACCCAAATGTCATATTTAAATTTAAATGCAAGTATGTACACGGTTCCCACGAGCACGGCATGCATGACATGATTTATCGAGGTTTTCAAGAACATGGTTAGAGGTGGGACATATCCTACGATATGTTTTACCTCGCTTTTCACAAGAAAACAAGAACCAACATTCCACGAGGGGTCTCCCCTCACTCACAAGTGCATATCATGAAGAAGGGCCTCCCTTCCCTCGCAAGTACATACTTATCATGAAGAAGGGTCTCCCTTCCCTCGCAAGTGCATTGCATAAAGAAGGGTCTCCCTTCCCTCTCAAGGCATCTCTCAAGCGCATCTCACAAGGATATCTCACAAGTGTATCTCACCAGTTACATGATTACAAGCAAGCACGCATGACATGCATGACATGACACGTACGACACGCTCGACAAGATCAAGTAAGACAAACATGACAAGCTTTCAAGTACGAAAAGATATTTCAAGCCAAGTCAAGTGCACGATGTTTTCAAGAGGTTTTATCGGCTTTCTATGAAATACAAGCATGATTATAAATTGCTTTACTTCCTTGTATGATATGAATTGTTCCGTCTAACATATATGAATTACTCCTGATTTATGTATTGCCATTTTTATGCTATGACTATTGGTTAGTATTTGGTACCCGCTGAGTATTCCATGCTCAGCCGTACTTCTTATGTCGGCAGGTTCTGAGGGAGCTGCTGCTCCATTTGATGTTTGTGCTCCTGGTCCATGGGTGGAAGAGGAGTACGTCGAGGAGCCTTTGGAGGAACCTCCCGTAGAGGGTTATCAGTAGGTGGTGTTAGATTCTGAGTGGATTAGCAGTGGGTGAGCATGAGTGATTATATCCATGTATTTTGGTGGGTCTGTCCGTACTTTCTTTTGGATTCCTTTTGTGTAAACTTGGATTCGTATATACATAGAGGTTTGTTTAGACTTCCGCTGTGCTATGTTAGAGTATGTTTCCGCTGTTTATATCCTCTATTGTATATGCTCTGTGGGTTTTCGCAGGTTGGTTTGTCAAGCAAGTCATGTAAGCCATGATTAGTCGTCCAAAGTTCACTCTAACTCCTAGGGTGGGTTTTGGGTCGCGACAGAAGTGGTATCAGAGTTTAGGCTTTAGGTCTCTAGGGTCACTTAGAATCTTATACCACGGCTTGACAAGAGCATATGTTAGGAAACAAGTTAGGAAGGAAGTGAGTCGGGAACGAGTCTGGTTCCAAGTTTAAGACTAAACTTTAGTCTTAGTCTAAAATGGTTGCTCTAACCAAGTACGGTCCTAGGTACGCTAGAACACTAAAGTATAATTATAATGTGATGAATTCTCTGATGACTTGATGTGATGTATATTAGTATTATACAACTAATACAAATTGAATTATTGTGAAATGACATTGAAATAAACTGTGGTTTTAAGTTAGACTCATGTGGTGTTATTATTCTCAGGACTTTAGTCATGAGACGGAACACACGGGGTCGTGGACCACATACCAGAGCTTCCTCTTCTTCACGGGATGAGGATGAGCAGCCGGACCTCTCTCAGGTCTTAAGCTCTATTGCTGAGACACTCGCCATACTGGCGGCTCGGCAAGCTATACCATCGTCGGCGGCACCTACTCCACCGCCCGCAGCTCCAATACATCGTACAGCTGGAGTTGAGGCATCCAGGAGATTGAGGCATCCATCCTTCCATGGGAGTGTGGACCCTCTTGTTGCGGAGGCATGGATCCTCCAGATGGAGAAGATCTTTGCGGTCCTCTCGCCTACAGAGGAGGATAGAGTAGCATGGGCAGTTTTCATGTTAGAAGGTGAAGCCCACCATTGGTGGTTGTCCGCATTGAGGACGCGAGATTTGACCATGCAGGGTCAACCTTGGACTTGGGAGGAGTTCAAAGATACTTTTTACAAGAAGTATTTTCCGATTGGAGCACGGGAAAAGAAAGAGAGAGAATTCATCAACCTTGAGCAAGGTTCGATGTCTGTGGCCGCTTATGAGGCCAAGTTCTCGGAGCTATCATGCTTTGCGACACATATGATTGCCACCGAGGCAATGAAGGCGAGGAGGTTTGAGCAAGGACTCAAGGATGTCATCATGGAGAAAGTATCGGTCTTTAGGCACGCCACTTACGCTGAAGTGGTGGATAAAGCCTTGTTGGTTGAGACCAACTCTGAGGCGGTGTCCAAGAAGAGGGAATTGACGAGAGGCCAATCCAGTAGTTCAGCACCTCTAGAGAGGCGGGCTCGTACCGGCCCTTATCAGTATGCGTGGCCAGCACCACCGATGAGGCCATCTTATGCGCCTCCAGCTCCACGGCAGTATGTGCGTCGGGCACCGCGACCTCAGGCTCTTCCGGCCCCACGGCCTGTTGCACCTCAGACGATGAGGTATGCTCCACCTCATGCCCCTCCGACTTATACACACGAGGTCTGCACTTCATGCGACCGAAGGCACCCGGCAGGAGATTGCCGAAGAGCATCGGGTGGATGTTTTCATTGTGGTCGCCAGGGCCATATGATCAGGGATTGCCCCAGTCGGCATTTACCAGGCCAATCTCAGGGGATTAGGCCACCAGCACGCCCAGCAGGATCATATCAGGCGTCATCTCAGACTACCCGGTCTACACCTCAGTCTCGCCAGGTGAACCAGGGGCGAGTTTTTGCCTTAACAGAGGGTGATGCACTTGCATCTGACGATGTAGTGCAAGGTACGCAGTTGTAGCTTATTTAATTATCCGTAAATTAAACTGTTAAGTATTAATTGATTGTGTACGTACTTGGCATGTTATATATGTATATATACCTACATGTATACACTGTTGATGCATGGATTAACTCCGCTAGTTAAAATTTCAGGAACCTTACTAGTCAATGAGTATTTGGCTCGAGTGTTGATTGATACCGGGTCTACTCATTCATTTGTCTCGCCGAGTTTTTCAGAAGGCTTTTCTGTAGAGCCAAGTCAGCTAGAACTAGAGTTAGCCATTTCGACTTCTCTCGGCAAAATAGTATTGGCAGATAAAGTGTATAGAAATAGTGTGGTCCAAGTTGGAAGCCACGAGTTGGCGGTTGATCTCATCGTCCTTGGATTCCAAGACTTTGATGTTATATTGGGAATGGATTGGTTAGCAGCACATCATGGGCATGTAGCTTGCTTTGAGAAAATGGTACTCTTCAAGCCAGTAGAAGGAAAACCATTCCTCTTTCGCGGGTTGAAAAGTAGATATATTGCTCGTTTTGCGGCGTTGAGCTTAGCTAACCCCGAGGCAAAGGACTCATCGACTATTCCTGTTGTGAGCGAGTTCCTGGATGTATTTCCAGAGGAGTTGCCAGGATTGCCTCCAGACAGGGAGATTGAGTTTGTGATCGAGCTTGCACCTGGCACAGCTCCTGTTTTCAAGACTCCGTATAGAATGGCCCCTATTGAACTCAAAGAGTTAAAGACCCAGTTGGAAGAATTACAAGGTCTTGGTTTCACTCGACCAAGTGTCTCACCGTGGGGTGCCCCGGTGTTGTTTGTTAAGAAGAAAGATGGCTCGATGCGGATGTGCGTCGATTACAGGCAATTGAACAAAGTCACTATAAAGAATAGGTATCTCTTGCCTAGGATTGATGACTTGTTCGATCAGTTGAAGGGAGCGAGATTTTTCTCGAAGATAGACCTTCGATCAGGTTATCAGCAGCATAAGATTAAGGTGGAAGATGTTCCCAAAACTGCTTTCAGGACTCGGTATGGACACTACGAGTTCTTGGTGATGCCTTTTGGACTCACGAACGCGCCGGCAGCCTTTATGGATTTGATGAACCGGGTGTTCCGGCCATATCTTGATAGGTGTGTGATTGTATTTGTTGATGACATTTTGGTCTATTCCCAGACACGGGAAGATCACACACGCGACCTATGCCTTGCTTTGGAAATGCTAAGAGAGCACAAGCTATACGCCAAACTTAGCAAGTGTGAGTTTTGGTTGGAAGAGGTGGCATTCCTAGGCCACGTTGTTTCTGCAGAAGGTATCTCGGTAGATCCAAGGAAGATCGAAGCAATTATGAGTTGGGCGAGGCCCAAGAGTGTTACCGAGATACGCAGCTTTCTTGGGTTGGCAGGCTACTACAGGAGATTCGTAGAGGGTTTCTTTAGCCTTGCAGCACCGCTCACTTACCTGACAAGGAAGAACGCCAAGTTTGTATGGAGTGATAAGTGCGAGATCAGTTTCACAGAACTGAAGAAGAGGCTTACTACAGCCCCTGTCCTTACTGTGCCATCTGGACCTTATGGGTATGAGGTGTATAGTGATGCCTCACACGTTGGACTTGGGTGTGTACTCATGCAGCACAAGAAAGTCATTGCCTATGCATCGAGGCAATTGAAGGAGCATGAGAAGAATTACCCCATGCACGACTTAGAGCTTGCCACAGTCGTGTTTGCACTCAAGATCTGGTGACATTACTTATACAGGGTGGAATTCTATGTGTATACGGACCACAAGAGCCTCAAGTACCTCTTTTCCCAAAAGGAATTGAATCTAAGGCAACGGCGTTGGATGGAATTTTTGAAAGACTATGATTGTACCATTCAATACCACCCGGGTAAAGCAAATGTAGTGGCTGATGCTTTGAGTAGAAGACCTCCGGGGTTATTAGCATGCATGTTAGTGCAGGAATGGAAGCTACTTGAAGACTTGGCAAATCTGGACATTAGTGTGAATGACTCTGTTCGTAGTCCTATCTTGGCAAATGTCACGGTTCGGCCATACATTATAGATTTGATCCAAGAATACCAAGCCACGGATGCTGAATTATTGGTTTATCGGGACAAGGAAGTTGCTAAGGGTAGTGAGGACTTCTCTCTCACTAGTCGGGGTGCTATCACATTCAAGGGAAGGCTATGCGTCCCAGCCAATGCAGATCTTCGAAGAGAGATTTTGGATGAAGCACACCGTTCAAAGTACACAGTGCATCCAGGGGGTACAAAGATGTACCGGAACCTCAAGAGTCACTTTTGGTGGCGGAATATGAAGAGGGAGGTTGCGGAATATGTAGTACGGTGCTTGGTGTGTCAACAGGTAAAAGCAGAACACATGCGGCCCGCAGGTCTATTATAGTCCCTTCCGATTCCCGAGTGGAAATGGGAGAACATATCCATGGATTTCATAGTTGGCTTGCCAAAGATGGGAAGGGGCTCAGATGCGATATGGGTAGTAGTGGATCGTTTGACGAAGTCCGCTCACTTCTTACCTTACCGAACTACTTTCAACTCTAGTCAGTTAGCCGCTTTGTACATCAAGGAAGTGGTGAGGTTGCACGGAGTGCCCGTTAGTATTGTGTCAGATCGGGATCCAAGATTCACATCACGATTCTGGAAAATCTTCCAGGAGGCTATGGGTTCCCGACTTGATTTCAGCACCGCTTTTCATCCAGAGACGGATAGACAAACCGAGAGAGTGAACCAAGTCATTGAAGACATGCTTCGGGCTTGTATGTTGGATTTCAGAGGCAGTTGGGAAGAGCACTTGCCTTTGGTTGAATTCGCTTATAATAACAGCTATCAGGCAAGTATCCAAATGGCACCATTTGAGGCCTTGTATGGGCGAAGTTGTAGGTCTCCTCTCTATTGGGATGAGGTAGGAGAAAGGAAAGTACTTGGTACGGAGTTGATTGAGCAAACTGCAAACACAATTAAGATCATTCAGGATCAATTGAAAGCCGCTCAAGATCGCCAGAAAAGTTATGCAGACACGCGCCGTAGGGACTTGGAATTTCAAGTAGGGGATCAAGTTTTTGTGAAAGTATCTCCTAGCAAAGGGATCATGAGATTTGGAAAGCGAGGCAAGCTCAGTCCTTGGTATGTTGGGCCTTTTGAGATTATCACGCGAGTTGGTGAGGTTGCTTACAGGGTAGCTCTCCCACCTCACATGGCCGCAGTTCACAACGTTTTCCATGTGTCTATGCTTTGGAAGTACATTGCGGATCTTTCGCATGTCATAGACTTGGAACCGTTGGAGATTCGAGAGGACCTCACCTTGATTGAAAGGCCGGTTCAGATTTTGGATCGAAGAGATCAGGTGCCTCGCAACAAGGCAATCCCTTTGGTTCTTGTGCAATGGCAACACCATGCTCGGGAAGAAGCTACATGGGAGCGTGAAGCCGAAGTCAAAGCAAAGTACCCAGAATTAATTGGATGAGTTTTTGTATAAGTTTGTATATGACTTGTAATTTTCTTTTTGGTTTGTAATGCAAGTAGCGTCTAAATTTCGAGGACGAAATTTTTGTAAGGGGGGGAGGATGTAGAGCCCCGGACCTTTCACATTTAATGCATGACCCTTTCATTGCCATTTTGCCTTTAAAGAGGTATAATTAATAAATAAGGAAGAAATTGGAAATTTCAAAATGTCAGAAATGTTCCTTTTCGAAGTACGAACCCAACGCAAGTTGAATCGTCAAAATCGGACGAACGAGTCAAAAGATATGGCCAAAACAGTCTGGACCTGCAGGCAATCGTAGCTCGAAAGGCACTAAGGACGTAGCTCAGAAGGCACTAAGGACGTAGCTCGGAAGGCACTAAGGACGTAACTCTGATAACGTTCTCTGACAACGTGCTCTGATAAGGCACCGACAACGCATAGACGACATACTCTGATAACGTAGCTCTAGCTCTGATAACGTGTACGTTGTGCAGCCGTTGTGCAACAGACAACGGGTACGTCATGCAGCAGACAACGTGTACGTTGTACAGCAAACAACGAGTACGTTGTACAGCTCACAACGTGTACGTTGTGCAACAGAAAACGGGTACGTCGTGCAGCAAACAACGTGTACGTTGTACAGCAAACAACGAGTACGTTGTACAGCTCACAATGGGTACGTTGTACATAAGACAACGGACAACGTGTTCAGCACTATTCATAGCACAACGTGTTCAGCACTATTCACAGCACAACGTGTAACGCCCCAAAACATCCCCTAGGAGTTAGGCGATATTTGAGCTCATTACCTACCACGACAACCATCCTGCAAGAGCATACAAGGCATGCCAAAAAGTGACACATAAAATTTCTTTAAAATAAATGTACTCCCAAGTGTTTACTAAAACGAACGACTGAATAAAATACAATAATATAGATGTACAACTGCTTGAATCACCAATTCAAGCCTACATGAAAATCCCCCCAAATGTAAATCCCAAAATACATGTCTCTCTCACTCAACCCCCCCATAGTACCACATATCCAAGCCCCCAATGTCTGATGACAATTCCAATCAAGTTCCTACTCTCCCTGATAACCTCGATCCATGGACCCAGAATACATAAACGTATATTGTACCTGCCGACATAAAAGTACGGCTGAGCATGGAATACTCAGCGAGTACAAGCTCCTAGCTAACCATTATAATAACGAGTAAATAACATATACAAGTGATGGAATAGTACAGATCATAATTATGTAAAGCAACATAATACATAAATATTTACCAAATCATAATTCTCATGAAGACCAAACCATTGTCTATGAATTATGTGAGTCCTTATGAGTTTTCCTTTCCATATTTCTTATGAGCCAGAGGTTCCTCGACCTCCTTGACAATTCATTACTTTTCTTATGAGCCAGAGGTTACTCGACCTCCTTGACAATTCATTACTTTTCTTATGAGCCAGAGGTTAGCACCCGCACATCCCTGGGCTACCAACCTCCTTGATAGTTCCATATCTTTCTTATGAGCCAGGGGTTAGCACCCGCACAATCCTGGGCTACCAACCCCCTTGACAATTCCATTACTTTTCTTCTGAGCCAGAGGTTAATCAACCTCATTGACAATTCAATTCTTTTCTTATAAGCCAGAGGTTAGCACCCGCATATCCCTGGGCTACCAACCTCCTTGACAGTACAATGTATTTCATATGAGCAAGGGGTTAGCAACCGCACATCCCTGGGCTACTAACCCCCTTGACAATACAACACCTTTCTTATGAGCCAGAGGTTAGCACCCGCATATCCCTGGGCTACCAACCTCCTTGACAGTACAATATATTTCTTATAAGCAAGGGGTTAGCACCCGCACATCCCTGGGCTACCAACCCCCTTGACAATACAACACCTTTCTTATGAGCCAGAGGTTAGGACCCGCATAATCCTGGGCTACCAACCTCCTTGACAATACCGTTACTTTTCTTATGAGCCAGAGGCTAGCACCCTTAACCGGGGCTACCAACCTCCTTGATAGTTCCATATCTTTCTTATAAGCCAGACGTTAGCACCCGCATAATCCTGGGCTACCAACCTCCTTGACAGTACAATACTTTCAAGTCCTTTCTAATGAGCCAGGGGTTAGCACCCGCACAGTCCTGGGCTACCAACCCCCTTGACAATTCCAATACTTTTCTTATAAGCCAGAGGTTAGCACCCTTAACCGGGACTACCAACCTCCTTGACATTTCATTTATCAAACTTATGCGTGTGAGGCCTTACTTATTTTCCTTACATTTACCTGTACTCGTTTCACTTCTTAATGCTCATTTAAAAACCTTAGTTCATTCACATATCTGTGCTTGTGTGTAGCAAGTTGTGGAAATCATAGTGACATAATCATGCATGCATAACAATTGGCGATATAATGATAAACATCATATAGTATTACTATAATCCCAATAAGCATGTGAGTTTTTTTTTTGAGGAACATGTATAACATTTCATTCAAGTTTCTCAATTGGGGAGAAACCCCAAAATCATATTTTCATTGTCTTAGTTTAGTCCTCATTCATGCATTTCATTAAACATGTGATATGCGATAATTCTTTTAACCTTTAATTTGTATATTTAAATCAAGCATTTCATCAAACATGTAGTGTATGTGCATTATGGATACATTGCCCTTCCACCATTTTCATCACACAACAATCATCACCTCTACATGGCATCCAAGCGCCTCCACCATCCACATCCCATACATCCATAACCATTTAATTCATCTGGTTCATTTAGGGCATTTTATGCATTATTAAGTAGAGGGAATATATAAAAGTTCAACACCCAAGCATGCTTAAAGGAAAACGTATACCATTATCACTAAGCTTAACTAGGAAGGGTGTACTAACCTTGAATAGGGGAAGAAAACCCTTGAAAAATACCATGGAAGATGCTGCCGAGCTTGGAGAACGTGCTCCTCACGTGCTTGAGCCGTAAATTGAGAGATCCAAGCTTTTTGGGATGGTCGTGGGTTTCAAAACCCCTTGATTTTCTCAAGTTGATGCCCTAGGGTGAAAACCACTTCTCTCCTCTCTCACTCCCTCTCAAAATATGTCTAAGGGTGTTTATGAACACCCTTGGCTCGAGCCAACCCTTAAAAATAAGGGTGGAGTGGCTAAAAGACCAAAAAACCCCTAAAAAAATTTCTGAAAATCGCGTTGGACCGATAGATGACCGATCTACCGGTAGTGGACCGATCGATCGGTGCTTTTGACAGATCTCTCGGTATTGACTGGTGCTGCAAAACGGACTTCAGTATTTTGCCCATAACTTTTGACTCAGTTCTCCGATTTTGACAATTCAACTTGCGTTGTTTTCGTCTTTCGAAGAGGAACAATTTTCATGTTTTGAAGAAATTTTAATTCTTCTTTATTCATGGACCAAAATTCCCCTAAATCTGACTGGTCTGCAATGGGTTGCGACAGCCCAGATTTGCAGCCGACCTGATTTTGGAAATCCCACTTTTGACTCGACCCCGACTCAAAATCAGGGATAGTGATCAACATGAACCTTGAAGAGGGTTCTAATACCTTTCGAAAAATTCATTAATCACTTGATTCTGAACAACGATGACTAAACTACAACCCTTTAAAGTTGACGCAAAAGCCGAGACATACCTTTTCAACACCTAGAACACCTCGAGTGTTTTCACACTCCTTTCCCTTGTGTCCAACACCCTACTCACACCTCATAAATCATTATCCATAAGTCTTTAACCCACCTCAATGATCATTAAATTCACACCGACATGCATGATAGACACCAGCCTCTCTATGCCTCATGCACTAGCACTATGGACCAACAACCCATTGAAACACTTAGGGTATGTGTACCCTTGATTTTATCCACTTAGAGTATCTTTACACTCTCTTTTTAAGACTCAAACCATGTATCTAAAACCCTCACTTGACTAATCATAATATCAAGATCACAATGAGAGGCCTTAGGCCTTTACACACACCATATAAGGACACTATTCACTAACACTATTCATAGCATAGTGAACTCGGTTCCGGGGTTCTACATCCTCCCCCCCTTATAGGAATTTCGTCCTCGAAATTTGGACACCAGGACAACAAAAGGGGAGACTTCTCCCACATGTACACGAGATAAGATATAAGTTTGTCAATGGAAACCCTAAATGAAACGAGGCTTGACAACTAATAATTTGATCTTGCATCGATCAACACGTGGGCTTAGCATGTGCTTATCAACAAGGCACCTAAGTACAATACCTAACTACAGTTTTATTTTTCATTAAGCACACATGAGTTCGTACATCACAATAATTTGCACATATAGTAGTATAATATCATGTTTTACAATCATCCAAGAACTTCACACTAGGTTCTTACTTCTTCGATTCCTGCATCTCATGACTATAGTCCTGAAAGCAATAACACAACGTGAATCTAATTTGAATCAAGCTCTTTGAATAGTTCAATGAGCATATAGTGCTTATATAAACGCTTCGTATACATCATGGTATACCATTTATAGTATAGGCATACACTTTGGTTTCCTAGCAAAGCTACGTTCTAAAACTTGGTTGAAACCCTAACCGACTACACACTTAAGACATTAACCGGCTTAAGATTACGACTAATGAGTTGTTTACACCCTTGAGTTATTTAAGCAATTTCCTTTAAATCTTTGTGACATGTATGATGATTCTATGATCTATATGGTGCACGCAGGATGTGTGTGATGCTTATGATGTGTATGGAGTGCATGCCATGCATGATGCTTATGCGATGCGCGATGCTTATGCCATGCATGATGCTTATGTGATACATGGAGTGTATGCTATGCATGAAAGGGCATGATTATCCTTGAAGTTATACTGTATTTCTTATTTTGGACTGAGCACTGAGTTTAGAACGTGCTGCAGATAATGCGCATCTGTACCTAGAAGCGTGCATCAAGCATCCTTGAGTCTGTTTAAAATATATTGATATTTATATATGTTCCTACTAGTCATGGGGTTACTTGAACTTACATCGTCATACTGTGATGTGCGACTTATGCTCATTTGTGATGTAAGATACATTATGTATAATTTAACAATTCAATTTACACCAGATATGCATAATAGTATATATATATCAAGACCTATGTCCTAAATTTCGCAATAAATCTAAATGTACTAGACTTGTAGATCTAAGAGCATCCTATAGCCTCTCTTGGGAAATAAATCCCTTCCGAAACCTAATAACACAATGTATGACAAGGACCTACCCTTCCCTTGTCAAACAACACCTAGGCTAGACCCTAGCCTAACTATTACAACAACTCATGAGCCAAACTAGGAAATCCGTTCATAAAGCATAGGTTTTCACTTAGCATATAACATATAGTATGCACACCAGATTTAGCATATAATATCACATTGCAATGCAGCACATAATAGTATAAGTATATATAAAAATTTTTAGTTTTCTAGCGAAATAGGTACTAACTTTTGGTTGTAGTCAACCCGTCACAGACAAAGACTAAGTGATTAGTCTATACTTGGAATACGACTCCCTTCTTAGACCTAATGCCTTGTTCAATCATGGTATCGAACTCTAAGTAACCCTAGAGACCTAATGTCTAAGCTCTGATACCACTCTGTAACGCCCCAAAACAACCCCTAGGAGTTAGGCGATATTTGAGCTCGTTACCTACCACGACAACCATCCTACAAGAGCATACAAGGCATGCCAATGTGACACATAAAATTTCTTTAAAATAAATGTACTCCCAAGTGTTTACAAAAACGAACGACTGAATAAAATACAATAATACAGATGTACAAATGCTTGAATCACCAATTCAAGCCTACATGAAAATCCCCCCAAAAGTAAATCCCAAAATACATGTCTCTCTCACTCAACCCCCCCATAGTACCACATATCCAAGCCCAAAATGTCTGGTGACAATTCCAATCAAGTTCCTACTCTCCCTGATAACCTCGATCCACAGACCCAGAATACATAAACGTATATTGTACCTGCTGACATAAAAGTACGGCTGAGCATGGAATACTCAGCGAGTACAAGCTCCTAGCTAACCATTATAATAACGAGTAAATAACATATACAAGTGATGGAATAGTACAGATCATAATTATGTAAAGCAACATAATACATAAACATTTACCAAATCATAATCCTCATGAAGACCAAACCATTGTCTATGAATTATGTGAGTCCTTATGAGTTTTCCTTTCCATATTTCTTATGAGCCAGAGGTTCCTCGACCTCCTTGACAATTCATTACTTTTCTTATGAGCCAGAGGTTACTCGACCTCCTTGACAATTCATTACTTTTCTTATGAGCCAGAGATTAGCACCCGCACAACTCTGGGCTACCAACCTCCTTGATAGTTCCATATCTTTCTTATGAGCCAGGGGTTAGCACCCGCATAATCCTGGGCAACCAACCCCCTTGACAATTCCATTACTTTTCTTCTGAGCCAGAGGTTAATCAACCTCCTTGACAATTCAATTCTTCTCTTATGAGCCAGAGGTTAGCACCCGCATATCCCTGGGCTACCAACCTCCTTGACAGTACAATATATTTCTTATGAACAAGGGGTTAGCACCCGCACATCCCTGGGCTACCAACCTCCTTGACAATACAACACCTTTCTTATGACCCAGAGGTTAGCACCCGCATAATCCTGGGCTACCAACCTCCTTGACAATACCGTTACTTTTCTTATGAGCCAGAGGCTAGCACCCTTAACCGGGGCTACCAACCTCCTTAATAGTTCCATATCTTTCTTATGAGCCAGAGGTTAGCATCCGCATAATCCTGGGCTACCAACCTCCTTGACAGTACAATACTTTCAAGTCCTTTCTTATGAGCCAGGGGTTAGCACCCGCATAGTCCTGGGCTACCAACCCCCTTGACAATTCCAATACTTTTCTTATGAGCCAGAGGTTAGCACCCTTAACCGGGACTACCAACCTCCTTGACATTTCATTTATCAAACTTATGCGTGTGAGGCCTTACTTATTTTCCTTACATTTACCTGTACTCGTTTCACTTCTTAATGCTCATTTAAAAACCTTAGTTCATTCACATATCTGTGCTTGTGTGTAGCAAGTTGTGGAAATCATAGTGACATAATCATGCATGCATAACAATTGGTGATATAATGATAAACATCATATAGTATTACTATAATCCCAATAAGCATGTGAGTTTTTTTTTTGAGGAACATGTATAACATTTCATTCAAGTTTCTCAATTGGGGAGAAACCCCAAAATCATATTTTCATTGTCTTAGTTTAGTCCTCATTCATGCATTTCATTAAACATGTGATATGCGATAATTCTTTTAACCTTTAATTTGTATATTTAAATCAAGCATTTCATTAAACATGTAGTGTATGTGCATTATGGATACATTGCCCTTCCACCATTTTCATCACACAACAATCATCACCTCTACATGGCATCCAAGTGCCTCCACCATCCACATCCCATACATCCATAACCATTTAATTCATCTTGTTCATTTAGGGCATTTTATGCATTATTAAGAAGAGGGAATATATAAAAGTTCAACACCCAAGCATGCTTAAAGGAAAACCTATACCATTATCACTAAGCTTAACTAGGAAGGGTGTACTAACCTTGAATAGGGGAAGAAAACCCTTGAAAAATACCATGGAAGATGCTGCCGAGCTTGGAGAACGTGCTCCTCACGTGCTTGAGCCGTAAATTGAGAGATCCAAGCTTTTGGGATGGTCGTGGGTTTCAAAACCCCTTGATTTTCTCAAGTTGATGCCCTAGGGTGAAAACCACTTCTCTCCTCTCTCACTCCCTCTCAAAATATGTCTAAGGGTGTTTATGAACACCCTTGGCTCGAGCCAACCCTTAAAAGTAAGGGTGGAGTGGCTTAAAGATCCAAAAACCCCTAAAAAAATTTCTGAAAATCACGTAGGACCGATAGATGACCGATCTACCGGTAGTGGACCGATCGATCGGTGCTTTTGACCGATCTCTCGGTAGTGGACCGAGCTCTCGGTATTGACTGGTGCTGCAAAATGGACTTCAGTATTTTGCCCATAACTTTTGACTCGGTTCTCCGATTTTGACGATTCAACTTGCGTTGGATTCCTCTTTCGAAGAGGAACAATTTTCATGTTTTGAATAAATTTTAATTCTTCTTTATTCATAGACCAAAATTCTCCTAAAGCTGACTGGTCTGCAATGGGTTGCGACAGCCCAGATTTGCAGCCGACCTAATTTTGGAAATCCCACTTTTGACTCGACCCCGACTCAAAATCAGGGAAAGTGATCAACATGAACCTTGAAGAGGGTTCTAATACCTTTCCAAAAATTCAGTAATCACTCGATTCTGAACAACGATGACTAAACTACAGCCCTTCAAAGTTGAAGCAAAAGCCGAGACATACCTTTTCAACACCTCGAGTGTTTTCACACTCCTTTCCCTTGTGTCCAACACCCTACTCACACCTCATAAATCATTACCCATAAGTCTTTAACCCGCCTCAATGATCATTAAATTCACACCGACATGCATGAGAGACACCGGCCTCTCTATGCCTCATGCACTAGCACTATGGACCAACAACCCATTGAAACACTTAGGATATGTGTACCCTTGATTTTATCCACTTAGAGTATCTTTACACTCTCTTTTTAAGACTCAAACCATGTATCTAAAACCCTCACTTGACTAATCATAATATCAAGAACTCAATGAGAGGCCTTAGGCCTTTACACACACCATATAAGGACACTATTCACTAACACTATTCATAGCATAGTGAAATCGGTTCCGGGGTTCTACACAACGTGTTCGGCACTATTCACAGCACAACGTGTTTGGCACTATTCACAGCACAACGTGTTTGGCACTATCCATAGCTCAACGTGTTTGGCACTATTCATAGCTCAACGTGTTCGGCACTCGTGTTTTTACAGAAATTTCAGTAAGGGTATTATGGTCTTTTGGTCGGTTCACTCTTACCTTAAGAGTTTAACCCGAGCCTTTAGGGCTCGTTCTCAACACTTAGAGGATTTGGGGGATTAGAAGAGAGGAGAAAGGGTTTCCTAAGCTAGGGTTTTGCTTTTGGAGAAGAATCAAAGGGGTTTTGAGACCCTAGATCACTTCAAGTCCGGTTTTTCTCCAAGATCACGGCTCAAGCACTCGTGGAGAGCGTTCCCCAAGCTAGGGCAGCACCTCACGGTCGTTTTTGGAAGGGGTTTCTTCCTCATTTCTTCAAGGTCGGTACTTCTTACTACCCTCCTAGTTATAGTTCCTCTTTTCCCTTTATTTCTTTTGATTTTCTTTCATTTACACATGTGCTATGAGATGGATGGTTATGAATGGTGAATGGAGATGGAATGGGCGATTGGATGCCAAGGGTTGTGTTGTGATGATTAAATTGGGGAGGGCATTGTATCCATAATAAACACACTTTTATGATTTGAGTAGACTCACCTAGAAAAGCATGATTTAGGTTTAAATGAATAATGAACACACCATGTTTGATGAAATGCCAAGGTGAATAAAATCAGTTGTAAATTAGGAAATGCATGCCTAATAAATTATGAATATTGCTAGGGCCTATGATAGTGTGTTTTCTTGCTTTTCCTAAATGATATGAATATTACATTGCTCAATCATTGATGTTATATGTGTTGTGAAATTACCCAAATGTCATATTTAAATTTAAATGGAAGTATGTACACGGTTCCCACGAGCACGGCATGCATGACATTATTTATCGAGGTTTTCAAGAACATGGTTAGAGGTGGGACATATCCTACGATATGTTTTACCTCGCTTTTCACAAGAAAACAAGAACCAACATTCCACGAGGGGTCTCCCCTCACTCACAAGTGCATATCATGAAGAAGGGCCTCCCTTCCCTCGCAAGTACATACATATCATGAAGAAGGGTCTCCCTTCCCTCGCAAGTGCATTGCATAAAGAAGGGTCTCCCTTCCCTCTCAAGGCATCTCTCAAGCGCATCTCACAAGGATATCTCACAAGTGTATCTCACAAGTTACATGATCACAAGCAAGCACGCATGACATGCATGACATGACACGTATGACACGCTCGACAAGATCAAGTAAGACAAACACGACAAGCTTTCAAGTACGAAAAGATATTTCAAGCCAAGTCAAGTGCACGATGTTTTCAAGAGGTTTTATCGGCTTTCTACGAAATACAAGCATGATTATAAATTGCTTTACTTCCTTGTATGATATGAATTGTTCCGTCTAACATATATGAATTGCTCCTGATTTATGTATTGCCATTTTTATGTTATGACTGTTGGTTAGTGCTTGGTACCCGCTGAGTATTCCATGCTCAGCCGTACTTCTTATGTCGGCAGGTTCTGAGGGAGCTACTGCTCCATTTGATATTTGTGCTCCTAGTCCATGGGTGGAAGAGGAGTACGTCGAGGAGCCTTTGGAGGAACCTCCCGTAGAGGGTTATCAGTAGGTGGTGTTAGATTCTGAGTGGATTAGCTGTGGGTGAGCATGAGTGATTATATCCATGTATTTTGGCGGGTCTGTCCGCACTTTCTTTTGGATTCCTTTTGTGTAAACTTGGATTCGTATATACATAGAGGTTTGTTTAGACTTCCGCTGTGCTATGTTAGAGTATGTTTCCGTTGTTTATATCCTCTATTGTATATGCTCTGTGGGTTTTCGCAGGTTGGTTTGTCAAGCAAGTCATGTAAGCCATGATTAGTCGTCCAAAGCTCACTCTAACTCCTAGGATGGGTTTTGGGTCGCGACAGGTTAACATAGTGGTATAGGACGCTATGGTGAGATGTCCTATGACCCTCGATGGTTAGTCTTAGGTACAATTTAAACAAGAGGTATATCATCGTGCACTAACGAATGAAAAATCAGTAAAAGTAAGAAAAAGAATTAAAGACATTAATGAGATGTTAAGTAACACCAAAAGTAAAATAAGAAAAGTATGAAAGTAAGAAAAAAAAAGGACACACGAAAACGATAATGTATGTTGTATTGTGCACCACCGGATACCATCAGAAAGGGCGAGATATATGTCAAAGTAAGTAAGTCGTCGTACCAGGAAATGTACTAAGCCGTCCGCACCGGATAATGTACGAAGGGTGGTATCTCGGTAAGGTAAAGTATAGTAACCATTTTCCTTATATGGTAAAGCAGTATTTTAAGTTATTACAAATGCATGTGAATCGGTATTGATGTGATGATAATATATGAAATACGAAAAGTAAGAAAAGTAAGAAAGAAAGAACAGAAAAAAGGAAAAAGAAATAAAGAAAGAAAATTAGCATAATGTAAATATTTAGCTTCCGCACTCTGATTTTATATGTAAGTAAATGTGTGAAGTGATGAAATGCATGTAAATGTTATTCTTTATATTGTTTATTATGCTCTGTTATATACGCGGAGTAACTCGTCTACTCAGCCGATGACTTTTGTTGTCGGCAGGTCCAGGTTCAGGTTCAAGTTTTGACATTTGTGCACCCGGCCCTTGGGAAGAAGAAGAATACATCGAGGAACCTGAAGGTGATTATCCCGAGGAAGAAAGGGACCTTGATCGATGGCCCTATTATTGAAATTGTGTTATGGTTATTTAAATTCCGAATGATTTTAATTATTGACAGAGACACTCGTTATTAGTCTTTTATGTTTATGGTCCAGACGGGTGACCAGGATTTATTACTTTTCAGTTAGATTATGGGATTGGAGTTTTAGTTGATGTTTTATTTTATGAAAAAATTTTAGGTCCATATTTTTGTGCCTTAATTGCTTCTAACAGGATGATTATTAAGTGAGTCACGTGCCAAGATCTCACATCCTCCTAGGTGGAGTTTTGGGGCGTGACACATAAGCACTCCTAATAAACATATTTAAAGTGCGAAGAAACAAATATAGATTTTACAAGAAGTTCTAAGACTTCAAATAACAGAACTAGCCCAACAAACTAGAATAACACAATTAATCATTAAAAATAAATAGAATAGCACAATTAAACTTTAAAGTGGTACGAAAATTCACAATTTTAAGTAAATTTATTTTCTGAATTTCTTCATTTCCAGTAGCTCGAAGAGGATAGAAAAAAAATTCTGAATTCCTTCATTTCCAGTAGCTCGAAGAGGATAGAAAAAAAATTGTAGGTTCATATTTTTTGAAAAATTACCTCCGAGCTACTGATGATGGGCGTGGAGGTTGGTGGCACTGCTGGTCTAGGGAGAGACAAAGAGAACCTGCACAGAGAGAGAGGGTTAGAGAGTACAGAGAGAGAATGAGAGACAAAAAGGAGAGAGTATACAGAGAGAGAAGAGAGAAGAGAGAAGAGAGCAGAGAGAGAGATTACCTGGGTCGAAGATGGCTGGCCGGAGATGATGCTGGTCAGAGAGGAGAAGATGTTTGAGAGAGAGAGATAGAGATGCTCGAGAGAGAGAGAGAGAGAGAGAGCGAGCAGGAGGTGGTTGGAGGTCGTCGGAGCCAAGAATAGGAGAGAGCTTTGGGGGGGAAATACGATTTTCGTGGGTTAGGGATTATGTAATTTGTATATAAGATCATTAGAGATGGAACTATTACCATCAGTAATACTATTTAAGGTTTAGAGACGGAACTATTTCCGTCTCTAATACTATTTAAGGTTTAGAGACAGAAATACTTCTGCCTCTAATACTGTTTAAGATTTAGAGACAGATATATTTCTATCTCTAATGATCTTTCACAATAGAGACGGATACTTTCCGACACTAACAACAAATTCCGTCTCTACAAACATTAGAGATGGAAAATATTCTGTTACTAATATATGTTTTATTAATAAAAGTAAATAAGAGTTGGAATATATATTAGAGATGGCATATATATTAGTGACGGAATTGTTTTCCATCTCTATAAGTGAGGTATTAGAGACGGAATGGTTTTTTGTCTCTATTATTCCATCGCTAGTCGGTAGCTTTCGTGTAGTGAGAGTTAAATTAGAGTTTTGCTTCTAACTTTTTATTGTTTTTTTTTATTATTTATTTTAAAATTGTTTATTAAAAATTATTAGAACGTATGATAAACTTAATAATTTTATTTTGTATTAATATAAATAACATCACCAAAAAAATATTGTGTGTACATATAAATATATATGTATAATATTTCGATCTGAGTAGAGCTCAAGCCAAATCGAGCCCTAAAGGTGCCAAGCTTCGACCCAAGCTGAATCGAATAGGATCAGGCTTGAGCTTGGCTTATTTAACATTCGAGCTCAAAATAAAAGCTTTGGTTGATTAGTTCAAGCCTCAAATGCCAGCTTGAGCTTGGCTCAAACTAGTCGAGCTGAGTTGAGCCGATGAGCTAGCTTGGCTTGAGTGCACCCCTAATTTCAACTACTCTAGTGCTTGTAATTTAGATATATATGGTATGCTCTTTACCTTTACATCCTCGCAACCCCAAGGCAGGGAGGGCGGTTGGCTGTTAGGGTTTAGAATGAGGTTTAGCCTGCTTAGAGTTAATCCATTTATTGGGCTTTTAGATTTACAATTGGCTGTGGCACGGGCTGCTTTTTGCACCACTTGCTCTATTCTTGGGCTCAGTTTTCCTTCACATCAACCAAGTGTTGGCACTTAACTTGGCTAGGGCACAAAAGAACTGCTTCCCAAACACATCATAAATCTTGAATGGTAAGAGAAGCTAGAATATTTGCCATATCTATGCATTTTGTTGGAGCACAGAAGTAGATTCAGATATAACAAGTATAATAATTGAGTACTAGCCCCGCTCTCTCCTTATTGCACTCCTCTTTTCGGTCATCATATTTTTGTTCCAGAAGGGGAGTGGGGCTAGCAAAATTCAAAATATTATTAAAAAGAGAAATATGGATAATTACATATGACATGGGCAACAAACACACATGAACTCTGGGAGGCCTAAGAGATCTTACACAATTTACACTGCATCAAGGCTTCTGACTACATCAACTGAGAAGATTCATATACTAAATTCGACCTTAAGAACCCCGCGAAATTCTCTAGCATCTGAGGCGTGATCACATCATCGAAGGGCTCGAACAAAGAATCCGAGCTCCCGGGCGAGAAGCGATTGGGGTCCATCCTAGGGACCTCTAGTACATGATCATCTGTTACCTTCATTACTTGATCAGGAAGAATCTTAGGGCCATCAACCGCATCGATCTCCTTGAACTTAGCCGCATCGGCCAAGCCGGAGTCTCGCCCGGTGAGCTCTTGCACTATAGCTCTGAACTCTGAGGCACTAGTCTTCACCTTCATGGGGTTTGAGATGTACACCACTTTGATTGGTTTCTTCCTTGGTTTGCCTTGCTTAGTTTTGATCTTCCTTTGATGAACACTTAGTTTTTCCATGTCTAAAGAGGAAAAAGCTCAAAGGGTATCCAAAAAACAATTAAGAGAATCAGTTCTACATGGAAAACCAGATAGGGGGGAAGGTTTTAATAGTGTACAGAAGTGGTTTTCGAGGAGAAAAAGGTGGTTTCTAGGAAGGAGAAGGTAGAGGGAAAGGAAGAAAAATGAGATGGACGTCTTGATAAAGAGGATGGAAACTAGTGGGAAATATGAGAAAGAGAAGCTGAGGGAAAGGAAGAAAAATGAGATGGGCGTCTTGATAAAGAGGATGGAAACTAGTGGGAAATGTGAGAAAGAGAAGCTTCGGCCAAATGACTCAAGATCCGCTCATGCTAATGCTTGAGAGAAGATCTCATGTACTTACAAAAGCTCAATACGTGTCCATTAACGTGACTAAAACAGAAACCTAACTTCACGTGTTGTGATTTGGTGAGTACATTAGAAGATTTTCTCATGCAGTTACGTTGAGTGGATCTAGACTCTATTTCAATAATTCTCTGCCACGTGAACTCCAAAAGCTTGGCTTGGACATGGTGTTATGACGTCATCCAACGTCTCATGCTGACTTAAGAGTAGTGACGGGTTATTTAGGGCTGAGTTGGATCGGCCATGACTCGGCTTCGAGAAGGGTTTGACATATCTAGGAGAAAATAATCAAGTGATGCTCAGCAACACCAAGGTCGATAAGGTGGGCCATATGCCATATATATTACATTGTTTTAGAAATAGCAGAATCATTCTACAAAAGTAGGCGATCAATCAGGACTTTAGAATATCCTCCTGTCTTTGACTTGTTCTGATCTTTACCCTTATATTGACTTACCATGAATCGTCCATTTCATGTTTTGAAAGATCTTAGCCTTTGAATCGATAGATTAATTTCTTGCCATACTAGTGCATGCACCTTTTTTTTCCTTCTAAAGATGATAGTCAATGTAAAAATGAGACTTAACCAAAAAAAAAAAAAAAAAAAAAAAATATATATATATATATATATATATATATGTAAAATTGAGTATATGTAGCAATTGTACTTGTATAAGTGAATACATTGAGGAATATCCCTTTGATGCCATATCCTCAATAGTAGATGAATTAGATTTTAAGGGCTGATATAGATGATTTAATGCGCGAGCTGTATTTGTGTCCTTGTGAGGAGTACGTACGCCGTAGGCCCACACCTTTAAATGGCATTTGGACCTCACGCAACACAAATCAATAATGTGGACCCAAGGAATTAGACACCTTAACATTTTCCATGTTGCTCATCGCTTTCATAAAGTCACTTTTGGATAAATTATACTCACACTCACCTCCCCTAAGGTTTGATGAAATTTTAAAAATCTCTCCTCTTATTTCTGAAATTACACTAACCTCCCCTCAACTTTGATTTTTGTAACAAATACCCTATTTCATTAGTTGGTCATTATTTTTCTGGATGAAATTTGATGATATCATCATTTAAACATTTTAAAATGTCTAAATTATCATTTACAAACTCAACTAATACAATAAAATCAATGATAATGGATTTACTAACCAAGGTTAGTAGTATCAACTTAAAGTTAATATATATTTCCAAAACCAAGGTTAATAGTATCAAATTAAGGTAAATATATATTTCTTTTTCTAAAAACCAATGTTTTTTTTTTTTGGAACTCGGGGTGTCTCCAATAGGTCAGGACTTGCAACGTAAGCCTGCAACCCACCACACCAAGTAAGTCTGGGTTAACCCGTGCGGGGCTGGCCCCAAAAGGGGAGTGAGAAATGGAACCCAAGACCTCCCACTTGGGGAAAGGCCCAGGAACCACTAGTCGCTCCTTTGAACTCTAGGGATAAGTGAATCTTAACCATAGTTAGTGGGTATTAAAAGAGACACGTGATGGCTTATAGAGACATTTTAATTGGGGTTAAATATAATTAACCTAAGGTTAATATTTTTTATTTTTTCTTAAAACTAAGGTTAGATGGATAAATCCTAAGGGTGAGTGAATCTTAACCACAATTAATGGGTGTTAAAGGGAACACATGGCAATTTGTAGAACCCCCTTTAATTGTGGTTAAGCATAATCGACCTATGTAATTTATCTTTTTTCTAAAAACCAAGGTTAGATGGATGAATCCTAGGGGTGAGTGAATCTTAACCACAATTAGTGGGTGTTAAAGGAGACACGTGGCGGCTTGTAGAGCCCCCTTTAATTGTGATTAAGCATAATCAACCTAAGTTTTTTTTCTTTCTAAGAACCAATGTTAGATGGATAAACCTTTGGTGTGAGTGAATTTTAACCATAGTTAGTAGGTGTTAAAAAAGACAAGTGGCGGCTTGTAGAGATCCTTTAACCGTGGTTAAACATAATTAACCTAGGATTAATATTTTTTTTCTTAAAACCAAGGTTAGATTGATGAATCCTAGGGGTGAGTGAGTCTTAACCACAATTAATGAGTGTTAAAAGGGACACGTGGCGGCTTGTAGAGCCCCCTTTAATTGTGGTTAAGCATAATCAACCTAAGGTTATTTTTTCTCTAAAAACTAAGGTTAGATGGATAAACCCTAAGGGTGAGTTAATCTTAATCATAGTTAATGGATGTTAAAAGGGACATGTGCAGCTTGAGATGTTTATGAGCTTTCAAACTAACTAAGCTTATTTACGTGTTTCCTCTAAGTAATAAGGGTAAACTTGAAAAATAATATAATTAGTTAACAGAGTTAATAAGATGAGTCTGACAGGAGAGGTCAGTATAATTTCAGAAACAAGATGGGAAGTTTATGAAATTACACCAAACCTCAGGGGAGGTGAGTGTAATTCACCTTTTTTTTTCGATCTTATGGTTAATTTTTTTTTTGCCTAAAAACCAAGGATAGATAGGTGAACCTTAAGAGTGAGTGAATCTTAACCAAAGTTAAAAGAAGTTTTAAAAAGGACACGTGTCACTCACTGAGTAGGTGATTATTTTCCTTTTTCCATATTGCTTAGTCGATATATATATTTCCTATTTCTTGCTGATTGTTGCTTGGTTAACGATCTCATGAAACAAGTCAAAAGAAGTAACTGGAGAATCAAACGTGGGCTCCACTCTGGGCATTTGGCAACTCTTATATGATCTAATAAGAGATATTTAGATTAAATCTTTATGTAAAGACTTGTTTATCATAAGTCTTGTTTTTCAAGTCTTTTTGGTAAAATCAATTTTTTAAAAGAAAAAAAAATATTATTTCTGATATTTTTTTTGATAAAATACAAAAATAATTAAGCACTTATTTTATGGAAATTTGCAGAGAGTGTAAAGATATAAAAGACATTTACAAAATAAGTATTAAGGACATAAAGCCCGTTTTAAGTGAAGTAAGTGTGCATGTGTGCAAATAAATGTTTACCTACTTTAACCTAATAAGCTCTAAAAAAAATTAATTTTGAGGTTATTTATTAATGTAGAACTTTTTGTGCTAAAATATTTAGACATTGCAATAAATATTCACCAAACAATCTTTGAAAAAGCACTTATTTAAAAAAAATAAAAAATAAATCATGGTTAGAATTAATGAATGTTGATAAATAAATCTAAATCATGGTTAGAATTATGAATCCCTTGAGTCCATTGAGGTAAAGTGGTTATGGAGCACATTTTGGAAATTTAATGCATTGGGTCACGATCGCTTAAAACAACTCAAAAGAAATAAATTGAGAGTTAGGGGTGGATCCCACTTTGGGCGTCACTCTTACATGATTTAATACGAGCTATTTAAATTAAATCTACGTAAGAGCTATTTATTTATTGTAGGTCTTGTTTTACATTAGTCTATGGATAAAATCAAAATTTTTTAAAACACAAAAATAAACACTTATTTTAGGGGGCATTTGTTGTAGGAGAAATAGAATAAGCATTTGCAAAAAAGTATAGGAACATAAAAAGATATTTACAAAAAGCATTACCAACATAAAATTCATTTTAAATGAATTAAATGTGCATGTACAAAAATAATCCTCTACCTAGGGGCCGTTTGATAAAACATATATATAAAAAATAAACTTATTGACTACTTTCAAAATAAGCTTTGAAAAAAAAAAGTAATTTTGAGGTTATTTATTATTTCATGGGTAAAACCACTTATGCTAAAATATTTAGGTGTTTAATTAACCATTTACTATTGTATTTGTAAACTTGTTTCACTCATATTTTCGGGTTTGTTTCGATAAACTTCTTTGAGAAGTGAGTAACTTCTTCGAAATAACTTTTAAGAAAAATATTTTTAAAGAAAATTTGGGACTTTCTACAAAAGCTAGTTGGGAAGCCCAACTAGCTTCGCCAATATGCTAATATTTCAACTTTTTATGATTTTTGATTTATGGAGAAGTTATTCTCTATAATGTCGAACCAAAGACATTTTAACCAAATTGATTCTTCAAGCGCTAAAAATCAATTTAGAAATTTAGAAGTGTATCGAAACACTACCTAAACATTCTCATTTAAGAACAAACTCTAATTTTTGAAAAATAGTAAATAAACTATAACTTTTAGAATGATCAAACCTTAATGAGTTTAAAAACAAGATTGGTCAACATCTAAGTAATGCTCACAAATAAATGGTGAACATATACTTGTTTAATACTTGTTAATGAATGTTGACAAATAAATTATGGTTAGAGTTTGTTGATGATGGTTAATGAAGAGCATGACACGTGGCTCATTAAAAGATAAGGAAGCCAAAATATGCTGATTACTGAAGATTTTCTCTAACGATTTGTTAGCAGGTTTTAATACAAACAATGCCATTATATAAAAGCTGTCTCAGTTTATACACCTTCAAAATATTTTGATAATAATGATTTCAAAAGCTTTCAAGATTCAATATCAAATGATGATCTTCCAGTTATTGATGCTTATGAATAATGATTTAAGCTTTAATTCGTACTGATAATTATTCCTCAAAATTATGATGCCGCCCTTATCTCAACACTATTGATGTTGTCTCGGCTTTAAACGCATTTCTTATGATATGATCGAGCGCCTTAAATTTTTGTTATGGCTCTAATGCCTCTCTTATGGCTCCAATGCTTCTCTTATGGCTCTAACGCCTTTCTGAGGCTCAAATAAAAAATCCAATTGCTTTGTCAGGGGGACGAGGTATGTATTGTACCTCCCCCACCCCCGCCCTCTCTCCCCGTGGGAATGGGATATTTTCTCTAGGCTGACAAGTTGCTAGACAGGAAGGATTTGAGATGATGTCTTCCTCATTTCCTTGTGAGCTATACGAGGGTTGTCTCCTTCATAGTTTCATTCTCTTACCCACTAGTAGTTTGAGGCCTAACAGCGGATGCTAGTTCTGTCCTAGGTAGGGTGTCTTCGTCCAACACCTACGATTGTCTCCTTTGGACTTGAGATTATTAGGGCAAGGTGTCTTCATCCAACACCTATGATTGCCTCTATTGGACTTGAGAATATTATTATTACTATTATATAGAGGAGGGTGTCTTCGTCTAACACCTGCATGTTACCTCATAAGGATAAGATGTTGTAAAAACGTATGACCCGCTTTCATGTCAAACTGATCAAATAATTGGGGGGAGGATGATGAGTTGTGGTTTGGAGGTCTTGGAAGAAATTTGTTAAAGAATGAAGTGTCATGCCACCTTTAACATTTGAAGAGCTCATTTGGAAGGCTTTTTGGCCATAAAAGTTTAAATGAGTTTTAGTAAAGTCTGACCTTTCCTTTGCGAAATCTGATATTTTTCTCTCATAAAAGTTAGTTATAAAATAGTTATTGACAGTTGTAACCCCACTTGATTATCTATAAATAGGGGTGATCCCTTATCAAAAAGAAAACAAGATCTTAAAAATTAAGAAAGAAGAGGAGAAACAGGAATTGTTCTGAGCAGAGAGAGATTTGTGGATTCATAGAGGAAAAGTTGTTTTCATTAACGGAGTTCTTCATTGTTCTTCCTCTAAATCACACTTTTGTTCTCCCCTGTTCTTTCTTCTAGATCATCCTCACTATTATCAATCACCCCTGCAAGCCATTCAGTTTAGAATGTTCTGGATATTAGATTTCGGCTAGGTTGAAGTTGCAAGAACCTCAAACTCAATTTAGTCTTTTTCATAAAAAAAAACCAATTCTACCCCTCTTCAGAGTTACAACTCTCTTGAGTCGCTTGAATCCATTAATTCCCTTATATAAAATTAAAGTGGTTATGGACCACATTTGGAAAATGATTGAAAGACCATCCAAATTTTTGAAATGCATTGGGTCCTGATACTATCACACATACAGGGGCAAAAGATTCGCTTTGGTGGAGGTTCGAGCTGGGTGTTCCACAAATCATGGGCCACCCGACGTTGATTTGTGGGAAAAGTTATTTCATTTTCTCCCCATGATTTTGACTTCTCCCCACATGATCTCTCTCCCCTTTTTAATCGTCAGGTGCCCCATGAGCTCGGGCGTCCACCAGAGGGAATCTTTTGCCCACATACAGGCTTGTATCGGTTAAAATTCATTTACGAAGTGATGCCAACCACACATACAGGCTTAGATAAAGTCGGCTATAATAGGGATGGCAGTGGCACAGTTTGGATTGAGTTGAGTTGGATGCAGGTCGTGCAAAAATATCCGTAACTTAAAGTCAACCCTTTTATTCATGGGTTTAAAAAGTGAACCCGAACCCAACCGCCTATTCCATTTAAAATAAATAAAAATTAATTAAATATATAAATAACTTATATTTTAAATTATAATATTTAAATTAAATTTTTATATATATAAAAGAAAATTGACCCATATAAATAATAGATAAGTTTACGAAGAAAGACTATCCACGATTGGACGACTCAAAGACGAGTGACAGAAATGTACTTTATTTTTGTACTTTTTGATTAGTAGGGGTTAGTGTTTGTTCCAGTGGAGAGTAACAACTATGCTCATCTCTTTCCCACGGGATTGATCCCGGGACCTCCCACGGTGCATAGTGACCTAGATGTACTAGAGGTGAGTGTTTTGTATGGCATGCAGATGCTAGAAACAATGGTCTCGGGCTTCCATACTTCATGCCACATGTGGCGATAAATAGGGAGAACTCATTTTCAATTTCTTCCATGTTTTTTACTTCTTCCCATTTTGGATATCTCTCCCTTATTATCGCCACATGTGTGATGAAGAGTGAAAGGCCAAGACCATTTTCTGGCATATGCCAGAGATAATCCCATGCCCTTTTGTATCCTCTTATAGGACGAAATCAGTTCTACTCCTAGGATGCTCATAAAGGCTTAGTATTAGGGCTATAAATGGCTGAGAGGATAGGCTCAGGACCTAATTCTCATTGATTTTATTTGGGCCTTATCTTATATGCCCTTGCCCGGCCTATTTTGTTTTAGGATCGCGCCGAGCAGGGCTTGATTATTAATAGGGATTTACTTGTTTGCATACATCTCAACTAACTTTTGTCCCAGTGGTAGTGTATCTGAGTATCTCCCTTTGGGGAGGAGTGACTCGTGTTTGAGTCCCGGTGTGGCTGTTGAGTGCCCACCCTTGAGTTTTAACCCGCTAACCCCACCTTAACCCCTGACATAGATAGATAAATGATGTAATTGCCTACCAAAAAAAAAACTTAATTTTGTTAGGTTTCGTAAATGGATGATTGGTTTTACAAGTTTTTTTTTAAAATATAAATCTCAAAGGTCTTTTATGATCGATAATTAAACGAGATAATGTTCTCATTTTTTAAATATTTCTAATAAACAATAAATGATAGATTTGGTGGTATTATTTAGCCCAAATACAATTAACACATTTCATCTTGGGCTAGCTTGAAGTCAGGCCAAACCCGAACTCGGCTCAAATTCAACCCACAAGTTGTTCAACTCAGGTTAGCTGAACTCAAGGTCTGAGATTGGCTCTAGGGTTATTAAACTTCGGGTTGAGCTTGAGCTAACCCAACCAAATCTAGACCAATCCAACTGCACCCCCTACTCCTGGGAGTGATTTTCTGTTCTTGGGAATGAAAACCAACAACGTCGATTCAATAAGTTTTGGAGCATAATGATTTTGGAAAAATCTGGCTTCTTAACATAATTTTGGAAATAAAAAAGTCACTTCTAAGAATCAACTAATCTATGGTTCTCAGCACCACCACTTCCACCCTCACCACCACCACCATCCATATGATTGTCATCACCCCCCCCCCCCCCCCCCCCCCCCCCCTACTCCCGCTCATCTCCACCCTTACCACCACCTCCTATCACTCAGCTCGCCCCCATGCTGCCACCCACCTTCACTCATCACTTGTCTACAATGATTTAGTTTGTTTCATGCAAACATGATTCTTTTATTTATGAAAAGCGTAATGGAGAAAATTAGGAAATGCACAAGACTTGGGG
The DNA here is from genome assembly GCA_015143295.1 of Tetracentron sinense. Classification (NCBI taxonomy): domain Eukaryota; kingdom Viridiplantae; phylum Streptophyta; class Magnoliopsida; order Trochodendrales; family Trochodendraceae; genus Tetracentron; species Tetracentron sinense. Next base: position 11,942,340 of record CM026562.1, on the reverse strand, counting down.
CATGGGTCCAAACCCTAATTAAAGACAAGCCCGTACATGGGGTCTTCAGGACGATTTCCGTAATCTTGGTCTCTAGGACGATTTCCAAAATTTTCATCATGAGGACGAGACCGACTTGGAGGACGGAAGCATCAGGAGGCGATCTACTTACTCTGATGTTAGGTGAAAAACACTGATTTAGCATTTAATGTTGTTCATCTCGAACTGCTTTCGACTGAACTGACCTGAGAAGAAGTAGGCTTACACGTGTAGCACGTATGGGAGAAGATCTATCAAACATATTTTGTAATGATCACACAGCAAGATGCATGGCCATCCATGGGCATGGACGAGCATCTATAAATATACCTCGACCGACAGTAAGATGGGGACTGAGAAAATCAACCCAAAGACCACTTATTTTCTTGAAACACGAAGCAAAGAGACTATCTCATATACACTCAATCTCTGTTCTAATTTGATTTTTTGCACCTCATGTTCTTCCTATACTGATATCATCATCAGAGTGTCTTGACATGACGAACCCCCTTCTTCTTCAACAAACGACGATCTCGGCCACCACCTTCTACCAGTACACCAGCATCCAAGAAGCAAGTGACACGTGGAGCTAGCGAAAAAATCCCATTAGATAATTGGCGCCTTCTATGGAAATTCTTAAATGACTCCCAAAGTTGCAAACTCTTTTCTGCTTACTCATCATGGCAGACAGAGTTGAAATTCCCCTTGCCAAAGATATGAACAAACAAGAGGTTAGTTTGGCCACACAATCCACCCCCACTCCCGTACCAACCCCTGGACAGACTTCCTGTAGAACCCCGGATTTTCATGGCATGACATGGGGAATAGTGTTGTGAATAGTGTCTAAGGCTTAAAGCCTATTGTAATGCCTTGAATGGTTATCAATGATAATGAAAACATGGTTTTGATATATTTCGGGTGTATAATGTGTGATGGCATGTATTAAAGCCTTAAGAATATTTTCTTAACTTTATGGGTGTTTGGGATGAAGGAGTAAGAGTATAAAATACTCTAAGTGTCAAAAAAGGTTATGCCTTAACATTACCCTCAACTTTGGGGAACTCTAGTTTTGTCAGCATTGATTGGAATAGAATGATTCTTGAATCATTAGAAAGGTACGGAAACCCTCTTCGAGGTTCATATTTATCATTTTTCCAAATTTTTAGTCAAAGATAGGTTAAATATTGGATTTCCGAAATCGGGTATGCTGAAATTCTGGGCAGCTGAAATCCATTTCAGACCACTCAGCTTTAGTGTCCATTTAGATAATTAGAAACTTAGAATTAGGATTTTTTCATTAGAGACAAAATTGTTCCCCTTTGAATGATGAGTCCAATGCAAGTTGAATCGTCAAAATCCAATAAGTGATTCAATTATGGCTGAAATACCAAAACAGGAAAAACACATAACCAGTCAGGCCATTTAGTTGACGAAATTGAGTAGTGCTTCACACTTAGTCGACAAAATTGGCAGTATAGTCGACAAAATGGGCACTAAAGTGCTGTAAACCGTGAAATTGAAGGGGTATTTGGGGTTTTCACAACCCTAACTTTATAAATACTCAATTTTCGTGGGATTAGAGGTTCTAACACTTTGATAAACATATTTTGAGAGAAAAGGGGAGAGAACCTAAGGTTCCAAAGAGGGTTTTCTTGTAAGATCAAAGAGGAGCTCCAATCCTCACTTCCCAAGCTTCCTCAAAGCTTGGATCTTCTTCCTCAAGCACGATTTCACTTCTACAAGCTTCTCAACCATCTCAAGCTTTATTATGGAACAACTATTGAATAAGAGGATTGAATGTGTTATTTTGAATAACATTTGTAAATACACTCTCCTATTTAGCTTTGTTATAATCCAAGTCATAGAATGTGGATTGTAAATGGAGTTTTCTCGATAGTAAGAGTAACTACACTCTACTCACTAGCTTATTTTAATCTCATTAGTAAATACACCTATTTTCTAACTTTGCTATGATTCAACCTAGAAATAAGGGTTTTAAATTGGGGGATTTTCTCAAGATCAAGAGTAAATCTATTTTGGGATATTATCTTTACAGAAACCATGACGTGGGTATAATGTTGATGAAATAGGCTTAATGGCCAAGATTATTGTTATGTAATGCCATGAATGAATATGTTCCATGTTTTTAGGGTATTTCCAAGTATACTATGATGTTTGTAGCACCCTGAATTTCACATGCACTGTTCATGTGAATAGGACAGTGAATAGTGCCATGAATAGTATCTATGGCTGAATGCCTAAGGTATGGTCTTGAAAGATTCTCAACAAAAATGAGGGATTGCTTTTCAACTTTGTATGAACAATATATGTTAATTTGTATGAAGGCCTTAAGGTGGGAAAGGTTCTAGGTGTTAAAAAGAAGGAAGTCTCTACATGACCTTAACTAGAGAGAAGTCTAGTTTTGTTACTTCTTATCAGAATTGAGTAATTCTTGAACCATTAGAACCATATTGGAATCCTCTTCGAGGTTCATGTTTATCACTTTTCCATAATTTGAGTCAAAGTTAAGTCAAATGTGAGTTTTACATCATTTTGTCTGCTGAAATTGCAGACCAATCAGCTTTAGAGCCCATTTAGATCATTTAAAAATCATAATTAGGAGTTGTATAAAACACAAAAGTCATTCCCCTTCAAAAGATGAGTTCAAAAAAAGTTCAATAGTTAAAATCTGATAAGCAAGTCAAAATTCATGGTCAAAATACCAAAACAGGGTAAAATCAGTTGGAATCCGGGGGAGGGGGGGAGCTGCGATCAATCGCATATCAAGTGCAATCAATCACACCTTAGTGTGATCAATCGCACATAAATTGTGATCAATCATATACAGGTGAGTTTTTTTGGGTTCTTTCGGGTCCAAGTGCGATCAATTGCACCTATAGTGCGATTAATTGCACTCGTGCCCAGTTTGCTCTTAAAACCGAGGATTTTGGGGATTTTGGGGGAACCTAAACCTAGAGAAGGATTGAAAGAGAGAAAGGGAAGGAAGATTGGGGATTTCCAAGAGAGATTTTGTGGAGATCAAGGGGAGTCCAAATCAAGCTTGGATCATCCTCTTAAGCAAGGATCTTCATCCTCAGGTGGTGGTGTCTTCTTCCTCAGGCTTGGAGCATTCTCTACAAGTGAAATCACCCTCTATCAAGTTGGGGATTCTCTAAATCAAGGGGTTTTCTTCAAGATCAAGCTTTGATCTTCAAGGTTAGCACACCCTTACTAGGTCACTTAGTATTAACTTAGTTTTCCTTGAAAATAAGTAGGATTGAGCATGTGCATCCCCAATTTCTTACCTAAGATCAATGATGCCTAAATTATACGAGATAACTAAGTGGTGAATGATGTGTGAGATGTTGGATGAGGCAATTGGATGCCAATGGTTGTGATGAATGTTGTGTGATGGAAATGGAGGAAGGGCAATGTATCAATAATGCACACACCAAGATGTTGATGAAATGCATGACAAGGAAAAATGTAAAAATGAGGACTATACCAATGTTGCATGTGAAGTGTTTGATAAAATGCATGAATGGACTTAAAAACATAAGACTAAGAAGGTATGAGTTTAAAGCTTAAAGGAATGTGGTATGCAAGGTGTTTGATGAAATGGGTGATAAGGAAAAGGTGAAAGAAATAACTATATCTATGTTGCTTGTGAAATTAATGACTATATAAGGTTGCATGCTAAGTGTTTGACAAAATGCATGAATGAGAATTCAAGGAAATTAAAGAAGATTATTAGAGCATGATTTATATAGTTTTCTTAAAAATGATAATTTTAGATCACTTGCCCTACATACTTGTTTAAATTTCAACATGATTATAAAAAGAATTGAAATGCAATATGTGTCCCTTGAATCATCTATGATAATATGATTGCCACTGTAGCACCCCAGACTTTTCCATCTTTAAATAAATAAGTATTTCGTAGTTGAATGGCCTTCCACGTAGTCTAATTAATAAATAGGAGAGAAATTGAAAATTCTGAAATGTCAGAAATGTGCGTTTTTGAGAGACGAATCCAACGCAAGTTGAATCGTCGAAATCGGACGAACGAGTCAAAAGATATGGCCAAAACAGTCGGGACCAGCAGAGCGCCGATCGCTCGGTCCACGGAGCGATCGATCGGTACAAAACCGATCGATCGGAGGCTATCGACTGGTCGAAAAATTTGTATGGAGAAATTTTCCAGAGAGTGAGTTTTTGACCGGTCGATCGGTCAATAACACCGATCGCTCGGTAGGCAACCGATCGATCGGTCATAACCACCGATCGCTCAGTCTTCGCATTTTTGCAGAAATTTCAGTAAGGGCGTTTTCGTCTTTTGGGTGTTAAACCCTTACCCATAAGGGTTTTCTCGACCCTTTGAGCCCTCATTCACAACCCTTAGACATTTTGAGAGCTAGAGAGTGAGAAGAAGAGGGTTTTGACCTAGGGTTTCCATTGAGGAAGAAATCAAAGGGGTGGACCATCCTAGGTCGTCCTCAAACTTGGATTTGCTTCAAGTTCAAGGCTTGGATTCTCCAAATCCAACCTCAAGCTCGTGTGGAGTACCTCTTCCAAGCTAGGGCAGCGTTTCTACATCATCCTCAAGGATTTTTCTTTCCCTTTTCAAGGTTAGTACACTCTTCCTAGTTACTTTGGTAATAACCTAGGATTTTCCTAAGTAAATATGTGTTAGATCTTCCCCATTGCTCCCTTGTGTTGGTATATGCTAAATCCCTAAAACATAAACAAGATAATACAAACAAATGGTGGAATGTATGAATGGATGAGGAGTGGAGGCGATTGGATGCCATGTTGTGATGTATTGAATGATGGAAAAATGGTGGAAGGGCATATTACGCATAATGAACACACCCCAAGTGTTTGATGAAATGTTCGAATAAGAAAATATGAAATAACTAAAGGTAAAAAGGTTGAATACCACATGTTTGATAGAATGCATGAATAAACTAAGATTTGAAAGCATGAGTCACATAAATGTTCCCCATTTGGCAAGTTGTATGCATATGTTTATTTCGCTTCTTAAATTCTCATGTGAGTTGGGAATTGTTAAAATGCTATATGTCATCATGATTTCACGATTGCTATGCACGAGCACATATGTAGATGGAGGATATTGTCAAGGAGGTTGGTAGCCCAGGATTATGCGGGTGCTAGCCTCTGGCTCATAAGAAACGTATTGCATTGTCAAGGGGGTTGGTAGCCCAGGGATCATGCGGGTACTAACCCCTGGCTCATAAGAAAGGACTCGGAAATGTTGCACTGTCAAGGAGGTTGGTAGCCCCGGTTAAGGGTGCTAACCTCTGGCTCATAAGAAAGGAAATGGTATTGTCAAGGAGGTTGGTAGCCCCGATTAAGGGTGCTAACCTCTGGCTCATAAGTAAGGTATCGTACTGTCAAGGAGGCTGGTAGCCCAGGGATGTGCGGGTGCTAGCCTCTGGCTCATAAGAAGTGTATTGTACTGTCAAGGAGGTTGGTAGCCCAGGGATGCGCGGGTGCTAACCCCTGGCTCATAAGAAAGGTATTGTACTGTCAAGGAGGTTGGTAGCCCAGGGATATGCGGGTGCTAACCTCTGGCTCATAAGAAATATTGAAAGGACAACTCAAAGAGGAATTGTATGATGCATAGACATGTTTTAGTTTCATAATAATTATGACTTGATAAAATGTTTATGTATGAGGTTGCTAGAAATGATTATGAACTATACTCCTCCCATTACTTGTATATGATGTTGTTCGTTATTACCATTGTTAGTTAGGGGCTTGTACTCGCTGAGTATTCCATGCTCAGCCGTACTTTCATGTCGGTAGGTACCCGAGTCCCTCTCGACATTTGTGATCCGGGTCCTTGGATAGAGGAGGACTATGGGGAGGAGGAACCTTATGAGGATCTAGTAGTCGAGCCTCAGGCGAAGGCGAGAGACTTAGACCATTGGCCCCACGGGGGTGACTATTGAGCGAGGCAGAGTTGTATTTTGTCTTTTTTATTTCGTTAGGTGGGCCTGCCCACCTTAGGCTTAGACGTGTTGTACATATGTTAAACTTGGAATACTGTTTTGGAACTTTAGAAAAAAAAAAAGAGTTGGTTGCGCTTCCGCATTTTTATGTTTAGCTTCCGCGCTCTGATTATCATTGTATTAGTATTATATTTTGCCTTGTTCATTACAGGATGTTTTGGCAGGTTTGTATAGTCCACCTAAAGTATCCCTAAACTCCTAGGGGGTATTTTGGGGCGTGACAGCCACGAATTGCCACACACACCAAGCACGCATGCATGAACCAAAATTTTCAAGTATAAGTATACATGTAAGAAGTAAACAAGAATAAGATACGTGATTTATGGAACGAATGATAAAGCTGGACATCGGGCCAATCAAGGGTAGGGCATATCCTAGGATATGTCGTACCTGGCTCACAAGGAAAACAAGATAAGAAAAGAATTAAGAAACGTAAGACATGCAAGGATGTTAGTGTACTAAGACCAGGTACGGGCACTAACATCTGTTCCCAAGCAAGTATGGGAGGATGCTAGTATACTAAGACCAGGTACGGGTACTAGCATCTGTCTCTAAGAAAAATGACAAGCATGAAAGGATGCTAGTGTACTAAGACCAGGTACGGGCACTAGTATCTGTTTCCAAGACATGAATAATATGAAATTATGCTAGTGTACTAAGACCAGGTACGGGCACTAATATATGTTTTCAAGACAAGTATGAAAGGGTGTTAATGTACTAAGACTAGGTACGAGCATTAACATCTATTTCCAACAAGTATGAGAGGATACTAGTATACTAAGACCAGGTACGGGTACTAGTATCTGTCTCCAAGCAAGAATAAAGAATTATGAAAGTATGTTTAGTGTACTAAGACCAGGTACGAGCACTATCATCTGTTTCCAAGCAAGCAAGTTAATAAGAAAACACGCATGACTCTCACAAGACAAGAAAAAGACAAGATCCTACTATGTCTGTCCATTTCATATTTTGGGTACTAGTTAAAACAAGACAAGATACACGAGATGCATAAAGAACTCACGAGACGCATGAGGAAATGGAAATACGTTTTGATTAAAGCATAAATATAATGCATGATTTAAGATATGATGTTCAAGATTTATATTATTATTTTGTTTTAGTTTCACACTCTGATTATGTATCTTTATGATGAACTGTGTCCTGTATGGCATGTTAATGTTATTACTATTATTAGTTAGTAGCTTGTACTCGCTGAGTATTCCATACTCAGTCATACCTATTGATGTCGGCAGGTATACCATACGGTTATCAAGGCGGCTCATAGAGAGCAAGAGATTGCTTGGATTGTCACCCAGATATTTAGGGTTAGATATGTGGCCCTATAGTTGGGTTGAGTGAGAGAGACATGTATTTTGGATTTTTATTTATGGGGATATTGTCTCACTTGAGTTGGTATCTCAGGCTAAAGATTTCTTGTAAATGTTTTATTTTATGTTCAGTTATTGTAAATAGTTGTACTTGGAATACTGTTAAGTTATGAACGAAATTTTCAAGTTCATGATTTATCATGCCTTGTATACTTCTTATAGGATGGTTGTCGTGGTAGGTAACGAGCCCAAATATTGCCTAACTCCTAGGGGTGTTTTGGGGCGTTACATATGTCTTGTATGAACATGTATGAAATGTTTAAAGTTTTCTAAGTCTATTATGATGCTCATGAGTCTACTATGTATATATACTCCTTGCATGATTGTTTTCCTCATAAGTAAGATTATTGAATCATCGATTTCTCATAAGCACTCGAGATTGAGAACAAATAGGAAACTCATAAGAACACCCACACTCATAAACTTATATGCATTAATAACTTTAACATGGATTGTCAAGGATGTTGGTAGCCCAGGGAAATTCGGGTACTAACATCTTGCTCATAAGCTAAGGTCTTAAAAGTCACACAAGTTTGGTGGATTGTCAAGGATGTTGGTAGCCCAAGGAAATTCGGGTACTAACATCTTGCTCATAAGAATCTTCTCACACGTTTGATGGACTATCAAGGAGGTTGGCAGCACAATAGATAAGATTCAAGGCTCTGGAGGTGCATTTTAGCAGGTTTTTTCTTTTTTGGTGTAAGTTAGCAAGGTTTTTTGTGAAACTCTCTAGGGTTTCATGGCAGCCGCCCCAATGAGAGGGAGATCCCCACCAAGGCCACCAGATCAACAAGGTAAATCTTATGCTTCTGTAGTCGGTAATTTCTCCAGATCGGGTAATGGAAACACTCATCCGGAAGACTTCAATTTTGAATCCATAACTGAAGTAAAGAAGTCTTCATCATATCATGGAGAACCAGTGCTCTTTTATTCAAATGAAGAACTAATCTTGTCAGCATCAATTTTCCAACACGTTTTGATTGCCAAATTCACGTTTGGGAGATCTTCTATTGAAGCTTTGATAGAATACATAAGGGAATTGATCCATACTAAGTTAGGAATTGCTGTAGGGACTAGACGAGAGGCATATGCTGATTAGATTTGAAGTAGAAGCTGATTACCTATCAGTTTTGTAACGCCCCAAAATACCCCCTAGGAGTTAGGATACTTTGGCAACGTGACTTAACCTTAAATCAACCTGCAAGAGTATACAAGGCATGCAAAATAGAGAACTAAAAATCTCTTTAATGTCTTAACTATATTCCAAGTGCAAATGATTACAAAAATTGAATAGGATTTACAACATGAACATGAACTCTTCAACTTGAGTCCCAACTCAAGTGAGACAGCATCCCCAAACACAAGAACCCAAATACATGTCTCTCTCTCTCAGTCATCCCAACCATTGGCCATATGCCAAGCCTCCTAATATCTAGGTAAGCATCCGAATAACCTCCTGCTCACCCTGAGCTCCCTCGATCCAAGGGACAAGAGTCCACATATTGCATAATGTACCTGCCGACATAAAAGTACGGCTGAGCATAGAATACTCAGCGAGTACAAGCTACTAACTAACAATAGTAATAACAATAAAATAACATACATCATACAGTTCATCATCACATTTCAAAAATCAGAGTGCGGAAGCAATAACAAATAACAAATATAATCTTGAGCATCATATTTAAACTCATACTTAGGGTTAATGCTTTGACTAAAACCTTTTTCACCTTTCTTGTGATTCTTGTAATTTACATTTTACATTTTATGCTTCTTGTGGGTTCCTTACATGTCTTATGAGGTTATTCTCGTTGGCTAGTACTCGAACTATGAAATGGACGGACATACTAGGTTCTTATCTGGTTCTTGTCTCATGAGTATCATGCGTGTTTTCTTGTCGACTTGCTTGTGAATTTTCTTGTTTGCCCATACCTGGTCTTAGTACATTATCACCCTTCCATATTTCTTGATTTTTGCTTGGAGATAGATACTAGTACCCGTACCTGGTGTTAGTATACTAGTATCCTCTCATACTTGTTGGAAACAGGTGTTAATGCCCGTACTTGGTCTTAGTACATTAACACCCTTTCATGCTTGCCTTGGAAACATATGCTAGTGCCCGTACCTGGTCTTAGTACACTAGCATACTTTCATACTTGTTATGTTACTTGGAGACAGATGCTAGTACCCGTGTCTGGTCTTAGTATACCAGCATCCTCTCATACATGTTGGGGAACAGATGATAGTGCCCGTACCTGGTCTTAGTACACTAACATCCTTCCATGTTTCTTGATTTTTTTACTTGTCGTGTTTTCTTGTGAGCCAGGCATGACATATCCTAGGGATATGCCCTACCCTTGACATTCATGTGTATTTAACTTGTGAGCCAGAGGCTAGCACCCGCACATCCCTGGGCTACCAACCTCCTTGATGTTTCATTTACTTGAGAGCCAGAGGCTAGCACCCTTTCACTTGGGCTACCAACCTCCTTGACATATCATTTTCTTGTTCTTGTTGTTTCTGGACTCATAGAGGGAAAACCTCGGTTTATGCATGCGTGCATGCTTGTGTGCGTGTCAATAGAGACAACCATGATGACATGAGCAAAAGACACATGACATTGCATTTTCAATATGATCACAATTGAGGAAAGTTGGACAATTATATAAAGCATGAAATCAAGGTTAACACATTGGAAAGGATTACTCAATTTATATTTCCATTATTCTCTTTTAACTTGTAAATTTCTCCTTTGGGAATTTTTCCAAACACTTAGTACACATCACATTCCGAGTCCTTTGATTTAAGTTTCTTAGTGCATATTTTTCAACAAACACAAGGGTGTATTCATTATGTTTGAAAATGCCCTTCCACCATTATCCATCACACTACATACATCACCCCACACGACATTCATTCACCACAATCTACCATCCATTCGCACATTCCCACTCCTTTATCCATTTATCTTGTTTATTATAGGGTTTACATCATAACTCAAGAAAAGGGACAAACAACATATAAACTCATTATATTTGAGGAAGAAACCTAGGTTATTACTAAGGAAGTTAGTAGGATGTACTCACCTTTAAGATCAAGCTTGATCTTGAAGAAACTCCCTTGTGTTGGAATTTCCTTGCTTGAGGAAGAACACCATTTAAAAATGGAGGAATCCTTGCTAGGTGAGGAAGACCCACCTTGATCTTCACAAAACCCCTCTTGGAAATCCCCAATCTTCCTTCCCTTTCTCCCTCTCAATCCCTCTCTAGGTTTAGAAATCCTCAAATGGGATTCCTTAACAATCCAAGGGTTTAAAACCCCCAAATCCGGCACTAGTTACCGTGTGCGATCGATCGTACACTTGTCTGCGATTGATCGCAGGTCCTTGCGATCGATCGCACATGGATGCAATCTATCACACATGAACCCGAGCACTATTGTTTGTTTTCCCCCTATATGCGATCAATCGCACATATATGCGATCGATTGCAGATCACTGCGATCTGTTGCATCTGAGACTTCATCCAACGCATATGGTCTAGAGACCTTCGGACCCATTTTGCCTGCATGCGATCGATCGCACCCAATCCTACGATTGATCGCACATCCCAGAATTCGTTTTTCTGCCCCTGCAGATCCATAAGGGTGTTTCTAACCTCATTTTCACAACCTATAGGGTCCTAAACCCCTTCCCTCATGCTGCCCTTGGGTGATTAACCCTCCAAATCATCTCAAGCTCCATTCTAACCCGAGGATTGTCAATTGGCCCCGATTACACTATTCATTAGTCAAATAAAGTTCCGGGGTGCTACAAGTTTGGATCAAAGAGTTTGTTAATATGGAAGGGCAGCTTGTGCGGTTTATGAAATGGACCCCCTTCTTTCATGCTGGATCTGAACCTACAGTGGTTCCCATATGGATAACATTGCCGAGGTTACCTATCAATTTTTTCAGGGCCATTGGCAGTATTGTGGGGAAAGTGCTGCAGGTAGATGGGCCAACCAAAATACTCTCGAGACCGAGTATGGCCAAGATTTGCGTGGAAATAGATGTTTCTAAACCAAAAATTGATAGGTTCTGGTTAGGATTGAATACTTGGGGTACATGGCAACAAATTCTGTATGAAAAGGAACCTATTATTTCTGAAAAATGTCAGAAGATCAGGCATAGTAGTGAAGTTTGCAGAAGTGTTGAGAAAATAATTTACAAAAGAGTGGCAAGGGAGAAGAAAAAATTGAGAAATCAAACGAGGAAGTTGTTCCATTCCCTAAGAACAATACTAAGAAATGGGTTGAAAAAGCATTCGGGAAAAAGACTGCTACAGAAAATCAGAGGCCAGCAATAAATCCTTTAGAAGTGATTCTGAGTGGTGATTGGGAAAGGGAAGAAGATGGGGATTCTTCGTTAAATCACAGCTGCAATCTTATAATATTAGAGGAGAATCAAGGCCAAGGTAAAAATAAAGCTACTGAAGGTGCTGAAATTTCAGATGAAGAGCAAGAGAAGGGTAATCAAAGTAAGGAGCATAAATCAGTTGGAGAAGAAGAGACTGCGATTGAAGTTTCAGTGCCCGAACACTTGGGATCCAAGATATCAGTTCAGATTCAAGAAAACATGACAAGTTCTGGACCGAATAATAACATGGTTATGGTGAATCATGGGCTAGAGGCTGAGATCGGAGGGGGTAATGTTGATGACCAAGAAACTCTAGATCTGCTGGATGCCTTACAATTTGAACAACCTAAGAGTGGCTGGCGTTCCAAGGAAGAAGAGGTGCCAATGAAAAAGAATACAACTGAAGTTGGGAATAGATCGGAATCCAAGAAGGGCCACAGCAAACCAGATCAGAATAAGGAGGAGTTCCTACATAGTTGCAAGGTGTTCTTCAAGAAAATTGTTGAATCAGTGTGGTTAAAGAGCTACCCCATTAGTCATTCGAGCAATGTGTTAGAGGAAACCAGCCCAAAAGTGAAGACAAGAAGAACAAGATCGAAGACTGGAGCGGGATATCAGGATACCTCTCAATTATCTAGTTATGTTTAGTACAATCATTTGGAATATCTGTGGAGCAGGCAACCCAAATTCCCTTAGGAGATTGAAATCAGTGATAGCCGGGAAAAAAATTTCATTAGTAGCGATTCTAGACCCGAAGAAAAACCATATGGGTGTTCTGGAAGGATGAGATTACAGTGTTTTCTATTCAAAAATCTCCCTAGTGTATCTCGATGGTTCTTTCGGAGAGAGATACGAATCCTGTTAAATTTTCTTTTATTTATGCTTCGTGTGATAGATTGGAAAGGAGGCATTTATGGGAGGATTACAAATTTTAAGTTCCGATAAATGTTATCCGTGGATTATAGGGGGTGATTTTAACGTAATCTATAATGTTGAAGAAAAAAAAGGAGGCCGAAATCCGGCTCTAAATGTGATTGATGAGTTTGATAATATGATTACCTAATGTGGTTTGATTGATGGGGGTTTTTTAGGGAACTGGTTCACGTGGTCCAACGATCGTATCAGGGCTCACTGTATTTGGGCAAGGCTGGATAGAGTGCTATTCAATTCAACTTGGCTAGATGTGTTTTGGCAAACTACTATTACCCACCTTCCTCGAAGCCCTTTGGATCACACTCCTCTGCTTATTGAAGCTACTTGTAATCTGAGAGGAGTCCCTTCTTCATTCAATTTTCAAAATATGTGGATAAAGGATACAGGATTCATGGATATAGTAAGCGAGTTGGAAAACTGAAAAACCAGGTAACCCTATTCTTTCCTTTTTCTTGAAATTAAAATCTCTTAAAATAGAGTTATCTGCTTGGAACAAGAATAAATTTGGAAATATATTTGCTAATCTGAGAGCTCATGAAAGTAAAGTGGAAGAATTGGAAAACCATATGCAAATCAACTGGACCGAAGAGGGTCACTTGGAGTTATGCAACGCTAAATCGAAATTAAAAGAGTTTTTAGATATGGAAGAAATTTTTTGGAAACAAAAATCTCGAGAGCATTGTCTTAAAGAAGGGGACAAAAATACTAAGTTTTTCCACTCAGCCTATCAAAATAATCGTAAAAGGAATACAGTGCATTCTATCCAAATATAGTAATGGGAACTTGTTGACTCAAGAGGAAGATAAGGGCAGGGAAGCAGTGAAATTTTTTCAGAAAATTTTATTTTCAGAAGGGGTTTCAGGGGCTGATAGCATTGTGGAGTGTATCCCTTCCATTGTTTCGGAAGAGGAGAATACCAACCTTTGTAATATTCCAGATAAGGAAGAAATCCAGGAAGTTGTATTCGAGATGCACGAGTCAGGTGCTCTAGGACCTGATGGATTTTCAAGTATATTATTTCAACATTGTTGGGATATTATAAAAGAAAATCTAGTAGACGCGGTTCAGTATTTTTTTCATAATGGTTTCATTCCGAGAGTGGTAAATGCTACATTGCTATGTTTGATAGCAAAAATTGAGAACCCGGTTACTTTTGGAGATTTTTGACCAATCAGTCTCTGTAATGTTTTCTACAAAATAATAGCGAAGGTCATTGCTACCCGATTAGGTTGTATATTACCAAAATTAATTTCAGAAGAGCAGTTAGCATTTTTCAAAGGGAGAAACATTTTGGATAATATTTCAATGGCTCAAGACTTGACTTCGCACATTAATAGGAAAGTGAGAGGAGGAAATGTGATCTTTAAGCTGGATATGGCTAAAAGTACGCCTCTTTTTAATTTTAGAAAAACAGTTCTTGGGGGGGCATACATTGAATCCCAAGATCTGACTAAGATTCTAATTGATTTTATTCAATGAGAGTAAAAATCACAATACCTTTGCAACTTTGAAATTGTTAAGTCAAATCCACGATAATAGCGATACCGGCAAAACTTCACAAATGCCAAGTCTCCTTCGCAATCCACACGGACCTTCTTTTTCTTTAAAGCTTTCTCTAATGGAAGCTAATGGCCCTTCTAAATATCCAGCTCTATAAATCTTGAATAAAAGATCTAATCTTTATTCTTCAAGATGGGATCTTGATCTCTTCTTGATATTCAAACTAGAACACAAGAGAACAAGATCAAAAGGGGAAGGGGAGAGATGACCGTACACCACAAAGGGAGAGAGGGGCGTGAGATTGAGGAGAGAGGAGATCTATCTAAATCTGAAATTCTGGAAATTATTAATTGTCCCACATGCTTGGACGTCCAAGCCTTTAAATAGGCTAGGCTTGGGTTGCTTGCAACCCAAGAATCCTCTTTCTAATCCAATTAGAATTCCTCCATTAGTTTCCTATTTGGTTTCTCCTTTAATTAATTAGGATTAATCAAAATAGAAACTAATCTTATCCATTAGTGTCCAACTAAGCTTATCCTTATCCTAATCCAATTAGGATTCCTTGATTAGCAAGAAACTAATAGAATCTCTAACAAATAGGGAATCTTTAATTAGTAACTAACTAACTAACTAACAAACCTTATCTAATAAGGATTTTAATTAATTAGAAACTAATTAATAATGACAATAATCATTATCCCTTATGGAGTGGGCGTCCCACCCTAGGTGGGTCCCACTCCCGCACGTCCTCTAGGGTTCTAAACCCATTTTGGTCACTTTAAATATCTTTTAAAATATTCCCCAATGGGTCCTACCCATTTGGTTTTTCACATTTAATGTGATTCCACCTTTTAGAGCTTCACTATACCATATAGTGATTTCTTAGAGAAATAAATTAGTTTAATAAATTATTAAATTAAATACTTTAATAAAGTCCATGTGTGTGGGATCTAAAGGGATCTCCTATTTCCGGTTGTGGGACCAAGTACTCAACCTTTTGGTTAAAGTATTGTTACTAGGAAACACCTTTCCTATACTCCATTAGGATTATAGAATTTTATCTATATCCTTGGACTTCCACCAATCACAATTAATGTCAATTAACACAATGTGATTAACCCCCAGAAAATAGAGAATTACTTGCAGGTATTTCTATCTCAAGATTTGTTTACAGATCATTCCCTCCACTTCCAATATTGTTATAAGCTTACGGGACAATATCTAATACTGTCTTTAATCCCTGGCTTATATTGAGAACTCATTCTCTTTGATACTTTTAGTCAAATTTGGACTTGCAAAACATTTTAGAAATTCTTTAAAAGAAATAATAATAATAATTACATTTCTTTTATACAGAAAATAAATTCCTCGATAAAACCATTTCATCGATAAATACCAGCTCTGGGTTTTTCAAGTCCGGTTTTGACAAGTATCAACTCAATATTATTTACTCTGTAAGAGTAGTGGAATCCTTGTCGAGCGTACACACACTTCTTCCAGTACAGCGTATATAATCCAACGAGCCCGTATTTAGTCCGGTGTGTTGGACATTGACGATTGCTATATCAAAGCTATATAGGCAAATACTAGAGAAGATGTCGACCTCTCAGGTTAAGGACAATCTGTCAAATGGACTACCCTAAATATAAAGACAGTATATTTCTAAGGGTATCCACTGAGTGATCCAGTTGCAATATAAGTACTTCTTACTTATATCCACATCTTAGTCAAGAGACCCTTCTCTCAGTGATTGAGATTCATCACTCCATCATATGGAACTAACAATGTGTAAGTTATTAGGAATACATTGTCTAGATGCATCCTGATTAACTTAGAATAATTTTAGGTCTACAAGGAACTGGAAAAACCATATCTCCTTAGCAATCAGTTATCAACTAATTGGATGGTTTTCCTACAATGTTACCTAAGGGACAAAGTAGTCTCATCCAATGAGATACTTTTGATATATTACCCAATGTAGAAGACAATGTGTGAATGTAAAATATGCATTTATTGATTAGAAATAGATAAATACAATTCCGGAATGGCTTTGTGGGCATATATGTCTAACAATCTCTCACTTGCACTCGAAGCCAATCTCCTATGTATCTAATACCCATCGACTCTAGATGTTTCTCAAACACCTTCTGAGGTAGTGCTTTAGTAAATGGGTCCGCCACGTTATCCGCTGATGCAATCTTGGATAACTCAATGTCTCCTCTCTTGACAATGTCTTGAATCAGATGGAATCTCCTTTCAATGTGCTTTGTCTTTTGATGTGCTCTAGGCTCTATGGCTTGAGCTACAGCACCACTATTATCACAATAAAGTGTGATAGGAGATTCAATTGAGGAGACAACATCAAGTTCATGAATGAACTTCTTTATCCACACTGCTTCCTTTACAGCATCACATGCAGCAACATATTCAGCTTCAGTTGTTGAGTCAGCAGTTGTTGATTGCTTGCAACTCCTCCAACTAAATGCTCCTTTTCCAAGAGTAAAGACAAATCCTGAGGTGGACTTTCTATCATCAACATCTGCCTGAAAATCTGAATCTGTGTACCCTACAACAGTCAGATCTTCTCCACTATAAACCAAACAGTGGTGCATTGTCCTCCTCAAATACTTGAAAATGTGCTTGACTGCTGTCCAATGCTCAGGACCCGGATTTGATTGATATCTACTCACGATACTCACTGCGTGACAAATATTAAGTCTTGTGCACAACATAGCATATATGAGACTTCCCACTGGAGATGCATATGGGATATGACTCATCTGCTCTCTTTCATCATCAGTCTTTGGAGACTTTGATTTGGAGAGACTAATTCCATGTCTACAAGGGAAAAACCCTTTCTTGGAATTTTCCATGCTATATTTACGCAAGATCTTGTCAATGTAATTGACTTGGGACAATCCCAACATCCTTTTCTTTCGATCTCTAAACAATTTAAGACCAAGAATATAGGAAGCTTCACCGAGGTCTTTCATTGCAAAGTTACATGACAACCAGATTTTAACCGTTGATAACATTCCTACATCATTCCCAATGAGTAGAATATCATCTACATAAAGAACTAAGAAAGTTATTGCACTCCCACTGACCTTCTTGTACACACATGCCTCATCCATGTTTTGTTGAAAACCAAACGATTTGATTGATTCATCAAAACGGATATTCCAACTCCGAGAAGCTTGCTTAAGGCCATAAATAGATTTTATCAATTTGCAGACTTTATTATTTTGGCCATGGAGTTCAAAACCTTCGAGCTGGTCCATATAAATATCCTCTTGAATGTTTCCATTCAAGAATGCGGTTTTGACATCCATTTGCCATATCTCATAATCATAAAAGGCTGCAATTGATAACAGAATCCTGATGGACTTTAGCATTGCTACTGGTGAAAAGGTTTCCTCATAGTCGATACCAGCTCTTTGACTATACCCTTTCGCCACAAGCCTTGCTTTAAAGGTCTCTACCTTTCCATCGGATCGCCGTTTCCTCTTGTAGATCCATTGCACCCAATAGGTCTAATTCCCTCAGGCTTTTCAACCAGGCTCCAGACACCATTCGAGTACATGGAGTCCATTTCAGATTCCATGGCTTTTTTCCAATTATCAGAATCAATATCACATATTGCTTCTTGATAACTGTAAGGATCATCATCTAAGGAATTCGATTTTCCATAGAATATACCTCATACTGATAAGAAAATCTATCTGGAGGTCGACTGATCCTTGTACTTCTCCTGGGCTGTTGTGTATTTAAAGGTTCAGTTAAGATGGGATTAACCATAGTCACTTTATCCTGACTTTGCTCCTCAAGATCAATTCCAAGTCCATCTTTTCTATTGAGGATCATATCCTCTTCTAGAAAAATGGCATTCCTGCTCACAAATACCTTTTGTTCGCTAGGATTATAGAAATAATATCCGAGAGTTTCTTTTGGGTATCCTATAAATAGGCACTTCTCAGTCCTACTTTCCAACTTGTCAAAGTTTTGCTTTCGCGCATGAACTGGACAACCCCATACTCTGACATGCTTTAGACTAGGCTTTCGCCCATTTCATAGCTCAAATGGAGTTTTGGAAATAGACTTAGAAGGTACCCTATTCAATAGATAGATTGCAGTCTCTAATGCATATCCCCAAAAAGATATTGGCAAATCAGTATTATTCATTATTAAACGAACCATATCCAATAGGGTTCGATTTCTTCTTTCTGAAACACCATTAAGCTGGGGTGTTCTCGGGAGAGTCCATTGGGATAAAATTCCATTATCTCTAAGATAATCTATGAACTCATTCGAGAGGTACTCTCCTCCTCTGTCGGATCTGAGAGTTTTAATACATTTACCTGATTGCTTTTCTACTTCATTCCGGAATTCTTTGAACTTTTCAAAAGATTCTGACTTGTGTTTCATTAGATATATGAAACCAAATCTAGAAAAATCATATGTGAATGTAATGAAGTAGACAAAGCCACCTCTAGCTGAATGATTCATGGGTCCACATACATCAGTGTGAATAAATTCCAATATACTTGTGGCTCTCTTAGGTTTGCCTGTAAATGGCCTTTTGGTCATTTTACCTTGGAAACAAGGTTCACAAGTTGGATAAGGTTCAACATGTAAATGGTTTAAAGGACCATCCTTTACCAATCTATTGAGCCTATCCAAATTGATATGGCCTAATCTAAGATGCCATAAGTATGTTGGATTCATAGAATCTCTACCTCTTTTCTGAGGTGTCACACTGGTGGACTCTTTATCCTCAATGTTATTTACAGAATTGCTTACTGGATCAAGATAATAAAGACCATTAGACAATGTAGAGCCCCGGACCTTTTCACATTTAATGCATGACACTTTCGTTGCCATTTTTCCCTTAAAGAGGTATAATTAATAAATAAGGAAGAAATTGGAAATTCCGAAACGTCAGAAAGGTTTGTTTTCGAAGTACGAACCCAACGCAAGTTGAATCGTCAAAATCCGTCGAGCGAGTCAAAAGATATGGCCAAAACAGTCTGGACCTGCAGGCAACCGATCGCTCGGTCCATGGAGCGATCGATCGGTCCAAAACTGATCGCTCGGAGGCTATCGACTGGTCAAGATTTTTGTATGGGGAAATTTTCCAGAGAGTGAAATTTTAACCGATCGCTCGGTTATGAAACCGATCAATCGGTAGGCAACCGATCGATCGGTCATTAACACCGATCGCTCGGTACTCGCGTTTTTGCAGAAAATTTAGTAAGGGTGTTTTCGTCTTTTGGGCGTTTCACTCATACCTTAAAGGCTTTGCCCGATCATTTGAGGGTTCATACACAACCCTTAGAGTCTTTTGAGAGATAGAGAGAAAGGAGAAGGTTTTCCAAAACCTAGGTTTCCATTTTGGAGAGAAATCAAAGGGGTTTTGAAACCCTAGATCAACCTCAAGCCCGATTTCTTCAAGATTTCGGTTCAAGCATTCGTGGAGCTCGTGTTCCAAGCTAGGGCAGCAACTTACGTGCATTTTGGAAGGGGATTCCTTCCCTCTTTCGTCAAGGTCGGTACTTCTTACTACCCTCCTAGTTATAGCTTCCCTTTTTCCTTTGTTTCTCCTTGTTTTCTTTCACCTATATATGTGTTATGAGATTGGTGGTATGAATGGTGAATGGAGATGGATGTTGGCGAATGGATGCCGTGTGGATGATGTGATGAACGAATGGGAAAGGGCATTATACTAATAATGAACATACAAGTGTGATGTGAGCATAACCCACCTAGAAAAGCATGATCTAGGTTAAGTGAATAATGAACACACCCTATGTTTGATGAAATGCTAAGGTGAATAAAATAAATGATAAATTAAGGGAACCTATGTTTAATTGCTCTTGAAATTTGTTAGGGTTCATGATAGTGTGTTTCTTACATTTCTTAAAATGTGTAGATTATTACTCACTTAAATTGTTATATGCTATGCCTTGTGAATCACTCCAAATTGCCATATTTAATTCCAAATGCAAGTATGCACACGATCTCACGAGCACGCATGAAATGACGTGATTTACCGATGTTTTGAGTATGGGACGTAGAGGTGGGGCATATCCTAAGATATGTTTCACTTCGCTTTTGACAAGGGCAAGACAATCATGCATTGCATAGGGAAAGGTCTCCCATCCCCTCGCATGACATGCATAGCATTGCATGACACACATAGCATAGCATGGCATGACACGCATAGCATAGCATCACATGGCACGCATAACTCTGCATGGCATGATACGCATGGATGCTAGTTGCGACGAGCTATGAATGGCAACTAGGCATTCATATTCCTCATGGATGCTAGTTGCGACGGGCTATGAACGGCAACTAGGCATACCCATCTGCATATAGGGTACTAGTTGTGACGGACTATGAACGGCAACTAGGCATGTGAACATGTTTAAATTGTGAACAAGCAAGCATGATACTCGCATGACACGCATGACATGACATGGCACGCATGATGCAAGCATAACAAGCATGACACGGTTAACAAGTTCCCAATCACGTAAAGGGTATTTCAAGTCAAGTCAAGTACAAGATGTTTTCAAGGGTTTTATCAGTCTTTTGAATGCAAGCTTGAATATAAATTGCTTTACTTCCTTGTATGATATAAATTGTTCCTGTTCTATATATGCAATTTGTTTCCTACTTTATGTATGCTATCTGTATATTATAACTGTTGGTTAGTATTTAGTACCCGCTGAGTATTCCATGCTCAGCTGTACTTCTTATGTCGGCAGGTGACGGCGGAGCAGCTGCTCCATTTGATATCTGTGCTCCGAGTCCATGGGTGGAGGAGGAGTACGTCGAGGAGCCTTTTGAGGAACCTCCAGTAGAGGGTTACCATTAGGTGGTTGTAGATTCTGAGTGGATTAGCTGTGGTTGAGATGAGAGATTATATCCATGTATTTTGGCGGGTCTGTCCGCACTTTCTTCTGGTTACTTTTTATATAAACTTGGATCATATATATATACTTAGAGGTTTGTCAGACTTCCGCTGTGTTTTATAGTTATGTTTCCGCTATAATGTCCTCTATTGTATATGCTCTGTGGGTTTTTGCAGGTTGGTTTTTCAAGCAAGTCATGTAAGTCATGGTTGAGTCGTCCAAGATTCACTCTAACTCCTAGGGTGGGTTTTGGGACGCGACAGACAATGTGCCGGAAACAATAAAACTATTATTGTATTTGATAACTACATTAGTATCAAAATGTACTGAATAACCATTAAAGATTAAACTAGAAACAGAAATCAAATTTCTGCGCATGTCTAGCACATATAAACAGTCTTTTAAAACTAAGATCCTATTAAAAGCAAATTCTAAAATATAAGTTCCGATGGGGATCGCAGCAACACTTGCTTCTGTTCCCATCCTTATTTTGACTCCCCATCACTGAGCTTTATGCTCTCCTGAAACCCCTGTAATATATTACAAATATGTGAGGTAGATCCACTATCTACACACCAAGAGTTTGAGGAACCAATAATAAAATTGGATTCAATGATGAAAGAATCTGACATACCTTCCAAAGGCTTGTCCTTGAGGGATGCTAAGTAAACTTTGCAATTCCTCTTCCAATGACCTGGTTTCTTGCAATAGAAACAGACATTCTGATTCTTTTCCTTATCTTTCTTCTCAGAAGTTTTCTTGTTCTTATTCTTACCCTTCTTGCCTTTGAGGAACCTAGAGAAATTGGACTTCTTCTTTTTCTGGCTTTTGCCCTTAGGCTTGGGCCTTGAAGGTCCAACTCCCTCTACCACATTTGCATAGAGCTTAGTACGCTTCATAAGGTCCTCAGCTCCTTGCAACATGTTTAGGAGCTCTGGCAGAGATGTCTCCAATTTGTTCATGCTGAAATTCAACACAAAAGCAGAAAAGGATTCCGGGAGAGAGTTCAGGATCGCATCCGTTTGACTTTGTTGATCAAGATCAGCTCCAAGGGTCAAGAGTTCATTAATGAACCCCATCATCTTGACAACATGCTCCCGGACTGGGCTACCATCAGACATCTTGGTCCCCATCAGTCCTTTCATTGCCAACTGCCTAGCAGTTCTGTTCTATTCCCCAAACATCTCCCTGAGATTAGTCAATATGTCCTTAGCTGTAGCAAAACCTTGTGCTGTTGCTGAAGGACATTCGACATGGATGCAAGCATATAGCATTTGGCCAAACTATTTGACTCATGCCACTTTGAGGCTTTCTCAACTGCCTCAGGGGTTTGAATTGCCTCATCAAATTCCGGATAGTCGGATGTGAGGACATAAGCTATCTTCTGGGAGATAAGCACAATATCAAGGTTTCTTTTCCAGTCCACAAAATTTGGACCAGTCAACCGATTCTCTTCTAGAATCTTGGAAAGGGGATTCATGGCTTATCTACACAATAAAATAAGCATAAATTATTACATTTATTTTCATACATATATTCATCAGATTTTTGAGATTTTAAAATCTGATGATCCTCTTATCTTTCTTCAAATTTCATCATTCCCTTCAGTATATGAAATTAGGGAATAAACCTTTTATTCCAGATGAGTATTGGGATCCTCATAACACACATGTAATCTTCCATGCTAGGATAGTACCACACATGCACTACAAGGTGGATAGTAACCATCCATCACTGAGCATCTCATGCATAACTCCTTATGTAAATTAGTGATTCCCAATTTTCTTGCGACCTACAAGGACAACATGACTGTCACTGTGTTAGCCGCCATGTTTCTTTGTTTAAGTGAAACCCATTATTCTCGGTTATCATATGATCAAGTAGAGATGTGCCCCCATGCTAGTTGACACTCCCTATCAGGCCATATACAGACCTATCTACAATAGAAATAATGCACTAGGAGTTTAATTCAGACTGAATTATGTCAAACTCCTATCAGAGAGACAAGACTCAGGCTAATTAATTACTAGTCTTTATTGATAATGGAAGGCCTTAGGATTAATAATCCCATTTATTATCACTTAATATTTTTGTAGAGACCCCGAATCTTTTTCATGTTTTTACTTCATTGTATTAGGGGTATTATAGTCCTTGTGATGTTTTGATGTTTATTGTATTATATATTTATTAGGTGTAGTGTAAACTAGGCTTAATCAAACTTGTAACGGAGGGATGTCATATCACACCCTAAACTTTAGGAAGCTCTAGTTTTGGTACCGTTTATTGGAATTAAGTGATTCTTAAACCATTAGAAAGGTGTTGGAACCCTCTTCGAAGTTCATGTTTAATGTTTTTCCTTATTTTGAGTTTAAGCCAAGTCAATGGTGGGTTTTATCTAATGGAATTGCAGATCAGTCAACTTTGGGGACAATTTAGTCTATTAATTAAGTGGAATTTAGAAATTCTAAAATGCTAAGAATGTTTTTTTTCGAAAGACGAATCCAACGCAAGTTGAATCGTCGAAATCCGACGAACGAGTCAAAAGTTATGGCCGAAACAGTAAAGCAGGTCAAAAATCTGTAGGCAACCGATCGCTCGGTCAAAAGCAGCGATCGATCGGTCCAAAACCGATCGATCAGTATCTATCGACTGGTCCAGAATTTTGTATGGGGAAAATTTCCAGAGAGTGCTTTTTTGACCGATCGACCGGTCAAGATCACCGATCGCTCGGTTGAGAACCGATCGCTCGGTCATAACCACCGATCGCTCGGTCCTTCGTGTTTTTTTACAGAATTTTAGTATGGGCGTTTTGGTCTTTTTGTTCTCAGACCTTAGGTCTATAAATAGGGGGTCCTACTCGAAATATTAAAATACTCTATCTATTTCTAACCTAATTTGGTAAAAATGGGGAGAAAACCTAGGGTTTGAGGGAGAAGGTTGCTTGGAGAAGAAGGAGGTTGCTAGAAGATTGAGAGGAAAGCTTGGAGATCGTCCTCAAAGCTTCTCCAAATCTCCTCGGGAGCGTTTTGAATCCAAGGGAAGGATTCCTAAGGTCGATATACTATCCTAATCAACTCTATTTTAATGTTTTGTGAATATTAATTTGATAGAAATTATAGAATAGAGATTAAATGCATTTTTCCCCAAATTTTCTATGAAGTAAGCTAATTATTGATGGAAATGTGGATTGGATGTGGATAGAATATATGGAGGATGGGAAATGTATGGAGGATGGGATTAATAGGTGGATGTGAATAGTGAATTGATTGTATGGATGAATTATGGTTTGATGAATGCTTGAAAATATAGAAGGGAAATGGATTCATATTATGCGTACACAAGGTGTTTGTGAAAATGCTTGAAAGGATAAATGCTATTATACTCTTATGAAATGGTGGTAAATTGATTATGAAGTGCGATATGAATTATGATAAGATATGTATATGTGAATTGTTTGTTAAGTATGTCTAATTATTTGCATGGAAATTGATAGTCGGGAAGGTAAGAACTTAGAGGAACATCTCTCAAACCGGGAATTCTCTAACTATTTGGTATGGGACAATATAGTGGAGTTTCCATGGTGGGAGATCGGAATCTAAGCAATTACCAACTCGAATGTTAATTTCGACACTTAAGCACATATGCACGTGTATGTTAAGATAAGAGTATCACAAGTCACACATGTGGACCACAAGCATGAGCATGGCATACGTATGACATTCTGAATAAGCATAAGCATGGCATGGTCCGTATCCGCCAAGAACGGCATGTCAATTACATTTGATTCTTAGGCATGGTCCGTATCCGCCAAGAACGGCATGTCAACCATTTGATTCTTAAGCATGGTCCGTATCCGCCAAGAACGGCATGTCAACCATTTGATTCTTAGACATGGTCCGTATCCGCCAAGAACAGCATGTCACATCATTGTATGATCTGAATAAGTGCATAAGCATAAACATCTCACAAGCACGTGGTCTTATAAGCATAAGCAACTCATAAGTGTATTGTCTTCCAAGTCTAAGATTCTCACAAGTACACGAGTCAAGGTGATGATATGATGTATATGCGCACACGTTCTTCTGCACTCTGATTATGTTATTATGTTATTGGATATGTTTCTAACTAAATGTAGGTGTATTATTAATGTTGGTTGGATTTTATGTACACCGAGTACTTTTGTATTCAGCCGGACTTTTGTCTTGGCAAGTTTAGAGCAGGAGTACACGGCGGAGCCGTGGGTTGAGGAAACTTACATCGAGGAAGGAGGAGAAGGTGAGCCCATTGAGGAAGGAGCCGGAGTCTTGGGTGTCTATACTTCTTAGTTTATGTTTTGTTTAGTTGAGAGAGTTTTGTAATAGACTTTTAGAGGATGTTGCTCGGTAGACTTTTATAGTTGTGTATCAGACTATTTGGTTTTAGAGTGAGTTGTATATGTTTACCGTAGACTTTTGCTATTTGATTATAGTTTATATATCGGAATTTTATTATCCTCATTTTTGGAGACTCGTGTAGTAAGCCTTGTATGCATGGATTTTAAGCAGGTTAAGTAATGTGCCGATCCCAAAGTCCTACTTTAGCCTTGTTGGATTTTGGGGTCGTTACTATTTTTCTTGAAGGGAACAATATTAAACAGGCATGATCATATCATTATCAAGTATTCATCATATGAATTATGAAAATTTTCGATAATAGGATTATAAAGGAGTGATAAACTCCCACTAGCCCTTACAGGGGGTTTTGATCATTAGGATTTTAATCTTATAATCAAAACCTACTCATCCCTGTTATCTTAGGGTATTTGGATGTCAGTTTAGTGATCCATCTACGATTATTGTCTTTTCAGACACGATTATCCAATAATCTCGTATGCAAAGATTTTACGAAAAAATCTTCGCATGGGTCACAAACTCCACGTCCAACAGAGTATTAGTAATGTATTGTGTCTAAATATAAACAATTTATAATTAAACACAATGCATTAATAGAAGTAAAATCCAATTATCCTAAATTATCATAAAAGTGATAATCTCAATTATCACAACTTCCGGGCTTAAAGGAAAAATTATTAATCATCACATGAATAATAAAATAATAATTATAATCATATTCTCACAATAGGTTCACAAAAATCATACGACCTTATTTAATTACAACAGGGGAATTAAATAAAGCCCTACTACAATTTGCTATCTTGCAATGGTTCTCCGGGCATCTCCTTCGGTTGATTTAGTCCACCATAAATCAACAACCCTATTCTAAAAAATAAGAAAAAGGAGAGGGGAGGGGAAAGAGAATGAGGTATGATTTGTGGAACCCATCCAACACATAAAATAATATTTATTTATTATGATAAATATTTTATATATTATTTATGCTAGCCCGGGGCTCTCAGAATAAATTAAACAATTTAATTTACTACTAAAAAGGATCTCTAAATCCTTAAGGCTATAATCAAGATTTAGATATCACTAAATATTTGTCCCTACTAAATTTCGAGAGGCTTTGGAATCATCCAAACTTGAAATTAGTCTCACACTAATTTCTAGGGGCTTAATTTTTATTCCCTCAATAATAACAGGGGAACCCCTTAGCCCTACTAATGATTATCTAATAATCAAGAAGTGATCAAGAATCTAAAAGATTCATCACTAGGGCAACCGAAATTTAAAGTGGAAGTATGATTTACATATATAAATCTTGATTAAGCAATAAAATCAAAGAGAAGCATAGCCATGGCTCTGATACCACTGAAAGTATGCCTCTTTTTAATTTTAGAAAAATAGTTCTTGGGGGGGGGGGGGGGGGGGGCATACATTGAATCCCAAGATCTGACTAAGATTCTAATTGATTTTATTCAAAGAGAGTAAAAATCACAATACCTTTGCGACTTTGAAATTGTTAAGTCAAATCCACGATAATAGAGATACCGGCAAAACTTCACAAATACCAAGTCTCATTCGCAATCCACACGGACCTTCTTTTTCTTTAAAGCTTTCTCTAATGGAAGCTAATGGCCCTTCTGTCGCGACCCAAAACCCACCCTAGGAGTTAGAGTGAACTTTGGACGACTAATCATGACTTGCTTGACAAACCAACCTGCAAAACCCACAAAGCATATACAATAGGGGACATCATAGCGGAAACATAACCATAAAGCATAGCGGAAGTCTAAACAAACCTCTATATATATATACAAATCCAAGTTTACACAAAAGAAATCCAAAAGAAAGTGCGGACAAACCCGCCAAAATACATAAATGTAATTCTCTCATCTCACCCACAGCTCTATCACTCAGAATCTACCACCTCTAATAATAACCCTCTACCGGAGGGTCCTCCACAGGCTCCTCAACGTACTCCTCCTCCACCCATAGGCCAGGAGCACATACATCAAAAGGAGCAGCCGCTCCGCTATCACCTGCCGACATAAGAAGTACAGCTGAGCATGGAATACTCAGCGGGTACCAAGCACTAACCAACAGTCATAGCATACGGATAGCATACATAAAGCAGGAAACAATTCACATGTATAAAGCAGGAATAATTCATATCATGATAATAAAGTAAAGCAATACAATTCATCATGTTTGCATTCATAAAAGCCGGTAAAACCCTTGAAATCTTGTGCACTTGACTTGACTGAAATTACCCTTTTTATGCTTGAAAACTTGTCTACCGTGTCATGCGTGTCATGTCATGCTTGTATCATGCGTGTATCATGCTTGCTTGTTCTGAAAAGTAATCTACTTGTGAGGGAAGGGAGACCCTTCTTCCTATAATGCTCATGCTTGTTATGCTATGTCATGTCATGCTTACTCGGAAAAGTAAACTACTTGTGAGGGAAGGGAGACCCTTCTTCCTAGAATGCTCATGCTTGTCCTTCCACTTGTGAGATTCACTTGTGAGATGTCCTTGTGAGATGCACTTGCGAGGGAAGGGAGACCCTTCTTATGAAAATGTATGATTGTCTTGTCCTTGCCAAAAGCGAGGTAAAACATATCGTAGGATATGCCCCACCTCTAAATCCCATTCTTGAAAACCTCGGTAAATCATGTCATGTATGCGTGCTCGTGAGGTCGTGTGCATACTTGCATTTGGAATTAAATATGACATTTGAGTAATTCATAACACATAAATCAATGATTTGGGTAATTTAATATTCATATCATTTAGGGAAAGCGAACAATCACACTATCATGACCCTAGCAATTTCCATAAACCTTAAACATGCATTTTCTTAATTTATTATTCATTTTATTCACCTTGGCATTTCATCAAACATGGTGCATTCATTATTTATTAACCCTACAACATGCTTTTCTAGGTGGGTTTTACTCACATCACATATGTATGTTCATTATGGGTACAATGCCCTCCCCGTTCATCCATCACATCAATACACACGGCATCCAATCGCCCACATTCATCTCCATTCACCATTCACAACCCATCTCATAATACATGGATGTATAAAGGAACACAAAGAAAATAAAAGAAAAGAAGAACTATAACTAGGAGGGTAGCAAGAAGTACCAACCTTGATCAAGTGAGGAAGAAATCCCCTTCCAAAAACGACCGTGAGTTGCTGCCCTAGCTTGAGGAGATGCTCCTCACGAGCTTGTGCATTGATCTTGAAGAAAAATGGGCTTGAGTTGAGTGTGGGTTCACAAAACCCTTGATTTTTCTCCAAAATGGAAACCCTAGGTTTAGGAATCGCCCTCTCCTCTCTTCTTATCTCCCAATCTCTCTAAGTGTCGAAATGAAGCCCTAAAGGCTCGGGTTAAACTCTTAAGGTAAGAGTGAACCGACCAAAAGACCATAATACCCTTACTGAAATTTCTGCAAAAACGCGAGTACCGAGCGATCGGTGTTAATGACCGATCGATCGGTTGCCTACCGATCGATCGGTTTCATAACTGAGCGATCGGTTAAAATTTCACTCTCTGGAAAATTTTCCCATACAAAAATCTTGACCAGTCGATAGCCTCCGAGCGATCGATGGTCTGCAGGTCCAAACTGTTTTGGCCATAACTTTTGACTCGTTCGTCCAATTTTGACGATTCAACTTGCGTTGGGTTCGTACTTCGAAAAAGAACATTTCTGATGTCTCGGAATTTCCAATTTCTTCCTTATTTATTACTTATACCTCTTCAAAAGGAAAAATGGCAACGAAAGTGTCATGCATTAAATATGAAAAAGTCCGGGGCTCTACACCTTCCAAATATCCAGCTCTATAAATCTTGAATAAAAGATCCAATCTTTATTCTTCAAGATGGGATCTTGATCTCTTCTTGATATTCAAACTAGAACAGAAGAGAACAAGATCGAAAGGGGAAGGGGAGAGATAACCGTACACCACAAAGGGAGAGAGGGGCATGAGATTGAGGAGAGAGGAGATCTTTCCAAATCTGAAATTCTGGAAATTATTAATTGTCCCACATGCTTGGATGTTCAATCCTTTAAATAGGCTAGGCTTGGGTTGCTTGCAACCCAAGAATCCTCTTTCTAATCCAATTAGAATTCCTCCATTAGTTTCCTATTTGGTTTCTCGTTTAATTAATTAGGATTAATCAAAATAGAAACTAATTTTATCCATTAGTGTCCAACTAAGCTTATCCTTATCCTAATCCAATTAGGATTCCTTGATTAGCAAGAAACTAATAGAATCTCTAACAAATAGGGAATCTTTAATTAGTAACTAACTAACTGACTAACAAACCTTATCTAATAAGGATTTTAATTAATTAGAAACTAATTAATAATGACAATAATCATTATCCCTTATGGAGTGGGCATCCCACCCTAGGTGGGTCCCACTCCCACACGTCCTCTAGGGTTCTAAACCCATTTTGGTCACTTTAAATATCTTTTAAAATATTCCCCAATGGGTCCTACCCATTTGGTTTTTCACATTTAATGTGATTCCACCTTTTAGAGCTTCACTATACCATATAGTGATTTCTTAGAGAAATAAATTAATTTAATAAATTATTAAATTAAATACTTTAATAAAGTCCTTGTGTGTGGGATCTAAAGGGATCTCCTATTTCCGGTTGTGGGACCAAGTACTCAACCTCTTGGTTAAAGTATTGTTACTAGGAAACACCTTTCCTATACTTCATTAGGATTATAGAATTTTATCTATATCCCTGGACTTCCACCAATCACAATTAATGTCCATTAACACAATGTGATTAACCCCCAGAAAATAGAGAATTACTTGCAGGTATTTCTATCTCAAGATTTGTTTACAGATCATTCCCTCCACTTCCAATATTGTTATAAGCTTACGGGACAATATCTAATACTGTCTTTAATCCCTGGCTTATATTGAGAACTCATTCTCTTTGATACTTTTAGTCAAACTTAGACTTGCAAAACATTTTAGAAATTCTTTAAAAGAAATAATAATAATAATTACATTTCTTTTATACGGAAAATAAATTCCTCGATAAAACCATTTCATCGATAAATACCAGCGCTGGGTTTTTCAAGTCCGGTTTTGACAAGTATCAACTCAATATTATTTACTCTGTAAGAGTAGTGGAATCCTTGTCGAGCGTACACACACTTATTCTAGTATAGCGTACATAACCCAACGAGCCCGTATTTAGTCCGGTGTGTTGGACATTGACGATTGACTACATCAAAGCTATATAGGCAAATACTAGAGAAGATGTCGACCTCTTAGGTTAAGGACAATCTGTCAAATGGACTACCCTAAATATAAAGACAGTAAATTTCTAAGGGTATCCACTGAGTGATCCAGTTGCAATATAAGTACTTCTTACTTATATCCACATCTTAGTCAAGAGACCCTTCTCTCAGTGATTGAGATTCATCACTCCATCATATGGAACTAACAATGTGTAAGTTATTAGGAATACATTGTCCAGATGCATCCTGATTAACTTAGAATAATTTTAGGTCTACAAGGAACCGGAAAAACCATATCTCCTTAGCAATCAGCTATCAACTAATTGGATGGTTTTCCTACAATGTTACCTAAGGGACAAAGTAGTCTCATCCAATGAGAGACTTTTGATATATTACCCAATGTAGAAGACAATGTGTGAATGTAAAATATGCATTTATTGATTAGCAATAGATAAATACAATTCCAGAATGGCTTTGTGGGCATATATGTCTAACAATGGCTAAAGCATATGATAGAATGGAATGTGATTTTCTCTTATTAGTTTTGAAGAAATTTGGATTTAGTGAAAATTTCTTAAAGCTAATAAAAGGTTGCATCACTTCCCCTTTTTTCTCAGTTATTCTTAATGGGAAATTGCATGGTTTTTTTCAGTCATCTCGCGGATTACGTCAAGGAGACCCTCTTTCCCTGGCATTGTTCATTCTGGCTGAAGAGGTGCTTAGCAGAGGGATGAAAATTATTTTTGCGGAAAATAATGTGGAGTACAATAGGACATCGAGAAGTGCTATTCCTATTTCTCACTTACGTTTTGCAGACGACACTCTTATATTTTGTAATGGGCAGAAGAGATCTATCACCCATCTGTTCAAATTCTTATCGGAGTATGAATCAGCATCAGGGCAAAGAATAAATAAATAGAAGAGTGCTATGTATGTAGCGGAGAATAAATCAGAAAGGGATAAGAGAAGACTAATTAACACTAGTGGGATTGAGACCAGCATGTTTTCGTTCAAGTATTTGGGTATTCCCATCTTCATTGGTCGTATGCAAATCATCTAATTTGATTATATTATTGATAAATTTAGAAGAAAAATCGAAGGTTGGAAAGGTAAACTTTTGTCTAATGGAGGGAAGCTTGTTCTTATGAAGCTTGTGCTCACTTCTTTGCCAATTTATAGCTTGATGGGGTCCAATATTCCAAAGGGAGTTCTTAACAGACTGGAAAGTATCTTTTCTTCTTTTTTCTAGAATGGCTCTTTGGGCAGCATTAGAACTCATTGGGTTTCTTGGAACAAGATAGTTAAACCGTTCGATGAAGGTGGTTTGGGAATTCGGAAACTTGGGGAAGTGGCAAATGCTTTCAGAATGAAGATGGCATGGAAAATCATTTCTGAAAAAGGTCTTTGGAGCAACTACTTCCGAAGTAAGTATTTAAAGAATGATCATCCCTAGATGATAGACAGCTTCCTAAGGGTAATAGAACTTGGTTAGAGATTGGCCATTGGATCAAAAGAACATTGCTTACTTGCAAATGGTTGATAGGAAATGGCGAAGATACAAATTTCTGGTTCGATATTTGGTATGAGGATGCTCCTTTAATTGATTTGGCTACAGATTGTCCAACAACATTCCCCATGATCAAAGATAGCTGGAACAGAGCCAGGTGGCGGGCTGAAGACTTAAATCTACTTCCCACAGGAGTGATGTAGGAGGTAAATAATTTTGCTATTTCTTTATCTTACCATGCAGACAAAATCATATGGACTAAAGAAAGCTCAGGAAAATTTCCTCTAAATCTAGTTGGGAATGTGTTCGTGAAATTTTTCCAAATGTAAGATGGGCTAAATATATATGGAGTGAGGCTATTCCTTCAAAAATCTCTATCCATATTTGGAAAATATTTCACAACACCATTTCGGTAGACTTGAGAGTCCAAGATAAAGGAATTTTTCTCTCAAGCAAGTGCGAATGTTGTTATATCCCTATTAGAGGATCATTATCTCATCTTTTTTGCCAAGGTGAGATCGCTAAGAAAATTTGGAGGAGAGTGGGGTATGCTTTGAATATTTAGATTTTCGAGAAGGATACTATTCAAACTAGATTGATGAGAATATTCCAAGGTAGGAAGAATGGATCAGTGATGGGTTTTCTTTGCACTGTTTTGCCGGCTTTCATTTGTTGGGAGATTTGGCTGTTTCGGAACGCTTCAAGACATGACAACTTCAAAAGGAATTTCAAGGATATATTGAGAAGAATCAATGAAGGCGTGAAAGGGGCTGCTAAAGTGTGGAAATTTACAAAGGATGTAAATACAACATAGGTGGAATTAGGTGCCTATTTTGAAATCCTCCCAATCAATCCTAAGGCTAAAAGACCCATTCTTACTAAATGGATTAGTCCATCCCCCGGTTGGCTCAAATTAAATACAGATGGAGCAGCTAATGATGATTCTAGTGTTAGTGGAGGAGGTGGTATTATTCGGGATTCAAATGGGAAGATGATTATAGCCTTCTACAAACTCTATGAGATGGATTCTAACACTATTGCTGAAATCAGGGCAGTTTGGGATGGTTGTTTGTTGTGTGAGAAGTTGGGATTATACAACATCATTGTGGAAAGTGATTTTAAAATTATTATTGATGTTGTAAATGGTATTTTAGATCCCCCATGGAAAACTTGGTACTGGTGGAAGAAAATAATTAGTTTGAAGTATAAATATAACTTGGTTTTTCAGCATACATACTGTGAAAATAACCAGATAGCTGATTAGCTATCCAAAGAAGCTTGCAGAAATCAAGATAGTAAAATTTTCAATTTAATCAGTGATTGTCCAATGCCTATTAAAGGTATGATGTGTGCAGATAGAACATCTTTATTTAATATCAGATTGTAAGTTGGTGTTTTGGCAGGGGTTTTGGTTTATGTCCCCCCCATGCTTTGTATTTGTTTATTGAGGGAGGGTTTGTCCTCCCTCTTTGGTTTGGTCGTGGAGTAGGGGTAAGGTTTTATGTCCCCCCCTTCTCTTTGTTGGTCTGTTGTAGGGGTAAGGTTTATGTCCCCCCCATGATTTTTAATTTTTAATAAACAGGTAGGGGTCTGCCAAACCCCCCACTCCTTCTGAGTGGCTTTATTAAAAAAAAAAAAAGGAGGTTGGTAGCCCAAGGTTTTACTGGTGCTAACCTCTTGGTCATAAGAATCTTCTCATAAGTTTGATAGAATGTCAAGGAGGTTGGTAGCCCATGGTTTACGGGTACTAACCTCTTGCTCATAAGAATTTTGGAAGGAAATCTCATAAGGAAATCTCATAAGAAATCTCAATAGCTCAAAGAACTCATAAGGCATGTTTTGTTTTCTACGAAATCTCTTAAGATAAGGTTGTGAAGGTTATGCACATGTTAAATCAAGTTTTGAGTTACGATTTCTATGTTCAGTTCAATGCATGAATTATGAATTTTATCTTCAATGCTCACATGATATTGTTTATAGTATAACAATGTTAGCTAATAGCTTGTACACGCTGAGTATTCCATGCTCAACCATTCATTTTATGTCGGCAAGTATGTTTGACATCTACAACCCGAAGCCATGAGTTGAAGAGGAATATGTGGAAGAAAGGGAGCCGCTTATCCCGTTGCAGCCACAGGAGGATAGGGATCTAGATAGGTGGCCTTATCTAGACTATTGTTGAGTGGAGAGACAATGAGGTTTCTTTTTTGTATTTTGATGAGTGGGTGTGTCCACTCTTGTTTTGGTTTAATTATTGCACAAACTTGGAATACAGTCATAGGTATAGAAAGAAATTTTTAGTTCACGCTTCCGCACTATATTATGATTCCAATATGTTATGCCTTGTGTATTTTTATAGGATGATTTGGTATCGGATATGGCACATCATGAGCCAAAGTATCCCTAACTCCTAGTGGATATTTTGGGTCGCGACGCTTCCAGAAAAGTCCTCTCCGATAGAGATGTGACTCGTAATGCCTCGCGGCAGTCTCCTCCTGAAGGAGACATATTTAGGCTGACCAAATCCTCGTGATGTTGTGATAGCAGTGGGAAGATATGATCTTGCAGCAAACTACGTTGAATCAGCTAGCGACCACTCAATGGAAGTTCAAAGAAAGGCTAGAGACCTATGAGCATGACATGTACGAGATAGATCTACAAATCCCTCTAGTTCCAAGGAGCCGTGCTGAAAATCCTCAACACCTAAATTTGCAGCCATCTAACCAAGGCGGTACACAAAGAGATCTTCCCCTTGGTAGAAGTGAAAGGCTAGGTTCCCCATGACGAGACACTCGACGGCAGCTTGTCTTCTCATCCCTCCAAGAGGTGGCCTAGAGGCACGGCCATCATTCTCACCATTTCAAAGCCTTCGCGATGCAAGATTCATGCTTTGCTCTCCTCCTCGTGAGGTGCCCCGACCCCGTTCTTCCCTTTATCAGTATGCTCATGATGAGCCAAGGACATGGGTAGCATCTCCACCATGTACCTTCGTGACATGAGATTCGTGCTTCCCTCTCCTACTCGTGAAATGCCCCGACCCCGTTCTTGTGATCCCTGAACCCATCAAACTGCTCCCTATAAAGGTAGTAATGCCAAATCTTCAGAACAAAGACAACTGTTGCAAGCTCTAGATCGTGCGTAGGATAGTCCTTCTCGTGATCTTTCAACTGCCGGGAAGCATAGGCGATGACCTTCCCGTGCTACATTAGAACACATCCTAGCCTGATTTGTGATGCATTACTGTATACTATGAAACCATCGCTCTAAGATGGAATTGTGAGAACAAGGGCTGTAGTAAGCCTCTCCTTTAACTCCGTACAGCTACTCTCGCACTTGCCACTGCAGGTGAACTTAGCATTCTTACGCGCGAGATGCGTAAGAGGTGCTTCTAAGATGGAGAATCTCTTTACGAAAGTCCTGTAGTATCCTGCCAAACCGAGGAAACTGTGGATCTCGATAACACTCTTGTGCCTCTCCCAGTTCTTCACTGCATCTATCTTCGCATAATCAACTGAGATACCCTCGGCAGACATCACGTGACCAAGGAATGCCACTTTCTCTAACCAAAATTCGCACTTGCTCAACTTAGCATAAAGATTATGCTCTCGAAGAATATCAAGTGTAAGGCGGAGGTCCCTCGCATGGTCATCCCAGGATACACAAGGATATCATCGACAAACACAATCACTCACCAATCGAGAGATGGTCTAAACACCATGTTCATCATATCCATGAAAGTCATTGATGCATTTGTCAGACCAAAATGCATGACTAGGAACTCGTAGTGCCCATACTGAGTCCTGAAGGTAGTCTTAGGAATGTATTCAGTCTTGATCTTCAACTGATGGTATAACAAGTCATCTATCTAAGGAAGTGGATAAAAATTCTTGATCGTGACCTTGTTCAACTGCCTATAGTCAATGCACATCATCATCGACCCATCCTTCTTCTTCACAAAGAGCACAGGGGCTCCCCATGGTGAAACACTTTCCCAGATGAAGCCAAGGCCTTGTAGTTCCTCTAACTGCTCCTTTAACTCCTTCAGCTCAATAGGGGCCATCCTATATAGAACCCTAGAAATCAGAGCAGTGCCTGGAATGAACTCAATGACGAATTCTATCACCCGATCAGGAGGCAATCCCGACAATTCCTCGAAAAACACGACCAAATACTCACTCACAACCTAGATGGCGAAGGAGTCTCGTGCCTCCAAGCTCAAGAGACTAAGAGCTGCTAAACGGGCTATGTTCTTTCTTTTAATCCCTCGAAAATGAAATGCCTTCACCCCAGCAGGCTGGAAGTTCACCATCTTCTCGAAGCATGCCACATGACCGTGGTCAGTTGAGATTTAATCCATCCCCAAGATGATATCGAAATCTTGGATCTAAGACAATCTGATCAGCTAACAACTCCTGTTGCCCAACTTTCACTACGCAACCCCAGTACACTCTGTCTACATCTACCATCTTCCCGAGCGGAATCAAAATTGACAACTCCCAAATTAGCCGGGTTAGTGCAGAGGGAAAACCCTTCGCGAATCTGGGTGATACAAAGGAATGTGTCGATCCCGTATCAATCAACACCCGAGCTAGACACTCCTCTTTTAATAAGGTGCCTGAATATTAAACTAAGTACCATCAAGCAAATACATAAATCCCCACATAACATATAGGTAGCATGTTCATTTTGGCCCACTGGTTTTGATTAGGAGTCGCCACTTATTAATTATGAGGGATAGGTCCCAGATATGGATAAGGTCTAATGGTCTCAAAGAAAGTCTAGGTAAGAGGTTCGATTAAGTCCTAGGGAAGGTGTTAGGCACCCTGGGACTCCCATTTTACAATGGTTTCCTACTCCCTAGGTATAAGCCAAATTAATGTCAAAGTTTTAATCAAATGCCTAAGTTTTAGAGAATATCAATCCAAGAAAGGAGAAAATCCTAACTAGGGTCGAACCCGGGTAGGGTTGCCTACGTACTCACATGGGGTGAGATCAGGCCGAGTGTAGTTCTAACACATGCTCTCGTGCCAGGGTTATGGGTGTGCGTGTGCACCGGAGTGGCTAGGATTTAGTCCGGGGACTAAGGTTTGATTGACCGGGGTGGTCAAGTGCATGGTTTAGGGTTTGGTTCCGGAGCCCAAAAGTTGGACCTGAGGCTAGGGTTTGGGCCCGGAGGCTAGGGATTGGGCCCTGAAGGCTAGGGTTTGGGCTCGGAGACCAAGGAGTTGAGCCCGACGGCTAGGGATTGGACCCCTGAGGCTAGGGTTTGGGCCCGAAGACCTACGGATTGAGCCCAAAGGCTAAGGGATGGGCCCGGAGGCTAAAGAATTTGGGGTTCGGAGGCCTAGCATTGAGCCCGGAGGCTAAGGTTTGGGCCCTGAGGCCTAGGATTGGGCCTAGAGGCCAAGGTTAAGCCCGAAGGCTAAAGTTTGGGCCTTGGGGCCTAGGATTGAGCCTGGAAGCGAAGGTATGGGCCCGGAGACCTAGGGTAGGCCTGGAGGCTAAGGCAAGGGCCCAGAGTCTAAGAGTATGCTTAATC
Organism: Tetracentron sinense; assembly: GCA_015143295.1. NCBI lineage: Eukaryota > Viridiplantae > Streptophyta > Magnoliopsida > Trochodendrales > Trochodendraceae > Tetracentron > Tetracentron sinense. The sequence goes on along the minus strand of CM026562.1, from coordinate 11,904,448 downwards.
GTACATTAAGTTGACTAACTGTGGTTAAGGGGGAGTTAAGCATGGTTAGGGGGCTGCTAACCATGGTTTAAAAGGTCCAACATCAGAATTTTGGTTTAGTTGTATTTTTTCAGATTTTTAAAGATTTTTTCTAGATTTTTTGGATTTTCCCAAAGTTAAACAGTCTATAGTCTAAACCATGGTTAAAAGTTAACTGAGATTAAATGTGTAACCCTAGTTAAGTATCTGGTCCGGTCAAAGGTGGGTCCAAGTATCATAGCAAGGCCTAGACTATTAGCCTCAAAGTTACAACCTTGGGTACCCTTAATAATTTTGATAATAACATAATAATGGAATGAGAATTGTGGTACTAATGACTCCAAGTGTTTGATAAATACAAATCATGAGAACATTAGCATTTCTTTCAAGGCATAAAAGAATGAAAATTATTCAAGTAAAATCAAATGGATTCATTTGTGTAAGTCATTCAACCAAGTCCACGTCATCAAAAATATTATTCAACTCAAGTGAAGAATGAAGAATGAAGATTGAAGATCATATTCAAAGTTCAAGTCAAATCACCAAACAAGAAAAGAAGATGTAAGAGTCAAAGTCAAATCTAAAGACTCAAGATCAAGTTGAAGACCAACTCTCAAGATGACATAATAGTTCAATTTTAATTTTATGAGAGTGTCTAGGACTTTTGTAAGAAGTCCTCAAAGTATGGTTAGTTGAATGCTCAAATACTTAGATTGACCATAAGAGTCTAAGACTTTATTAGACATCATTCTAAGGTCATAGGAAATCATAAAAATCATGATAAGGGAATGTCAAAAGACTTAGGAATTCATTCTCATCATTAAGATCATGATCTAGAGTGAAATCAGAGTTTTTACTCTGATTTCGTCGACGAATTCACAGGGGAGTCTTGAATTCGGCAACGAAATTGAGACAATAAACTCACCGTCTTCACTGTTTTTGATCTCGGTGACAAAATGAATTGGGGAACCCAATTTTTTTGACGAAATCATGCGATACTATAAAAATGCTATAACGGCTAGTTTTCAAAGGCATTTCTCGCATTTAATGTTTCGCCAATGGTCATATTAGATGAAGAGTTATAAAAGGAGTTCATAAATGAACAAAATAAGACTCTTGATCAACACATTAACTCTCACCTGAAGGGGGGATCCGGATAAAAATTTATGCGTAAACTAGATCCCCTAGATCTTAACACCATAAAAAGCATCAAAATTATCTAAGAGTTTTAGCTATATCACCTCGGTGAATGTTTTTCACCGGTGAAGCTTAATCCACTCAAACCGTCAGAACTCTTTGTAGAGATTTTTCTGAAAAAATACTAGAAGCTCGATCCTTGTTCTTTGCTATCCCCATGAAGCTTTAGAATCTCCTTTGAATTATAGAAGCAAGAGGAAGAAGATGGATCAATGGTGTAGACCTTCTATCACCAATAATACTAAGGTTCTAAACCCTAGATTTTCAAAACCCAACTAGGACCACCAATATAGCTCACGAAAATCCCTAGGGGTCTCCCCTAGGGCTCACGGTTTGGAGAGAGAGAGGAGAGGAGAGAAAAAATTCTAGAGAATTCTACTTAATGGTCTAGGGTGTTGGGGTATTTATAGACTAGGATCTTATCCTAATCCTACTCCAACTTGATCTTATCTAGTAGGATTTATTAATTAACAATAACAGTTATTATTAATTAAATAAACTCCTACTTAATCTATAACTACTTTAGTTATAGTAATCCTATTAATTAAAGAGTCCCTATTATAAGAGGATTCCTTAATTAAAAGGGATAAGTCAACATCCTACACCAAAGTAGGAAACCTAGTCAAACTATGAATCCACAAGGGGGGGGGGCCTTGAGCTACTATGGGGCATGGGATTTGAGGAGTTAAAACTCCTTATTGTAATCTAATTACAATAACATCTTAATCCTAATTGCAATCCAACACTTGGATTTTAATTCCATAATAAAAGGAATTATATTTCAATAATTATTCAATTAAACAAATCCTAATCCAATTAGGATTCCTCAAGTGGGCGCCCCACCCTAGGGTTTACACCCATGGGCTTTGGCCCATATTAAAGGTCCATTTTAATGGGTTTATGGATATGGGTCAAACCCATTTCCCCTTTAATTATGTTAATCAAATAATTACTAAAATAATCCCTTAGTTTAAATTAACAATTAATTTAAACAATAGATAAACTATTAATCTATTTAATTAAATGATTAACTTTTAATCAATTATTGAGCTTGTATTTCTTATGTGAGCACCTCCACAGATTGCTCTGGGACATTCTTACCCTGGCTTATCCAATGTTATTCCATTGACCCTAAATGGGAATTACATCGGAATTGCAAGTGACGTGAGATATCCATATTGCAATTGAATCCCAGTGTATGAACATTAACCATTACGGATCCCACCACGTGAACTTTTAAATTCAATTTATCCTTCCAAATACATTATCCCTAATGGGCCTTCGAGATTGACATATTATCTAACCCATAGCCCATTGCAAATCATCCGGGTTTCCAAGACTTATGATTGAGCCATGAGAAATAATTTCTCATGAAAAAATTTTTGAAAAAAATCCTTTTATAAGTATAATACCTTTTAATAAAAGTATATTTCAAAACTTATTTTGTTTTCAAAATCACCTGCGCAGGATTTGAACTTAATCAACTGTCTTACCCGGAACTTGGATAATCTCTCAAATTAATGAGTATGGATTTCTTGTTTGAAATTCATCATGACTCGAACAACTTTCTGACTATCCAACTATCACTGTATTGTATTCCCTAAGTTAGAAAATACGTTGGTGGAATCAAAATAGTCAGATCACTACCCAGTCATAGATGAACTCATCAGATCTAAGGATCATCGAAACCGTTCAATTTGAATGAGAGACCAACTATCTGATAGTATGTTTATGCAAGAGGTCTCTCATTGAATGCAATCAGTCAGTGTACATTTAAGCACCTATATGTTGATGTGTAGTCTCTACTACAATAGTTCGAGATAGAACTTCATCTCAACTATTGAGAACATCTTAGCATTCTGGCAGCCATATAAGTGAAGTGCCTAGCTTCACCCACAGCTGTGACTATATAAGGTATAAGGAACTGGAAAGTTATATCTACATATGATAATCTAATCACAGAACTTTCCTACAATATATCCTATAGACCTTTATCAATATCTCATATCGTATAGATCATCTCATGATCATGGTCAATTACCCATAATGAATACACAATAAATTAAGAAGAAGCATTTATTAATCAAATTAATAAGGTTCTAATCATCTAAATGACTTTTCTGGGCATCATGTCCAACATCATCATCTACTCAATCAATGACATTGATTTCCACATCGATCACACTCTAGAAATCCCTAAAAATCTCATTTGAGTTATTCAACTCCATTCTTTGAGAGATTTCATTAGAGTGTTATTCAACTCTTATCTAGCTCATTTCAGGAGTTTTATTTCGGATTGTAAATCTAAATCTACATGTGTAAAGAAAAGTCAAGAATCGGTGGATTCTTGCAACTGAAGTCGTAGCTTCGAAAAAGTCAAGAGAGGGTTGTGCTATTGCAACGAAAGGTTTAGTCTCGACCTGGAAGAGAGATTGTAAAGGTTTGGTCTCAACCTAGAAGAGAGATTGTAAAGGTTTGGTCTCGACCTGAAAGAGAGATTGTAAGCGGTTCGGGCTTCACCCAGGAAGAAGTCTGTACGAGTAAAATCGTAGTGAATCCTTGTTGAAGTTGGAAGCTGAAAAGCGGAGATGTAGGCAGGGTGCCGAACCTCGAGAAAAACATCTTTGTGTTTATTCTCTATAACTCTTTTTCTTACTCTATTCACTACATATATTTTATAACTGCTTAATTGCATTATCTTTGATATTTTAATTTCGCAAAAGAAAAGGGAAAATTAGTTTTTAATTTGCATAGACCTTAATCACCTCCCTTTATGGTCAATATCTGGGGAAAATTTGGTATCAATGCTAAGACTCTATATCTAGATTTAACCATCTTAGAGTTAAAGATCTAATTTATAGCAAATACTTTTGCAACTTCTCTAGAGAGGGTCAATCCACTACAATACCTCCATTGTTCAATGGAGAGAACTATAACAACTGGAAAACCCGGATGATGTATTACATCCAATCCCTTGACTGTGAATGTTGGAGAGTCATAGTCAAAGGTCCACATCTTCCCACAAAAATTATGGATGATGTTAGAATTCATAAAGTGGAGGAAGACTGGAATGAGGCAGATATTAAACTCATTCAAATAAATGCTAAGGCTATTACAATTTGTATTGTGCCTTAAGTCCCCAAGAATTCAATAGAGTGTCAGGTTGTGACTCGGCCAAAGAAATTTGGGACAAACTTCAAATCACCTATGAGCGGACTAATCAAGTTAAAAAAGAAAAAGTAAGCATGCTAGTTCACAAATATGAACTATTTAAAATGGAGAAAAATGAGTCCATTAGTGAAATGTTTACTCGCTTTACTAATATATTGAATGGACTAAAATCAGTTGGAAAGGTTTCTGCTAATGTAAAAAATGTCAGGAAGATTCTTCGCTCACTACCTTAGGAATGGTCTCCCAAAATGACTATTATCCAAGAAGCCAAAGACTTAACCAAGCTTCAAATGGATGAGCACCTCGGCTCTCTAATGACTCATGAAGTCATCATAAAAGATCAATAAGAGGATGAGTCCAAGCTCAAGAAAGGCCTAGCCTTAAAATCCTCTTAAGTGGATTAAAGTGAGGGAGATGAGGACATATCTCTCATGGCAAGGAAGTTCAAGAAATTCTTAAAGCATAGAAGGAACTTCAAAAAGAAGCCATACAATAGATAATTCACCAAGGAGATTACTAAAGGTGAAACAAGCAAGAAGGAACCTCTCACTAGCTACAAGTGTAAAAGACCAGGACACATAAGAACAGAGTGTCCTCAACTCAAAAAGAGTAACAAATTCAAGAAGAAAGATATGAAGGCCACTTGGGATGACTCAAATAACAGTGAGTCTGAAGATGCCTCAAGTGATGAAGAAGTGGCAAATTTGTGCATCCTGACAAATGAAGATGAGGTAGTCTTCAACCAATGAATCTCTTACTTTTGATGAACTAAGAGATGCTTTTGATGAGTTCTATGGAGAATTTCAAAAAATTGCCTCTAAGAATAAAATGCTTAAAAAGGAAAATCTTTTTCTTACTAATTTCAATGAATTCTTGCTAAAAGAAAAAGAAAATTTTCAAAAAGAAAATGAGGTATTGAATATGAAAATTAAGGATATTCAATCTTTACCTCAAGACTCATCAAGTGAATGTAATGAGCTTAAAGTCAATGTCAAAGATTTGACTAGCACTATTCTCACATTCACTAATGGTCAAAAGAACTTAGAAAAACTATTAGGCCAACAAAGATGCGTCTTTGGTAAAGCCGGACTAGGCTACAATCCCTTAGTTAAACAAAAGAATTATCAAAAGTTCTTTGTTAAATCAACTAGCACCTCAACTAAACCTTCTAGTGTTTTTTATACCACTAATGGAAAGAAGGTAGTCAAGAAAAGTTGGATTCCAAAGGAAACTTCCCCTCCTAAAACTAACCATAGAGGACCGAAGATGGTTTAGGTACCAAAGGGAGTTACATGATTTTGTCTTGTAGGTATGCCTAAAGACAAGTAGCTCGAAGTCAACATAGTTCTTGGATAGCGGATGTTCAAGGCACATGACCGGGAATAAAAAGCTTTTCATCTCAATCACTCCTATGGATAGAGGGTACATGACCTTTGGGGACAATGTCAAGGGAAAGATAATCGGCTTAGGTAATGTTGGTAAGAATAACATTACCTTTATTAAAAATGTATTGCTTGTTGATGGCTTAAAGCATAATGTTATTAGCATAAGTCAACTATGTGATAAAGAACTCAATATATCATTTAAATCAAATTTATACATAATAAAAGATAAAAAAATAATGCCAATACTCTATTTATAACATATAGAAACGAGAATGTATACACTATTGATTTTGATGAATTAACTTCACAAAATTTGATATGCTTCTCTGCTTTGAATAAAGTAAGTTGGTTTTGGCATAGAAGATTAGGACATGCTAGCATGGATCTTTTATCAAAACTATCTACACAAGAACTTGTAAAAGGTCTACCTAAAACTAAGTTCATAAAAGATAAAGTATGTGATGCATGTCAACTAGGTAAACAAATCAAATCTTCTCTTAAGAATAAAAAAGAAATTTCAACTACTAGACCTCTAGAACTCTTACACATGGACATATTTGGACCAAATGAGGTAACTAGCCTAGGTGGTAAGTTATATACATTTGTCATAGTAGATGACTACTTAAGACATACATGGGTATTATTTCATTCACACAAAAGTAAAGCACCAAATCTATTTGAAAAATTATGTAAAAGAGTACAAAATGAAAAGGGCTATGCCATTAATAGTGTAAGAAGTGATAGAGGAGGAGAGTTCAAGAATAAAGAGCTTGAGCTATTTTTTGAAGCAAATGGTTATAACCATAATTTCTCCGCTCCTAGAACTCTTCAACAAAATGGAGTAGTTGAAAGGAAAAATAGATCCCTACAAGAGATAGGTAGAACAATCCTTAATGAACATAAATTACCAAACTACTTTTGGGCAGAAGCTATTAATACATCTTGCTATGTGATTAATAGGGTAGTAATTAGAAACAAATTGAACAAAACTGTAGAACCCCAGAACTTCATTTCACCTTGTTGTGAATAGTGAATGAATAGTGCTCAAGTGTAGTTTTGTACACTAGTTGGCCATATGCTAATATACGTGTTGGGATTTATGGTGTACATGTTCTAACAGGCCTAAGTATCCTTAAGGAGTATGTTTCAAGCATAAAAGAGTGTTGGAATTGGATTGGAGAAGATTCAAGTAGTGAAAACCATGTTTTACAGCAAAACAGGGGATCACCGATCGCTCGGTGCTATCTCTGATCGACTGGTCCTCTACCGATCGCTCAATAGCTATCAACTGATTAACTTTTTTGTATGAGAAAAAATTCCAGAGGGGGTGTTTTCAACTGATCTCTCGGTTGAAACCACCGATCGACCGGTAAGCTACCGATCGCTCGGTCTGTACCACCAATCGATCGGATATATGCAGATTTTTTTCATTAAGGGTGTTTAAGACTTTAGCCATTACCCCTTGGCCTATATAAAGACTTGTTCGTGCCTTAGGATTTCAGAAACCCGTAGTGCATATTTTGGAAAGAGATTTGAGAGGAGAAGAAGGAGAAAGCTAGGGTTTGGCTTAATGCTTGAAGAAGAAGATCAATCTTCCCTCCATTGGTGTTTTTCATCAAAGAACTCAAGGTTCTCACTTGTTCCACGTGTTTGGAATCAAAATTCCTCGATTTCACCAAGGTAGATACACTCTACTACCTACCATGTGCTATTCCTTTAAGAAAACCATGATTTGAATATGTTCTTGGGTTGAAATTGTACTTGGATGTAAACTACTAATACTAGGCACTCTAAGTGTTTGATATAATGCCTCTAAGGACTTTTATGCTTAAGTATGCTATTAAGTTTTTATGCATAATAAGCTATCACTAGTATTAAGTTCTATGAATATGAGGTTAACTTTACAAGCTTTCTAAATTCACTATCATGTTCACAAGCACGCATGCACCCTATGTTCACAAGTCTCGCATGTTTCGATGATTTCTCACAAGAAAGGTATTTGTAAAAAGTTCATAAGCTAGGTATTGATTAAAAGAATTGTCACACGCTCACAAGTGATAAGGCCAAACCTTGGGTTGGTAGTCTAAGATCGTTTAAAAGCTTACAAGGAATCCCACTATACATGAACTCACAAGTAGTCATGTCTCACAAGCTCACAAGTTCACAAGCTCGTAAGTGCACAAGAAATCATGCATACTCAGATCTCGCATGCTCACAAGGATTCCCAACTCTCGCAAGAATTCACAAGAACTCACAAGAACCCTGATTATCATATGACTTCACAAGATTTATCGGTTTTGATTTGCACGAATAGTGTTAGCTACTTTCACGATCGTTACACTGTAAGCTTTTGCATGTTCATGATATTACTCACTTTTAGCTAGTAGTTTGTATATCACTGAGTATTCCATGCTGAGCTGACTATTGACTTCGATAGGTACTCGTGTTCCTTTTGAGGTCTGTGGCACGGAGCCTTGGATAGAAGAGGAGTACTATGATCCAGAACCCTCCATGGATCATTACCGGGGCGATGAATCACGGGATAGGCGTTTGGATTTTGATTTCTATTGAGAGGGATGTTTGGAGAGTTGGCACAACTGTTTTGTATATGTAAGAGTGGGACTTGTCCACTCCATATTTTGGTTACACTATGTTGGTTCACACTTGAACCGAATGCTAGGAGCAAATTCACATATAGATATATTGGTTACGTTTATTTTTCTGCTGCGTATATATGTACATGATGTATGTTGCAGGTTGATACGCGTGCCTTATGTATCATATGGAAGGTATGATACGACGGTCTTGAGCTGGAGTATCCCTAACTCCTAGGGGATATTTTGGGTCATGACAGACTTGGTATCAGAGCCTTAGGGATCGATTTCCCTTGGGCTAAGCGGAAGTGAGTTTCTGAGTTAAACTTAGAACTCAGACAAACTCCTTAACTTAAGTTTGATACTGTGACATAACGGGTATCAGGCAAGTCCTTAGTGCAGTCTAGGAAGTTTAGACATGAGACCTTAGTGGCACTAGGATCTCCTTCGTATGTTTATATTATGATGTATATACGACGCTTATATAAAGCACTATGTGCTCATTGAACTTCATTATTCAAAGAGGTTAATCTTTGCTATTGTCCTCAGATTGTTATCATGAGGCAAAACGCTCGAGGTAGAGGGTTTCATACCCGAGGGAACGGAGGGGACATTCCTATGGGTGGCGAACAGCCCGACCTGACTCAGATCCTCGGAGCCATGGCAGCAGCTATGACGAGGCTTGCAGACAAAGTAGATACTCCTGTTACTGCTGCACCTGCACCTCCTCCGGTGCATTACACCTCAGGACTCGAGGCTTTTCGGAGACTACGACCTCCTACTTTCTACGGGACTCTGGATCCTTTAGTTGCAGAGACATGAATCATGCAACTGGAGAAGATTTTTAGAGCACTCCACTGCACAGATGAGCAGAGGATCGATTGGGCTTCCTTCATGATGGAAGGTGAAGCCGAACACTGGTGGAGAGCTGCCCAGAGACAGAGGGATGTTGCTAAAGCAGGGGTACCCTAGATATGGAGGCAGTTCTTGGATGTGTTCTACAAATAGTATTTCCCTAGGTTTATCAAGGAACAGAAGGTGAGAGAGTTTGTACTCCTCGAGCAAGGAGAGGCGAGCATAGCCGAGTACGAGGCGAAGTTTGTTGGACTGTCGAGATTTGCTCCACATCTGATCGCTACTAAGAGTATGGGGGTCAGGAAGTTCGTGGACGGATTACGGTCTTTTATCTGAGACCGGGTTTCTATGTTCCAGGTAGAGACCTGGAAGGATATTGTGGGAAAGGCAAAGATCACCGAGAGGAATTCTGCGGAGTTTCTCAAGAGAAGGGACAGTAGCTTTCTGAAGAAGCATGTCTAGAGGCCAGTCCAGTGGCTCAGCGCAGCTTGAGAAGAGGGCCAGGACTGCTCCATTCCAGACTTCTCCACCTATGCAGGCTCAGAGGCCTTCATTTGCCCCACAGGCACTGTGCTCGATAGTCACACAGGCCCCTAGGTATGCGCCGCCCGCTTCCTTGGCATCATTTTCCTTCAATGAGTGTGCTACGTGTGGGAAGAGGTACATGGTAGGAGGTTGCCACAAACTTTCTGGTGGTTGCTTCCACTGTGGTGAGCAAGGCCACGTGATTAGGGATTGCCCGAAGATGTAGGTACAGGCAGTGCCTCAGGGAGTCTGACCTCCACTTGGGCCGCCAGCACAACAGGGATCTTCACAGGCTTCGCGACCTTCATGGTCCACTCAGTCACCTCGACAGACAAATCAGGGATGGGTCTTTGCCATGACCGAGTAGGATGCACACACCTTAAAGGATGTTGTGCAAGGTATGCTTAAATCAAGTTGTTTTAGTAATGAGATGTTGATTGTATGTGATGTATATGTATGTTTGTACCAACATATTACCTATATGATATGCATGACTGGTGAAAAATGATTGACGTAAATTGGGTTGAATATTCAGGCACCTTGCTCGTTAGCGAGTGCTTAACGCGAGTGTTGATCGACACTGGATCATCACATTCTTTTGTCTTGCCAAATTTTGCCAAGGGCTTTGCCTCAGAGCCGAGTCGATTATCCCAGGAGTTGTCCATTTCGACTCCGCTCAGCAAATCGGTAGATGTAGACAAAGTGTATCGGGATTCTATGGTGCAAGTTGAGCAGCATGAGTTGCCAGTCAATCTGATCATCCTTAAGTTCCAAGACTTAGACTTTGATGTCATTCTTGGGATGGATTGGCTCTCGACTTATCATGGGCATGTGGCGTGCTTCGAGAAGATGATGAACTTCAAACTAGTTGGGAAGAAGCCGTTTTATTTCTGAGGGTTGTGTAAGCAAGACATCGCCCGTTTTGCAACGCTAAGTCTATCGGAACCGGAGAAGCGAGACTCTATAGCTATCCCGGTTGTGTGCGACTCCATGGATGTGTTTCCAGAGGTTTTACCAGGATTGCCTCTAGATTGAGAGATTGAGTTTGCTATTGAGCTTACTCCTGGCACTGCTTCGATTTCTAGGACTCCATACAGAATGGCCCCTATTGAGCTTAAGGAGTTGAAGGAACAATTGGAGGAATTACAGAGCCTTGGCTTTATCCGGCCTAGTGTTTCACCATGGGGAGCTCCGGTACTCTTCGTAAAGAAGAAAGATGAGTCAATGCGAATGTGCATTGACTATAAGCAGCTGAACAAAGTCACGATCAAGAACCGTTATCCACTACTCCGGATAGATGATCTATTTGACCAGCTAAAGGGAGCAAGGTTCTTCTTGAAGATTGATCTTCGATCTGGGTATCATTAGTTGAAGATCAAGGCTGAAGATGTTCCTAAGTCTGCCTTCAGGACTCGGTATGGGCACTACGAGTTTCTGGTCATGCCTTTTGGTCTGACGAATACGCCGGCTGCTTTCATGGATTTGATGAACCGGGTATTACGATCATCTCTCAACCGATGTGTGATTGTGTTCATTGATGATATTCTTGTGTATTCCAAGACACAGGATGATCATGCGAGAGACCTCTGCCTTACGTTGCAAACTCTTCGAGAGCATAGCCTATATGCTAAGTTGAGCAAGTGCGAGTTCTAGTTGGAGAAGGTGGCGTTCCTTGGCCACGTGGTGTCTGCCGAGGGTATCTCAATCGATTCGGCGAAGATAGAGGCAGTGATGAACTGGGAGAAGCTGAAGAGTGTCATCAAGATTCGGAGTTTTCTCGGCCTGGCAGGGTACTACAGGAGGTTTGTGGAAGGGTTCTCCAGCCTAGCAGCTCCGTTTACCTATCTTATAAGGAAGAATGCTAAGTTTACTTGGAGCGAGATGTGTGAAGCAAGCTTCATGCATAGAGCTGAAGAAGCGGCTTACTACGGCCCCGGTCCTCACAGTTCCATCTGGGAGCGACGGTTTTGTAGTTTACACTGATGCGTCGCTTATCGGGTTAGGGTGTGTTCTGATGCAACACGGGAAGGTCATTTGCCTATGCTTATTGGCAGTTGAAGGAGCATGAGAAGAACTACCCTATGCACGATCTAGAGCTTGCTGCAGTAGTTTTTGCACTGAAGATTTGGCGTCACTACCTTTTTGGGGAACAGTTCGATGTGTTCGCGGATCATAAGAGCTTGAAGTACCTATTTTCCCAGAAGGAGCTAAACTTGAGGCAACGCCGTTGGGTGGAGCTTCTGAAGGATTACGACTGCACTAGTCAGTACCATCCGGGTAAGGCAAATGTAGTCACAGACACCCTTAGTAGGAAGTCTTCCGAACACTTGGCTCACATGATGGTCCTTGAGTTGAAGATGTTGGAAGAGATGGCGAAACTCAATTTTTGCATCAGCATGCCTACTTATGGGCCAATCGTGGCTAATCTTACAGTTAAGCCTTATATCCTAGTTCAGATTAAGGAGTTACAGAGTTCAGATACGGAGTTGCTTGCTCATCGAGACAAGTTGGTTAGCAGTGGCAGTCAGGATTTTACTTTGAATGGTGATGGTGCCATCACATTCAAAGGCAGGTTGTGTGTTCCCGCCGACGCAGTGTTGAGGAGTGAGATCTTGGACGAGGCTCATCGATCCAAGTACACGGTACATCCTGGAGGTACTAAAATTTACCAGAATCTTAAAAGGCACTACTGGTGGCGAAACATGAAGAGAGAAGTCGCAAAGTTTGTCTCTCGATGTTTGGTGTGCCAGCAAGTGAAGGCCAAACATCAGAGGCCAGCCGGTCTTTTATAGTCCCTCCCTATTCCGGAATGGAAATGAGAGAATATCTCGATGGAATTCATAGTCGGTCTACCAAGGACGGCCAGAGGTTCTGATGCTATCTGGGTCGTAGTTGATCGGTTGACAAAGTCTGCGTATTTCCTACCATATCGGACTACGTACAGTATGAGTCAGTTGGTAGCCTTGTATGTTAAGGAGGTGGTTCGACTGCATGGGGTGCCAGTTTCCATCATATCTGATCGAGACCCGAGGTTTACTTCCAGATTCTGGAAAACTTTTCAGAGTGCTATGTGTTCTCGGTTGGATTTTAGTACCGCCTTTCATCCTCAGACTGATGGACAAACCGAGAGGGTGAACCAGGTGATTGAGGACATGCTCAGAGCTTGTATGTTAGACTTTCAGGGTAGTTGGGAGGATCATTTGCCATTGGTTGAGTTTGCCTACAACAATAGTTACCAGGCTAGCATCCAGATGGCACCTTTCGAAGCTTTGTACGATTGGAGTTGTAGATCTCCTCTTTACTGGGATGAGGTAGGTGAAAGAAAGGTGTTGGGTCCTGAAGTGATCGAGCAGACAGTAGAAAGGGTCAAGGTCATTCGGGAGATGTTGAAGACTGCCCAAGACAAACAGAAGAGCTATGCAGACACTCGCCGCAGAGATTTGGAATTCCAGGTTAGGGATCAAGTCTATGTAAAGATCTCTCCGAGTCGGGGAATCATGAGGTTCGGCAAGAAAGGGAAGCTCAGCCCTAGGTATGTGGGGCCATTCTAGATCATTACTAGGGTTGGTGAGGTTGCTTACCGGGTAGCCCTACCGCCTCACATGGCAGCGGTCCATAATGTATTTCACATTTCCATGCTCAGGAAATACATTTCAGATCCTTCTCACATTATTGCTCTTGATCCAGTGGAGATTCGAGAGGATCTCACTTTGGTTGAGCAACCAGCTAAGATTTTGGACCGTCGAGATCAAGTCTTGCACACCAAGACTATTCCACTTGTCCTTGTGAAGTGGCAACATCATTCTAAGGAAGAGGCTACGTGGGAACGTGAAGCCGAAGTGAAGGACAAGTACCCTCACTTGTTTGTGTAGTTCTTTGTTGGATTCGATGTAATTTTGTATGAATTGTATCGTCATGTATCGTTCTAATTTCAAGGATGAAATTTCTGTAAAGGGGGGCAGGATGTAGAACCCCAGAACTTCATTTCACCTTGTTGTGAATAATGAATGAATAGTGCTCAAGTGTAGTTTTGTACACTAGTGGGCCTTATGCTAATACACATGTTGGGATTTATGGCGTACATGTTCTAACAGGCCTACGTATCCTTAAGGAGTATGTTTCAAGCATAAAAGAGTGTTGGAATTGGATTGGAGAAGATTCAAGTAGTGAAAACCATGTTTTACAGCAAAACAGGGGATCACCGATCGCTCGGTGCTATCCTCCGATCGACCGGTCCTCTACCGATCGCTCGGTAGCTATCGACTGGTTAACTTTTTTGTATGGGGAAAAATTCCAGAGAGGGTGTTTTCAACCAATCTCTCAGTTGAAACCACCAATCAACCGGTAAGCCACCGATCGCTCGGCCTGTACCACCGATCGATCGGTTATACACAGATTTTCTTCATTAAGGGTGTTTAAGACTTTAGCCAGTACCCCTTGGCCTATATAAAGACATGTTCGTGCCTTAGGGTTTCAGAACCCTTAGTGCATATTTTGGAAAGAGATTTGAGAGGAGAAAAAGGAGAAAGCTAGGGTTTGGCTTAAAGCTTGAAGAAGAAGATCAATCTTCCCTCCATTGGTGTTTTTCATCAAAGAACTCAAGATTCTCACTTGTTCCACGTGTTTGGAATCGAAATTCCTCAATTTCACCAAGGTAGATAGACTCTACTACCTACCATGTGCTATTCCTTTAAGAAAACCACGATTTGAATATGTTCTTGGGTTGAAATTGTACTTGGATGTAAACTACTAATACTAGGCACTCTAAGTGTTTGATTTAATGCCTCTAAGGACTTTCATGCTTAAGTATGCTATTAATTTGTTATGCACAATAAGCTATCACTAGTATTAAGTTCTATGAATATGTGGTTAAGTTTACAAGCTTTCTAAATTCACTATAATGTTCACAAGCACGCATGCACCCTATGTTCTCAAGTCTCGCATGTATCGATGATTTGTCAAAAGAAAGGTATTTGTAAAAAGTTCATAAGCTAGGTATTGATTAAAAGAATTCTCACACGCTCACAAGTGATAAGGCCAAACCTTGGGTTGGTAGTCTAAGATCGTTTAAAAGTTCACAAGGAATCCCACTATACATGAACTCACAAGTAGTCATGTCTCACAAGCTCACAAGTTCACAAGCTCGCAAGTGCACAAGAAATCATGCATACTTAGATCTCGCATGCTCACAAGGATTCCCAACTCTCGCAAGAATTCACAAGAACTCACAAGAACCCTGATTATCATATGACTTCACAAGATTTATCGGTTTTGATTTGCACGGATAGTATTAACTACTTTCACGATCATTACACTGTAAGCTTTTGCATGTTCATGATATTACTCACTTTTAGCTAGTAGTTTGTATATCACTGAGTATTCCATGCTCAGCCGACTATTGACTTCGGCAGGTACTCATGTTCCTTTTGATATCTGTGGCACAAAGCCTTGGATAGAGGAGTACTATAATCCAGAACCCTCCATGGATCATTACCGGGGTAATGAATCACGAGATAGGTGTTTGGATTTTGATTTCTGTTGAGGGGGATGTATGGAGAGTTGGCACAACTGTTTTGTATATGTGAGAGTGGGACTTGTCCACTCCATATTTTGGTTACACTATGTTGGCTCACACTTGAATTGAATGCTAGGAGCAAATTCACATATAGATATATTGGTTACGTTTAGTTTTCCACTGTGTATATATGTACATGATGTATGTCGCGACCCAAAACCCACCCTAGGAGTTAGAGTAAATCTTGGACGACTAATCATGACTTACACGACTTGCTTGACAAACCACTTGCAAAACACCCACAGAGAATATACATTAGAGGATAACCGCGGAAGCATAACTATAAGACACAACGGAAGTCTAACAACCTCTAAGTATATACACATGGTCCAAGTTTAATACAAAGAAATCAAAACAAAGAAAGTGCGCACATGCCCGCCAAAATAGATGGATATAATCACTCATGCTCACCCACAGCTAATCCACTCAGAATCTAACACCACCTACTGATAACCCTCTACGGGAGGTTCCTCCAAAGGCTCCTCGACGTACTCCTCTTCCACCCATGGACCAGGAGCACAAACATCAAATGGGGCAGCAGCTCCCTCAGAACTTGCCGACATAAGAAGTACGGCTGAGCATGGAATACTCAGCAGGTACTAAATACTAACCAACAGTCATAGTATACAGATAGCATACATAAAGTAGGAAACAAATTGCATATATAGAACAGGAACAATTTATATCATACAAGGAAGTAAAGCAATTTATATTCATGCTTGCATTCAGAAAAACTGATAAAACCCTTGAAAACATCGTGCACTTGACTTGACTTGAAATACCCTTTGCGTGATTGGGAACTTGTTAACCGTGTCATGCTTGTCAGGCTTGCATCAAGCGTGCCATGTCATGTCATGCGAGTATCATGCTTGCTTATTCATAATTTAAACATGTTCACATGCCTAGTTGCCGTTCATAGCCCGTCGCAACTAGTACCCTGTACACTGAATGATATGCCTAGTTGCCGTTCATAGTCCGTCGCAACTAGTACCCTATATGCAGATGGGTATGCCTGGTTGCCATTCATAGCCCGTCACAACTAGCATCCATGCGTGTCATGCCATGCAGAGTTATGCATGTCATGTGATGCTATGCTATGCGTGTCATGCCATGCTATGCTATGCGTGTCATGCGATGCTATGCATGTCATGCGAGGGGATGGGAGACCTTTCCCTATGCAATGCATGATTGTCTTGCCCTTGTCAAAAGCGAAGTGAAACATATCTTAGGATATGCCCCACCTCTACGTCCCATACTTAAAACATCGGTAAATCACGTCATTTCATGCGTGCTCATGAGATCGTGTGCATACTTGCATTTGGAATTAAATATGGCAATTTGGGGTAATTCACAAAGCATAGCATATAACAATTTAAGTGAGTAATAATCTACACATTTTAAGAAATGTAAGAAACACACTATCATGAACCCTAACAAATTTCAAGAGCAATTAAGCATGGGTTCCCTTAATTTATCATTTATTTTGTTCACCTTGGCATTTCATCAAACATGGGGTGTGTTCATTATTCACTTAAACCTAGATCATGCTTTTCTAGGTGGTTTATGCTCACATCACACTTGTATGTTCATTATTAGTACAATGCCCTTTCCCATTCGTTCATCACATCATCCACATGGCATCCATTCGCCAACATCCATCTCCATTCACCATTCATACCACCAATC
This sequence comes from Tetracentron sinense, assembly GCA_015143295.1. Lineage (NCBI taxonomy): Eukaryota > Viridiplantae > Streptophyta > Magnoliopsida > Trochodendrales > Trochodendraceae > Tetracentron > Tetracentron sinense. The sequence goes on along the minus strand of CM026562.1, from coordinate 11,887,442 downwards.
TCATAACACATATATAAGTGAAGGAAAACAAGGAGAAACAAAGGAAAAAGGGAAGCTATAACTAGGAGGGTAGTAAGAAGTACCGACCTTGATCAAGTGAGGAAGAAATCCCCTTCCAAAAATGACCGTGAGTTGCTGCCCTAGCTTGAGGAGATGCTCCTCACGAGTTTGTGCCTTGATCTTGAAGAAAAATGGGCTTGAGTGGAGTGTGGGTTCACAAACCCCTTGATTTCTCTCCAAAATGGAAACCCTAGGTTGGAATCGCCTTCTCCCCTTTCTCCTATGCTCTCAAACTCTCTAAGTGTTGAATGATGCCCTAAAGGCTCGGGCAAGACTCTTAAGGTAAGAGTGAACCGACCAAAAGACCATAATACCCTTACTGAAATTTCTGCAAAAACGCGAGTACCGAGCGATCGGTGTTAATGACCGATCGATCGGTTGCCTACCGATCGATCGGTTTCATAACCGAGCGATCGGTTAAAATTTCACTCTCTGGAAAATTTCCCCATACAAAAATCTTGACCAGTCGATAGCCTCCGAGCGATCGGTTTTGGACCGATCGATCGGTTGCCTGCAGGTCCAGACTGTTTTGGCCATATCTTTTGACTCGTTCGTCCGATTTTGACGATTCAACTTGCGTTGGGTTCGTACTTCGAAAACGAACATTTCTAACGTTTCAGAATTTCCAATTTCTTCCTTATTGATTAATTATACCTCTTTAAAGGCAAAATGGCAATGAAAGTGTCATGCATTAAATGTGAAAAAGTCCGGGGCTCTGCATCCTCCCCCCTTACAAAAATTTCGTCCTCGAAATTTAGACGCTACTTGGATTACAAACCAAAAAGAAAATTACAAGTCATATACAAACTTATGCAAAAACTCATTCAAATAATTCTGGGTACTTTGCTTTGACTTCGGCTTCACGCTCCCATGTAGCTTCTTCCCAAGCATGGTGTTGCCATTGGATAAGAACCAAAGGGATTGTCTTGTTGCGAAGCACTTGATCTCTTCAATCCAAAATCTGAACCGGCTTTCCAATCAAGGTGAGGTCCTCTCGAATCTCCAACGATTCCAAGTCTATGACATGCAAAGGATCCGCAATGTACTTCCGAAGCATAGACACATGGAAAACGTTGTGAACTGCGGCCGTGTGAGGTGGGAGAGCTACCCTGTAAGCAACCTCACCAACTCGCGTGATAATCTCAAAAGGCCCAACATACCGAGGACTGAGCTTACCTCGCTTTCCAAATCTCATGATCCCTTTGCTAGGAGATACTTTCACAAAAAATTGATCCCCTACTTGAAATTCCAAGTCCCTACGGCGCGTGTCCGCATAACTTTTCTTGCGATCATGAGCGGCTTTCAATCGATCCCGAATGATCTTAACTGTGTTTGTAGTTTGCTCAATCAACTCCAGACCAAGTACTTTCCTTTCTCCTACCTCATCCCAATAGAGAGGAGACCTACAACTTCGCCCATACAAGGCCTCAAATGGTGCCATTTGGATACTCGCCTAATAGCTGTTATTATAGGCGAATTCAACCAAAGGCAAGTGCTCTTCCCAACTGCCTCTGAAATCCAACATACAAGCCTGAAGCATGTCTTCAATGACTTGGTTCACTCTCTCGGTTTGTCCATCCGTCTGTGGATGAAAAGCGGTGCTGAAATTAAGTCAGGAACCCATAGCCTCCTGGAAGCTTTTCCAGAATCGTGATGTGAATCTTGGATCCCGATCTGACACAATACTAACGGGCACTCCTTGCAACCTCACCACTTCCTTGATGTACAAAGCGGCTAACTGACTAGAGTTGAAAGTAGTTCGGTAAGGCAAGAAATGAGCGGACTTCGTGAAACGATCCACTACTACCCATATCGCATCTGAGCCCCTTGCCGTCTTTGGCAAGCCAACTATGAAATCCATGGATATGTTCTCCCATTTCCACTCGGGAATCGGAAGGGACTGTAATAGACCTGCGGGCCGCATGTGTTCTGCTTTCACCTGTTGACACACCAAGCACCGTGCTACATATGCCGCAACCTCCCTCTTCATATTCCGCCACCAAAAGTGACTCCTGAGGTTCCGGTACATCTTTGTACCCCCTGGATGCACTGTGTACTTCGAACGGTGTGCTTCATCCAAAATCTCTCTTCGAAGATCTGCATTGGCTGGGACGCACAGCCTTCCCTAGAATGTGATAGCACCCCGACTAGTGAGAGAAAAGTCTTCAATGCCCTTGGCAACTTCCTTGTCCCGGAAAGCCAACAATTCCGCATCCATGGCTTGATATTCTTGAATCAAATCTATAATGTACGGCCGAACCGTAACATTTGCCAAGGTAGGACCATGGACAGAGTTATTCACACTGATGTCCAGATTTGCCAAATCTTCTAGTAGCTTCCATTCTTGAACCAACATGTGTGCTAACAACCCCTGAGGTCTTCTACTCAAAGCATCAGCCACTATATTTGCTTTACCCAGGTGGTATTGAATGGTACAATCATAGTCCTTCAGAAATTCCATCTAACGCCGTTGCCTTAGGTTCAATTCCTTTTGGGAAAAGAGGTACTTGAGGCTCTTGTGGTCCGTATACACATAGAATTCCACCCCGTATAAGTAATGTCGCCAGATCTTGAGGGCAAACACGACTGCGGCAAGCTCTAAGTCATGCGTGGGGGTAATTCTTCTCATGCTCCTTCAATTGCCTCGATGCATAGGCAATGACCATTTTGTGTTGCATAAGCACACATCCAAGTCCAACGTGTGAGGCATCACTGTACACCTCATACCCAAGAGGTGCGGATGGCACTGTAAGGACAGGAGCTGTAGTAAGCCTCTTCTTCAGTTCCGTGAAACTGATCTCACACTTGTCGCTCCATACAAACTTCGCATTCTTCCTTGTCAGGTAAGTAAGCGGTGCTGCAAGGCTAGAGAAACCCTCTACGAATCTCCTGTAGTAGCCTGCCAACCCAAGGAAGCGGCGTATCTCCGTAACATTCTTGGGCTTCGCCCAACTCATAACTGCTTCGATCTTCTTCGGATCTACCGAGATACCTTCTGCAGAAACAACGTGGCCTAGGAATGCCACCTTTTCCAACCAAAACTCACACTTGCTAAGTTTGGCGTATAGCTTGTGCTCTCTTAGCATTTCCAAAGCAAGGCGTAGGTCGCGTGTGTGATCTTCCCTTGTCTGGGAATAGACCAAAATGTCATCAACAAATACAATCACACACCTATCAAGATATGGCCGGAACACCCGGTTCATCAAATCCATAAAGGCTGCCGGCGCGTTCGTGAGTCCAAAAGGCATCACCAAGAACTCGTAGTGTCCATACCGAGTCCTGAAAGCAGTTTTGGGAACATCTTCCGCCTTAATCTTCAACTGGTGATAACCCGATCGAAGATCTATCTTTGAGAAAAATCTCGCTCCCTTCAACTGATCGAACAAATCATCAATTCTAGGCAATGGATACCTATTCTTTATAGTGACCTTGTTCAATTACCGGTAATCGACGTACATCCGCATCGAACCATCTTTCTTCTTAACAAACAACACCGGGGCACCCCACGGTGAGACACTTGGTCGAATGAAACCAAGGCCTTGTAATTCCTCCAATTGAGTCTTCAACTCCTTAAGTTCAATCGGGGCCATTCTATACGGAGCCCGAAAGATGGGAGCTGTGCCTGGTGCAAGCTCGATCACAAACTCAATCTCCCTATCTGGAGGTAATCCTGGTAACTCCTTTGGAAACACATCCAGGAATTCACTCACAACTGGAATTGTCGATGAGTCCTTTGCCTCGGGGTTAGCTAAGCTCAACGCCGTAAAACGAGCAGTATCTCTACCTTTCAACCCCCGAAAGTGAAATGGTTTTCCTTCTACCGGCTTGAAGAGTACCATCTTCTCAAAGCAAGCTACATGCCCATGATGCGCTGCTAACCAATCCATTCCCAATATAACATCAAAGTCTTGGAATCCAAGGACGATGAGATCAACCGCCAACTCGTGGCTTCCAACTTGGACCACACTATTTCTATACACTTTATCTGCCAATACTATTTTGCCGAGGGGAGTCGAAATGGCTAACTCCGGTTTTAGCTGTCTAGGCTCCTCAGAAAAGCCTTCTGAAAAACTCGGCGAGGCAAACAAATGAGTAGACCCGGTATCAATCAACACTCGAGCCAAATACTCATTGACTAGTAGGGTTCCTGAAATTTTAGCTAGCGGAGTTAATCCATACATCAACAGCGTATACGTGTAGGTATATATACATATAGAACATGCCGAGTACGTACACAAAGAATATAGCATAACATAACAATCACGAATAAAGAAAATAACTCCAAATGCGTACCTTGCACCACATCATCAGATGCAAGTGCATCACCCTCTGTCAAAGCAAATACATGCCCCTGGTTCGCCTGGCGAGACTGAGGTGTAGACCGGGTAGTCTGAGATGACGCCTGATATGATCCTGCTGGGCGTGCTGGTGGCCTAATCCCCTGAGACTGGCCTGGTAAATGCCGGGTAGGGCAATCCCTGATCACGTGGCCCTGGCGACCACAGTGAAAACATCCACCCGATGCTCTTAGGCAATCCCCTGCTGGGTGCCTTCAGCCGCATTAAGGGCAGGCCTCGTGGGTGCGGGTAGGAGGGGCCTAAGGTGGAGCATATCTCGCCACCTGAGGTGCAACTGGCCATGGGGCCGGGAGAGCCTGAGGTTGAGGTGCCTGTGGCACGTATTACCGTGGTGCTGGGGCCGCATAAGTCGGCCTCATCGGTGGTGCTGGCCACGCATACTGATAAGGGCCGGTATGAGCCCGCCTCTCTAGAGGTGCTGAACTACTGGATTGGCCTCTCGTCGATTCCCTCTTCTTGGACACCGCCTCAGAGTTGGTCTCAACCAACAAGGCTTTATCCACCACTTCAGCGTAAGTGGCGTGCCTAAAGACCGATACTTTCTCCATGATGACATCCTTGAGTCCTTGCTCAAACCTCCTCGCCTTCATTGCCTCGGTGGCAATCATATGTGTCGCGAAGCGTGATAGCTCCGAGAACTTGGCCTCATAAGCGGCCACAGACATCGAACCTTGCTCAAGGTTGATGAATTCTCTCTCTTTCTTTTCCCGAGCTCCAACCGGGAAATACTTCTTATAGAACGTATCCTTAAACTCCTCCCAAGTCCACGGTTGACCTTGCATGGTCAAGTTCCGTGTCCTCAATGCGGACAACCACCAATGGTGGGCTTCACCTTCTAGCATGAAAACTGCCCATGCCACTTTCTCTTCCTCTGTAGGAGAGAGCACCGCAAATATCTTCTCAACCTGGAGGATCCAAGCCTCCGTAGCAAGAGGGTCCACACTCCCATGGAAGGATGGAGGCCTCAATCTCCTGAATGCCTCAACTCCAGCGGTACGATGTACTGGAGCTGTGGGCGATGGAGTAGGTGCCGCTGATGCCGGTATAGTTTGCCGAGCCGCCAGGATGGCGAGTGTCTCAGCAATAGAGCCTAAGACCTGAGAGAGGTCCGGCTGCTCATCCTCATCCCGTGAAGAAGAGGAAGCTCTGGTATGTGGTCCACGACCCCGTGTGTTCCGTCTCATGACTAAAGTCCAGAGAATAATAACACCACATGAGTCTAACTTGAAACCACAGTTTATTTCAATGCCATTTCACAATAATTCAATTTGTATTAGTTGTATAATACTAATATACATCACATCAAGTCATCAGAGTATTCATCACATTATACTTATACTTTAGTGTTCTAGCGTACCTAGGAACCGTACTTGGTTAAAGCAACCATTTTAGACTAAGACTAAAGTTTAGTCTTACACTTGGAACCAAACTCGCTCCCGACTTACTTCCTTCCTAACTTGTTTCCTAACATATGCTCTTGTCAAGCCGTGGTATGAGATTCTAAGTGACCCTAGAGACCTAAAGCCTAAGCTCTAATACCACTTCTGTCGCGACCCAAAACCCACCCTAGGAGTTAGAGTGAATCTTGGACGACTAATCATGACTTACACGACTTGCTTGACAAACCACTTGCAAAACACCCACAGAGAATATACAATAGAGGATAACAGCGGAAGCATAACTATAAGACATAGCGGAAGTCTAACAACCTCTAAGTATATACACATGGTCCAAGTTTAATACAAAGAAATCAAAACAAAGAAAGTGCGGACATGCCCGCCAAAATACATGGATATAATCACTCATGCTCACCCACAGCTAATCCACTCAGAATCTAACACCACTTACTGATAACCCTCTACGGGAGGTTCCTCCAAAGGCTCCTCGACGTACTCCTCTTCCACCCATGGACCAGGAGCACAAACATCAAATGGAGCAGCAGCTCCCTCAGAACCTGCCGACATAAAAAGTACGGCTGAGCATGGAATACTCAACGGGTACTAAAAACTAACCAACAGTCATAGTATACAGATAACATACATAAAGTAGGAAACAAATTGCATATATAGAACAGGAACAATTTATATCATACAAGGAAGTAAAGCAATTTATATTCATGCTTGCATTCAGAAAAACTGATAAAACCCTTGAAAACATCGTGCACTTGACTTGACTTGAAATACCCTTTGCGTGATTGGGAACTTGTTAACCGTGTCATGCTTGTCATGCTTGCATCAAGCGTGCCATGTCATGTCATGCAAGTATCATGCTTGCTTATTCATAATTTAAACATGTTCACATGCCTCGTTGCCGTTCATAGCCCGTCGCAACTAGTACCCTGTACACTGAATGATATGCCTAGTTGCCGTTCATAGTCCGTCGCAACTAGTACCCTATATGCAGATGGGTATGCCTGGTTGCCGTTCATAGCCCATCGTAACTAGCATCCATGCGTGTCATGCCATGCAGAGTTATGCGTGTCATGTGATGCTATGCTATGCGTGTCATGCCATGCTATGCTATGCGTGTCATGCGATGCTATGCATGTCATGCGAGGGGATGGGAGACCTTTCCCTATGCAATGTGTCGCGCCCCAAAACCCACCCTAGGAGTTAGAGTGAACTTTGGACGACTAATCATGACTTGCTTGACAACTAACCTGCAAAACCCACAGAGCATATACGATAGAGGACAAAACAGCGGAAACATGCTCTAACATGGCATAGCGGAAGTCTACCAAACCTCTATGTATATACATAATCAATCCAAGTTTATACAAAAAGAATCCAAAAGAAAGTGCGGACATGCCCGCCAAAATACATAAATCTGACTCTCGTCTCACCCACAGCTAATCTACTCAGAATCTACAACCACCTATTGGTAACCCTCTACTGGAGGTTCCTCCAAAGGCTCCTCGACATACTCCTCCTCCACCCATGGACCAGGAGCACAAACATCAAATGGAGTAGCAGCTCCCTCAGAACCTGCCGACATAAGAAGTACGGCTGAGCATGGAATACTCAGCGGGTACTGAATACTAACCAACAATTATAGCATAAACATGGCAATACATAATCAGGAGAAATTCATATTTGTCACACGGAAACAATTTATATCATACAAGGAAGTAAAGCAGTTTATAATCATGCTTGAAACTCGTAGAAAACCGATAAATCCTCTTGAAAACATCGTGCACCTGACTTGACTTGAAATATCTTTTCGTACGTGAAAGCTTGTCTTGTCTATCTTACTTGATTCTTGTATGTCATGTCATGTCATGCATGCTTGCTTGTGATCATGTAACTTGTGAGATGCACTTGTGAGATGCACTTGTGAGATGCCTTGAGAGGGAAGGGAGACCCTTCTTTATGCAATGCACTTGCGAGGGAAGGGAGACCCTTCTTCATGATATGCACTTGTGAGTGAGGGGAGACCCCTCGTGGAATGTTGGTTCTTGTCTTCTTGTGAAAAGCGAGGTAAAACATATCGTAGGATATGTCCCACCTCTAACCATGTTCTTGAAAACCTCGATAAATCATGCCATGCATGCCGTGCTCGTGGGAACCATGTACATACTTGCATTCAAATTTAAAGATGACATTTGGGTAATTTCACAACACATATAGCATCAAAGATTGAGTAATGAAATATTCATAGTATTATGGGAAAGCAGGAAACACACTATCATAGTCCCTAGCAATATTCATACTTTATTAGGCATGCATTTCCAGATTTTCAGCTCACTGTGTTCACCTTGGCATTTCATCAAACATGGTATGTTCATTATGGATTTATCCTACAACATGCTTTTCTAGATGGGTTTTACTCAAATCATACATGTACGTTCATTATTGGAACAATGCCCTTCCCCATTTGTTCATCACACACAACCATTGGCATCCAATCGCCCATCCCATCTCCATTCACCATTCACCATTCACCATTCACCATTCACCATTTACCATTTACTATTTACCATTCATCCATCTCATATCACATGTGTAAATGAAAGAAAATGAAGAGGAAAGAAGGGGAAAGAGGAACTATAACTAGGAGGGTAGTAAAAAGTACCGACCTTGAAGTAATGAGGAAGAAACCCCTTTCCAAAACGACTGTGTAGCTGCTGCCCTAGTTTGAGGAGATGCTCCTCACGAGTTTGTGCCTTGATCTTGAAGAAAAACGGGCTGGAGGTTGATCTAGGGTTTCAAACCCTTTGATTTCTCTCCCAAATGGAAACCCTAGGTTGGAATCGCCTTCTCCTCTTTCTTCTATTCTCTCAAACTCTCTAAGTGTCGAATGATGCCCTAAAGGCTCAGATTAAACTCTTAAGGTAAGAGTGAACTGACCAAAAGACCGAAATACCCTTATTGGGATTTCTGTGAATAGTGCTGTGAATAGTGCCAACTCGTGGTGCTGTGAATAGTGTCAACTCGTGGTCGGTGAATAGTGCCACTCGTGGTGCTTGTGAATAGTGCCACTCGTGGTGCTTGTGAATAGTGCAAACTCGTGGTGCTTGTGAATAGTGCCACTCGTGGTGCTTGTGCCACTCGTGATGCTTGTGAATAGTGCCACTCGTGGTCCGTGAATAGTGCCACTCGTGGTGCTTGTGAATAGTGCCACTCGTGGTCCGTGAATAGTGCCACTCGTGGTGCCATGAATAGTGCAAACTCGTGGTGGCGTGAATAGTGCCAACTCGTGGTGCCATGAATAGTGCAAACTCGTGGTGGTGTGAATAGTGCAACTCGTGGTGCCATGAATAGTGCAAACTCGTGGTGCTTGTGAATAGTGCCACTCGTGGTGCTTGTGAATAGTGCCACTCGTGGTCCGTGAATAGTGCAACTCGTGGTGCCATGAATAGTGCAAACTCGTGGTGCTTGTGAATAGTGCCACTCGTGGTGCTTGTGAATAGTGCCACTCGTGGTCCGTGAATAGTGCAACTCGTGGTGCCATGAATAGTGCACACTCGTGGTGGCGTGAATAGTGCCAACTCGTGGTGGCGTGAATAGTGCCAACTCGTGGTGGCGTGAATAGTGCCAACTCGTGGTGGCGTGAATAGTGCAACTCGTGGTGCCATGAATAGTGCAAACTCGTGGTGCTTGTGAATAGTGCCACTCGTGGTGCTTGTGAATAGTGCCACTCGTGGTCCGTGAATAGTGCAACTCGTGGTGCCATGAATAGTGCAAACTCGTGGTGGCGTGAATAGTGCAACTCGTGGTGCCATGAATAGTGCAAACTCGTGGTGGCGTGAATAGTGCCAACTCGTGGTGGCGTGAATAGTGCAACTCGTGGTGCCATGAATAGTGCCAACTCGTGGTGGCGTGAATAGTGCCAACTCGTGGTGGCGTTGTCAAGGGTGACGAACCCGTTGTCAAGTCGTCTCATGTACAGCGTGCCCGTGGTGAGTTGTACAACGTGCCCGTGGTGAGTTGTACAACGTACCCGTGGTGAGCTGTACAACGGATGCACACAGTATACGTTTTCCTACAGGTACCGACTGTTTTGGCCATATCTTTTGACTCGTTCGTCCGATTTTGACGATTCAACTTGCGTTGTGTTCGTACTTCGAAGAGGAACAATTCTGGCATTTCGAAATTTCCAAATTCTTCCTCATTTATTAATCATACCTCTTAAAAAGGCAAGATGACAACGAAAGTGTCATGTATTAAGCATGAAAAAGTCTGGGGCTCTACATCCTCCCCCCCTTACAAAAATTTCGTCCTCGAAATTCAGACACTACTTGCATTACAATTCAAAAAGAACATTACATGTCATATACAGACTTCACACAGAAACTCATTCAAGTAATTCTGGGTACTTTGCTTTGACTTCGGCTTCACGCTCCCATGTAGCTTCTTCCCGAGCATGGTGTTGCCATTGCACAAGAACCAAAGGGATTGTCTTGTTGCGAAGCACTTGATTCCTTCGATCTAAAATCTGGACTGGCTTTTCAATCAAGGTGAGGTCCTCTCGAATCTCCAACTGTTCCAAGTCTATGACATGCGAAGGATCCGCAAGATACTTCCGAAGCATGGACACATGGAAGACGTTATGAACTGCAGCCATGTGAGGTGGAAGAGCTACTCGATAAGCAACTTCACCAACCCGTGTGATAATCTCAAAAGGCCCAACATACCGAGGACTGAGCTTGCCTCGCTTCCCAAATCTCATGATCCCTTTGCTAGGAGATACTTTCACAAAAACTTGATCCCCTACTTGAAATTCCAAGTCCCTACGGCGTGTGTCCGCATAACTTTTCTGACGATCTTGAGCGGCTTTCAATCGATCCCGGATGATCTTAACTGTGTTTGCAGTTTGCTCAATCAACTCCGGACCAAGCACTTTCCTTTCTCCTACCTCATCCCAATAGAGAGGAGACCTACAACTTCGCCCATACAAGGCCTCAAATGGTGCCATTTGAATACTTGCCTGATAGCTGTTATTATAAGCGAATTCAACCAAAGGCAAGTGCTCTTCCCAACTGCCTCTGAAATCTAACGTACAAGCTCGAAGCATGTCTTCAATGACTTGGTTCACTCTCTCGGTTTGTCCATCCGTTTGTGGATGAAAGGCGGTGCTGAAATCAAGTTGGGAACCCATAGCCTCTTGGAAACTTTTCCAAAATCTTGACGTGAATCTTGGATCCCGATCTGACACAATACTGACTGGCACCCCATGTAGTCTAACTACTTCCTTGATGTATAGTGCAGCCAACTGACTAGAGTTGAAGGTAGTACGGTAGGGTAAGAAATGAGCGGACTTTGTCAAACGATCCACTACTACCCATATCGCATCTGAGCTCCTTGCCGTCTTTGGCAAGCCAACTATGAAATCCATGGATATGTTCTCCCATTTCCACTCGGGAATAGGAAGGGAATGCAATAAACCGGCGGGTCGCATGTGTTCTGCTTTCACTTGTTGACACACTAAGCACCGTGCTACATATTCCGCAACATCCCTCTTCATATTCCGCCACCAAAAGTGACTCTTGAGGTTCCGGTACATCTTTGTACCCCCTGGATGCACTGTGTACTTCGAACGATGTGCCTCATCCATGATCTCTCGTCGAAGATCTGCGTTGGCCGGAACACACAACCTTCCTTTGAATGTGATAGCACCCCGACTAGTGAGAGAGAAGTCCTCACTACCCTTAGCAACTTCCTTGTCCCGATAAGCCGACAATTCAGCATCCATGTCTTGATATTCTTGGATCAAATCTATAATGTACGGCCGAACCGTAACATTTGCCAAGGTAGGACCACGGACAGAGTCATTCACACTTATGTCCAGATTTGCCAAATCTTGTAGTAGCTTCCATTCTTGAACCAACATATGTGCTAACAACCCTTGAGGTCTTCTACTCAAAGCATCTGCCACTACATTTGCTTTACCCGGGTGGTATTGAATGGTACAATCATAGTCTTTCAAAAATTCCATCCAACGCCGTTGCCTTAGATTCAGCTCCTTTTGGGAAAAGAGATACTTGAGACTCTTGTGATCAGTGAACACATAGAACTCCATCCCATAAAGGTAATGACGCCAAATCTTAAGTGCAAACACGACCGCCGCAAGCTCCAAGTCGTGCGTGGGATAATTCTTCTCATGCTCCTTCAATTGCCTTGATGCATAGGCAATGACTTTCTTGTGTTGCATAAGCACACATCCAAGTCCAACGTGTGAGGCATCACTGTACACCTCATACCCAAGAGGTCCGGATGGCACTGTAAGGACAGGAGCTGTAGTAAGCCTCTTCTTCAGTTCCGTGAAACTGATCTCGCACTTATCACTCCATACAAACTTGGCATTCTTCCTTGTCAGGTAAGTGAGCGGTGCTGCAAGACTAGAGAAACCCTCTACGAATCTCCTGTAGTAGCCTGCCAACCCAAGAAAGCTGCGTATCTCGGTAACACTCTTGGGCCTCGCCCAACTCATAACTGCTTCGATCTTCTTCGGATCCACCGAGATACCTTCTGCAGAAACCACGTGGCCTAGGAATGCCACCTCTTCCAACCAAAACTCACACTTGCTAAGTTTGGCGTATAGCTTGTGTTCTTTTAGCATTTCCAAAGCAAGGCATAGGTCGCGTGTGTGATCTTCCCATGTCTGGGAATAGACCAAGATGTCATCAACAAATACAATCACGCACCTATCAAGATATGGCCGGAACACCCGGTTCATCAAATCCATAAAGGCTGCCGGCGCGTTCGTGAGTCCAAAAGGCATCACCAAGAACTCGTAGTGCCCATACCGAGTCCTGAAAGCAGTTTTGGGAACATCTTCCACCTTAATCTTCAACTGGTGATAACCCGATCGAAGATCTATCTTCGAGAAAAATCTCGCTCCCTTCAACTGATCGAACAAGTCATCAATCCTAGGCAAGGGATACCTATTCTTTATGGTGACTTTGTTCAATTGTCGGTAATCGACACACATTCGCATCGAGCCATCTTTCTTCTTAACAAACAACACCGGGGCTCCCCACGGAGAGACACTTGGTCGAATGAAACCAAGACCTTGTAATTCTTCCAACTGGGTCTTCAACTCCTTGAGTTCAATAGGGGCCATTCGGTATGGAGCTCTGAAAACAGGAGCTGTGCCTGGTGCAAGCTCGATCACAAACTCAATCTCCCTGTCTGGAGGCAATCCTGGCAACTCCTCTGGAAATACATCCAGGAATTCACTCACAACCGGAATAGTCGATGAGTCCTTTGCTTCAGGGTTAGCTAAGCTCAACGCCGCAAAGCGGGCAATGTCTCTACTTCTCAACCCTCGAAAGTGAAATGGTTTTCCTTCTACTGGCTTGAAGAGTACCATTTTCTCAAAGCAAGCTACATGCCCATGATGTGCTGCTAACCAATCCATTCCCAATATAACATCAAAGTCTTGGAATCCAAGGACGATGAGATCAACCGCCAACTCGTGGCTCCCAACTTGGACCACACTATCTCCATACACTTTATCTGCCAATACTGTTTTGCCGAGAGGAGTCGAAATGGCTAACTCCAGTTCTAGCTGACTTGGCTCTACAGAAAAGCCTTCTGAAAAACTTGGCGAGACAAATGAATGAGTAGACCCGGTATCAATCAACACTCGAGCCAAACACTCATTGACTAGTAGGGCTCCTGAAATTTTAGCTAGTTACGTCAATTCAAGCATCAACAGTGTATACACATAGGTATATACATATATAGCATACCAAGTACGTACACATGGGATAAAACATAACATAACCATCACGAATAAGGAAAATAACTCCAAACGCGTACCTTGCACCACATCGTCAGATGCAAGTGCATCACCCTCTGTCAAGGAAAAAACTCGCCCCTGGTTCGCCTGGCGAGACTGTGGTGTAGACCGGGTAGTCTGAGATGACGCCTGATATGATCCTGCTGGGCGTGCTGGTGGACTAATCCCCTGAGACTGGCCTGATAAATGCCGACTGGGGCAATCCCTGATCATGTGGCCCTGGCGACCGCAATGATAACATCCACCAGATGCTCTTCGACAATCTCCTGCCGGATGCCTTTTGCCGCATGAAGTGCAGACCTCGTGTGTATAAGTCGGAGGGGCTGGAAGCGGAGCATACCTCATCGTCTGAGGTGCAACAGGCCGTGGGGCTGGAAGAGCCTGAGGTCTCGGTGCCTGAGGCACATACTGCCGTGGAGCTGGAGGCGCATAAGAAGGTCTCATCGATGGTGCTGGCCACGCATACTGATAACGAGTCCGCCTCTCTGGAGGTGCTGAACTGCTAGCTTGGCCTCTCGCCCACTCCCTCTTCTTGGACACTGTCTCTGAATTGGCCTCGACCAATAAGGCCTTGTCTACTACCTCAGGGTAGGTAGTATGCCTGAAAACGGACACCTTCTCCATAATCACATCCTTGAGCCCTTGCTCAAATCTCCTCGCCTTCATTGCCTCAGTAGCAACCATATGAGGCGCAAATCTCGACAACTCCGAGAACTTGGCCTCGTATTGTGCCACCGACATCAAACCTTGCTCAAGGTTGATGAATTCTCTCTCTTTCTTTTCCTGTGCTCCAATCGGAAAATACTTTTTGTAAAAAGTATCCTTGAACTCCTCCCAAGTCCAAGGTAGACCCTGCATGGTCAAATCTCTCGTCCTCAGTGCGGACAACCACCAATGGTGGGCTTCGCCTTCTAGCATGAAAGCTGCCCATGCTACCCTCTCCTCCTCTGTAGGTGAGAGGACCGTAAGGATCTTCTCCATCTGGAGGATCCATGCCTCCGCAGCAAGAGGGTCCACACTCCCATGGAATGGTGGAGGCCTCAATCTCCTGAATGCCTCAACTCCAGCGGTACGATGTACTGGAGCTGCGGGCGGTGGAGTAGGTGCCGCCGATGATGGTATAGCCTGCCGAGCCGCCAGTATGGCGAGTGTCTCAGCAATAGAGCCTAAGACTCGAGAGAGGTCCGGCTGCTCATCCTCATCCCGTGAAGAAGAGGAAGCTCTGGTATGTGGTCCACGACCCCGTGTGTTCCGTCTCATGACTCAAGTCCTGAGAATAATAACACCACATGAGTCTAACTTTCAACCACAGTTTACTTCAATGCCATTTCACAATAATCCAATTTGTATTAGTTGTATAATACTAATATACATCGCATTAAGTCATCAGAGTATTTATAATATTATACTTTGGTGTTCTAGCGTTCCTAAGGCTCGTACTTGGTTGAAACAATCATTTTGACTAAGACTAAAGTTTAGTCTTACACTTGGATCAAGACTCTCTTCCAACTTACTTTCTTCCTAACTTGTTTCCTGACATATGCTCTTGTCAAGCCGTGGTATAAGATTCTAAGTGACCCTAGAGACCTAAAGCCTAAGCTTTGATACCACTTCTGTCGCGCCCCAAAACCCACCCTAGGAGTTAGAGTGAACTTTGGACGACTAATCATGACTTGCTTGACAACTAACCTGCAAAACCCACAGAGCATATACGATAGAGGACAAAACAGCGGAAACATGCTCTAACATGGCATAGCGGAAGTCTACCAAACCTCTATGTATATACATAATCAATCCAAGTTTATACAAAAAGAATCCAAAAGAAAGTGCGGACATGCCCGCCAAAATACATAAATCTGACTCTCGTCTCACCCACAGCTAATCTACTCAGAATCTACAACCACCTATTGGTAACCCTCTACTGGAGGTTCCTCCAAAGGCTCCTCGACATACTCCTCCTCCACCCATGGACCAGGAGCACAAACATCAAATGGAGTAGCAGCTCCCTCAGAACCTGCCGACATAAGAAGTACGGCTGAGCATGGAATACTCAGCGGGTACTGAATACTAACCAACAATTATAGCATAAACATGGCAATACATAATCAGGAGAAATTCATATTTGTCACACGGAAACAATTTATATCATACAAGGAAGTAAAGCAGTTTATAATCATGCTTGAAACTCGTAGAAAACCGATAAATCCTCTTGAAAACATCGTGCACCTGACTTGACTTGAAATATCTTTTCGTACGTGAAAGCTTGTCTTGTCTATCTTGCTTGATTCTTGTATGTCATGTCATGTCATGCATGCTTGCTTGTGATCATGTAACTTGTGAGATGCACTTGTGAGATGTACTTGTGAGATGCCTTGAGAGGGAAGGGAGACCCTTCTTTATGCAATGCACTTGCGAGGGAAGGGAGACCCTTCTTCATGATATGCACTTGTGAGTGAGGGGAGACCCCTCGTGGAATGTTGGTTCTTGTCTTCTTGTGAAAAGCGAGGTAAAACATATCGTAGGATATGTCCCACCTCTAACCATGTTCTTGAAAACCTCGATAAATCATGCCATGCATGCCGTGCTCGTGGGAACCGTGTACATACTTGCATTCAAATTTAAAGATGACATTTGGGTAATTTCACAACACATATAGCATCAAAGATTGAGTAATGAAATATTCATAGTATTATGGGAAAGCAGGAAACACACTATCATAGTCCCTAGCAATATTCATAATTTATTAGGCATGCATTTCCAGATTTTCAGCTCACTGTGTTCACCTTGGCATTTCATCAAACATGGTATGTTCATTATGGATTTATCCTACAACATGCTTTTCTAGATGGGTTTTACTCAAATCATACATGTACGTTCATTATTGGAACAATGCCCTTCCCCATTTGTTCATCACACACAACCATTGGCATCCAATCGCCCATCCCATCTCCATTCACCATTCACCATTCACCATTCACCATTCACCATTCACCATTCACCATTTACCATTTACTATTTACCATTCATCCATCTCATATCACATGTGTAAATGAAAGAAAATGAAGAGGAAAGAAGGGGAAAGAGGAACTATAACTAGGAGGGTAGTAAAAAGTACCGACCTTGAAGTAATGAGGAAGAAACCCCTTTCCAAAACGACTGTGTAGCTGCTGCCCTAGTTTGAGGAGATGCTCCTCACGAGTTTGTGCCTTGATCTTGAAGAAAAACGGGCTGGAGGTTGATCTAGGGTTTCAAACCCTTTGATTTCTCTCCCAAATGGAAACCCTAGGTTGGAATCGCCTTCTCCTCTTTCTTCTATTCTCTCAAACTCTCTAAGTGTCGAATGATGCCCTAAAGGCTCAGATTAAACTCTTAAGGTAAGAGTGAACTGACCAAAAGACCGAAATACCCTTATTGGGATTTCTGTGAATAGTGCTGTGAATAGTGCCAACTCGTGGTGCTGTGAATAGTGTCAACTCGTGGTCGGTGAATAGTGCCACTCGTGGTGCTTGTGAATAGTGCCACTCGTGGTGCTTGTGAATAGTGCAAACTCGTGGTGCTTGTGAATAGTGCCACTCGTGATGCTTGTGAATAGTGCCACTCGTGGTCCGTGAATAGTGCCACTCGTGGTGCTTGTGAATAGTGCCACTCGTGGTCCGTGAATAGTGCCACTCGTGGTCCGTGAATAGTGCAACTCGTGGTGCCATGAATAGTGCAAACTCGTGGTGGCGTGAATAGTGCCAACTCGTGGTGCCATGAATAGTGCAAACTCGTGGTGGTGTGAATAGTGCAACTCGTGGTGCCATGAATAGTGCAAACTCGTGGTGCTTGTGAATAGTGCCACTCGTGGTCCGTGAATAGTGCAACTCGTGGTGCCATGAATAGTGCACACTCGTGGTGGCGTGAATAGTGCCAACTCGTGGTGGCGTGAATAGTGCCAACTCGTGGTGCCATGAATAGTGCAAACTCGTGGTGGCGTGAATAGTGCCAACTCGTGGTGGCGTGAATAGTGCAACTCGTGGTGCCATGAATAGTGCAAACTCGTGGTGCTTGTGAATAGTGCCACTCGTGGTGCTTGTGAATAGTGCCACTCGTGGTCCGTGAATAGTGCAACTCGTGGTGCCATGAATAGTGCAAACTCGTGGTGGTGTGAATAGTGCAACTCGTGGTGCCATGAATAGTGCAAACTCGTGGTGGCGTGAATAGTGCCAACTCGTGGTGGCGTGAATAGTGCAACTCGTAGTGCCATGAATAGTGCCAACTCGTGGTGGCGTGAATAGTGCCAACTCGTGGTGGCGTTGTCAAGGGTGACGAACCCGTTGTCACGTCGTCTCATGTACAGCGTGCCCATGGTGAGTTGTACAACGTGCCCGTGGTGGGTTGTACAACGTACCCATGGTGAGCTGTACAACGGATGCACACAGTATACGTTTTCCTACAGGTACAGACTGTTTTGGCCATATCTTTTGACTCGTTCGTCCGATTTTGACGATTCAACTTGCGTTGTGTTCGTACTTCGAAGAGGAACAATTCTGGCATTTCGAAATTTCCAAATTCTTCTTCATTTATTAATCATACCTCTTAAAAAGGCAAGATGACAACGAAAGTGTCATGTATTAAGCATGAAAAAGTCTGGGGCTCTACACAATGCATGATTGTCTTGCCCTTGTCAAAAGCGAAGTGAAACTTATCTTAGGATATGCCCCACCTCTACGTCCCATACTTAAGACATCGGTAAATCACGTCATTTCATGCGTGCTCGTGAGATCGTGTGCATACTTGCATTTGGAATTAAATATGGCAATTTGGGGTAATTCACAAAGCATAGCATATAACAATTTAAGTGAGTAATAATCTACACATTTTAAGAAATGTAAGAAACACACTATCATGAACCCTAACAAATTTCAAGAGCAATTAAGCATGGGTTCCCTTAATTTATCATTTATTTTGTTCACCTTGGCATTTCATCAAACATGGGGTGTGTTCATTATTCACTTAAACCTAGATCATGCTTTTCTAGGTGGTTTATGCTCACATCACACTTGTATGTTCATTATTAGTACAATGCCCTTTCCCATTCGTTCATCACATCATCCACACGGCATCCATTCGCCAACATCCATCTCCATTCACCATTCATACCACCAATCTCATAACACATATATAAGTGAAGGAAAATAAGGAGAAACAAAGGAAAAAGGGAAGCTATAACTAGGAGGGTAGTAAGAAGTACCGACCTTGATCAAGTGAGGAAGAAATCCCATTCCAAAAACGACCGTGAGTTGCTGCCCTAGCTTGAGGAGATGCTCCTCACGAGTTTGTGCCTTGATCTTGAAGAAAAATGGGCTTGAGTCGAGTGTGGGTTCACAAACCCCTTGATTTCTCTCCAAAATAGAAACCCTAGGTTGGAATCGCCTTCTCCCCTTTCTCCTATTCTCTCAAACTCTCTAAGTGTTGAATGATGCCCTAAAGGCTCGGGCAAGACTCTTAAGGTAAGAGTGAACCGACCATAATACCCTTACTGAAATTTCTGCAAAAACGCGAGTACCGAGCGATCGGTGTTAATGACTGATCGATCGGTTGCCTACCGATCGATCGGTTTCATAACCGAGCGATCGGTTAAAATTTCACTCTCTGGAAAATTTCCCCATACAAAAATCTTGACCAGTCGATAGCCTCCGAGCGATCGGTTTTGGACCGATCGATCGGTTGCTTGCAGGTCCAGACTGTTTTGGCCATATCTTTTGACTCGTTCATCTGATTTTGACAATTCAACTTGCGTTGGGTTCGTACTTCGAAAACAAACATTTCTAACATTTCAGAATTTCCAATTTCTTCCTTATTGATTAATTATACCTCTTTAAAGGCAAAATGGCAATGAAAGTGTCATGCATTAAATGTGAAAAAGTCCGGGGCTCTACAATGTATGTTGCAGGTTGATACGCGTGCCTTATGTATCATACGGGAGGTATGATACAGCGATCTCAAGCTGGAGTATCCCTAACTCCTAAGGGGGTATTTTGGGTCGCGACAAAAACCCCCTATGGGCTTTGGAAAGGAAGATCTCCCAATATAGGATATTTCAAGGTGTTTGGTTGTAAATGTTTCATTTTAATGACAAACATTATCTAAGGAAATTTGAACCTAAGTCTAATGAGAGAATCTTCTTAGGATATTCAATGAATAGAAAGGCCTATAGGGTATTTAATAAATCTTCTCTAGTTGTAGAAGAGTTAATTCATATAGTCTTTGATGAATCAAATTCTTTTAACAAAACTAAATATGATGAAGACGAGATTAGTGATAAGGTTAAAATTATATCAAAAGAAATTTCAGCCATAGAATTTGACTAGGAAAAGGAACAAGAAGACTCTAAAAATAATGACAAATCCATTGAAGTTGAAATTGAGGAAGAAAATGATAATGAAAATGAGTATCAACTTCCTAAAACATGGAGATTAGTAAAAGATCACCCTAAGGATCTTATTCTTGGTGATATAGGATAAGGGGTTAGGACTAGAAGAAATATATGTAATAACCTTGCCTTCCTATCTCCAATTGAACCCAAGAATGCCTTAGAAACTATTGAAGATGAATCTTGGAGAATTACAATGCAAGAAGAATTAACTCAATTTGAAATGAATCAAGTATGAGAGTTAATACCTAGACCAAAGAATAAATCAACTATTGGTACTAAATGGGTAATTAGAAATAAAAAGGATGAATATGGAAATATAATAAAAAATAAGGCAAGATTAGTAGCTCAAGGTTACAACCAAGAAGAGGGAATAGATTATAAGGAAACATTTGCCCCAGTTGCTAGACTTGAAGCCATAAGAATGTTGCTTGCTTTTGCAAGTCATAAAGACTTCAAGTTTTTCCAAAATGATGTAAAGAGTGCCTTCTTAAATGGTTATATTTCAGAAGAAGTTTATGTAGAGCAACCCCTATGCTTTGAAGATCATCTATTGTCAAATCATGTGTTAAAACTCACAAAAGCATTATATAGATTAAAGAAAACTCCTAAATCTTGGTATGATAGACTAAGTAGTTTTCTAGTTGAAAATAGATTCACAAGAGGAAAAATAGATACAACTTTATTTGTGAAAACCAAAAATGATGACATGCTAATAATTCAAATATATAGATGACATCATATTTGGGTCAACAAATTAATCGATTTGTCAAGAATTTGCTAAGTGTATGCAAAATGAGTTTGAAATAAGCATGATGGGAGAGTTAAATTTCTTTCTTGGTCTCCAACTTAAGCAAACTAAAGATAGAACATTCATAAATCAAGCTAAGTACACAAGAGAATTACTTAAAAAATTTGGGATGGATAATTCCAAGGAAATAGATACTCCAATGAGTCCATCAACTAAGCTTGATAAAGATAAAAGAGGCAAAAATGTTGAGGAAAAGAAATATAGAGGCATGATACGTCTTCTATATTTAACTAAAAGTATACTAGATATTATGTTCAGTGTATGCATATGTGCAAGATTCCAATCATGTCCAAAAGAATCACATATGATAGCTGTGAAAATGAAGAGCCCCGGACCTTTTCACATTTAATGCATGACCCTTTCGTTGCCATTTTGCCTTTAAAGAGTATAATTAATAAATAAGGAAGAAATTGGAAATTTTGAAACATCAGAAATGTTCCTTTTCGAAGTACGAACCCAACGCAAGTTGAATCGTTAAAATCGGATGAACAAGTCAAAAGATATGGCCAAAACAGTCTGGACCTGCAGGCAATCGTAGCTCGGAAGGCACTAAGGACGTAGCTCTGATAACGTGCTCTGACAACGTGCTCTGATAAGGCACAGACAACGCATAGACAACGTACTCTGATAACGTATACGTTGTGCATCCGTTGTGCAACAGACAACGGGTAGGTCGTGCAGCAGACAACGTGTACGTTGTACAGCAAACAACGTGTACGTTGTACAGCTCACAACGGGCACGTTGTACATAAGACAACGGACAACGAGCTCAGCACTATGCACAACACAACGTGACAACGGGTTCGGCACCCTTCACAGCACAACGTGTTCAGCACTATTCACAGCACAACGTGTTCGGCACTATTCACAGCACAACGTGTTCGGGACTATTCACAGCACAACGTGTTCAGCACTATTCACAGCACAACGTGTTTGGCACTATTCACAGCACAACGTGTTCGGCACTATTCACAGCACAACGTGTTCGGCACTATTCAGAGCACAACGTGTTCGGCACTATTCACAGCACAACGTGTTCGGCACTATTCACAGCACAACGTGTTTGGCACTATTCACAGCTCAACGTGTTCGGCACTCGTGTTTTTGCATAAATTTCAGTAAGGGTATTATGGTCTTTTGGTCAGTTCACTCTTACCTTAAGAGTTTAACCCGAGCCTTTAGGGCTCATTCTCAACACTTAGAGGATTTGGGGGATTAGAAGAGAGGAGAAAGGGTTTCCTAAGCTAGGGTTTTGCTTTTGGAGAAGAATCAAGGGGTTTTGAGACCCTAGATCACTTCAAGTCCGGTTTTTCTCCAAGATCACGGCTCAAGCACTCGTGGAGAGCGTTCCCCAAGCTAGGGCAGCACCTCACGATCGTTTTTGGAAGGGGTTTCTTCCTCATTTCTTCAAGGTCGGTACTTCTTACTACCCTTCTAGTTATAGCTTCCCTTTTTCCTTTGTTTCTCCTTATTTTCCTTCACGTATATATGTGTTAAGAGATTGGTGGTATGAATGGTGAATGGAGATGGATGTTGGCGAATGGATGCCGTGTGGATGATGTGATGAACGAATGGGAAAGGGCATTGTACTAATAATGAACATACAAGTGTGATGTGAGCATAACCCACCTAGAAAAACATGATCTAGGTTTAAGTGAATAATGAACACACCCCATGTTTGATGAAATGCCAAGGTGAACAAAATAAATGATAAATTAAGGGAACCCATGCTTAATTGCTCTTGAAATTTGTTAGGGTTCATGATAGTGTGTTTCTTACATTCTTAAGATGTGTAGATTACTACTCACTTAAATTGTTATATGCTATGCTTTGTGAATTACCCCAAATTGCCATATTTAATTCCAAATGCAAGTATGCACACGATCTCACGAGCACGCATGAAATGACGTGATTTACCGATGTTTTAAGTATGGGACGTAGAGGTGGGGCATATCCTAAGATATGTTTCACTTCGCTTTTGACAAGGGCAAGACAATCATGCATTGCATAGGGAAAGGTCTCCCATCCCCTCGCATGACATGCATAGCATCGCATGACACGCATAGCATAGCATGGCATGACACGCATAGCATAGCATCACATGACACGCATAACTCTGCATGGCATGACACGCATGGATGCTAGTTGCGACGGGCTATGAACGGCAACTAGGCATTCACATTCCGCATGGATGCTAGTTGCGACGGGCTATGAACGGCAACCAGGCATACCCATCTGCATATAGGGTACTAGTTGCGACGGACTATGAACGACAACTAGCCATATCATTCAGTGTACAGGGTACTAGTTGCGACGGGCTATGAACGGCAACTAGGCATGTGAACATGTTTAAATTATGAACAAGCAAGCATGATACTCGCATGACACGCATGATGCAAGCATGACACGGTTAACAAGTTCCCAATCACGCAAAGGGTATTTCAAGTCAAGTCAAGTGCACGATGTTTTCAAGGGTTTTATCAGTCTTTCTGAATGCAAGCATGAATATAAATTGCTTTACTTCCTTGTATGATATAAATTGTTCCTGTTCTATATATGCAACTTGCTTCCTACTTTATGTATGCTATCTGTATACTATGACTGTTGGTTAGTATTTAGTACCCGCTGAGTATTCCATGCTCAGCCGTACTTTTTATGTCGGCAGGTTCTGAGGGAGCTGCTGCTCCATTTGATGTTTGTGCTCCTGGTCCATGGGTGGAGGAGGAGTATGTCGAGGAGCCTTTTGAGGAACCTCCCGTAGAGGGTTATCAGTAGGTGGTGTTAGATTCCGAGTGGATTAGCTGTGGGTGAGCATGAGTGATTATATCCATGTGTTTTGGCGGGCATGTCCGCACTTTCTTTGTATTAAACTTGGACCATGTGTATATACTTAGAGGTTGTTAGACTTCCGCTGTGTTTTATAGTTATGTTTCTGCTGTCATCCTCTATTGTATATGCTCTGTGGGTTTTTGCAGGTTGGTTTGTCAAGCAATTCATGTAAGCCATGTTTAGTCGTCCAAAGTTCACTCTAACTCCTAGGGTGGGTTTTGGGTCGCGACAGAAAAAATATTTTTAGGTACCTACTAGGCACAATTAATTTAGGTTTATGGTATCCAAAGAACACATCACTAGACCTAATTAGTTGCTCAAATGCTGACTTTGCTGGATGCAAAGTTGATAGGAAAAGCACAAGTGGCACCTGTCACTTCTTAGGACACTCACTTGTTTCATGGTTTAGTAAGAAGTAAAATTCAGTTGCTCTATCTACACCTGAAGTTGAGTATGTAGCAGTTAGAAGCTGTTTTGCTCAAACTTGTTACATGAAACAACAATTGGAAGACTTTAAATTATACTATAATCAAATTCCAATTAAATGTGATAACACGAGTGCAATATGCATGACCAAAAATCCTATTCAACAATCAAGGACAAAACACATTGAAATAAGATATCATTTCATAAGAGATCATATACAAAATAGGGATGTTATATTGGAGTTTGTAGATATAAACAACCAACTTGCTGACATATTTACAAAACTCCTATAATATGAAAGATTTAATTCATTAAGAAAAGAATTGGGAATGGCCAGTCAGAATGAACTTAAATGACCACTCTCATGCCAAAATTGTGCACAATTATGAAATCTCATGTCTTATATTGAAAAATGAACTAAATTTTTTTGATTATGATGAATGTATGTTTTGAATGTTTAGGACAAATATTTGGATGCTAAATTAATGGAGAAATGACTTAAATATGAAAAATAGGATTTTCTCAATGTTTGCACTGATTTTTTCCATTCGTGGGCTTCCATTCAATCCCAAATTATTCTCTTGACCTAGAATCATCCTACCCATTTGAAAATGCCTCCTCAAACAAAGACTGCAAACGTGGACCCTCCGAAGAAGAAAGCTCACACCTCCAAAGGCAAAAGAAGTCGCTTTATCCTCCACGTCAACTATTCAAAAGTTCAAAGCAATCAAATATAAGACGAGATACAAGGAGAAGTTCCTATCTTGCTCTCCACTCTACAGTAAGGTTATTAACTTTGCCCAATTAAAGTTATACGGTTTAGGAGTCATTCAAACTCTTTTCAAAGCCCTTAAACGAGATTCATTTGTCTCTTCAAATGAAGTTATGCATCCCAAACTTGTTCGGATATTCTACACTCACTTCAACTTTGACCAATCTTCTCAAACCATTTCTTCATTCCTCCATGAAAAAGAAATCTCATTTCATAGAGATGAACTTCAAACTATTTTTAAAATTCCTCAAGGGTCTATTTAATAATTTGTGAATGGCCAATGGACCTAGCACAATGGGTTTGATGTCATTAAAGCACTCAAACTCCTATGTACAAATCAAGACATCTCTGAACTTTTTCAACCTAAGGTCAAATAACTAACCTTCACTTCTAGACTTCTCCATCACATCATCACGTATAACATTGTACCTAGAGCAGGTGGTAGGGAATACCTGACATATTTTGATGTCTTCTTAATGTGGTGCATACTCTCTTCCTAACCCATTGACCTTTCTTTCATTATTGTGCACTATATGGATGATGCCAAAAAAAGGAAATCAACGTGTCTTCCCTATGGTCAAGCACTGACCACACTCTTTAAATTTTTCAAAATTCCTTTTTCTTCCTACCCTAATAAAGTAAATCCTGATGACTCCACCATATATAGTAAGGCTACCATTTTAAGAATGAGCTATGTATGGGATAATGTCTTGAAGGAATGGATTCCCAAGCCTTCCACTCAGCCTTCTACTCAATCATCTTCTGCTCCTTCTATCATTGAGATAGCTCCATCCAGTGACCCTCCTTTCGCAATCTATACTCCAGCTGCTCCAGGTCCTTCTGAGATTCCAGCTCCAGAGCTTCACTCTCCTCCTTCTCCTTTGCCTTCACCTCAGGGAGAGGAGTCCTCACCAAATAGAGAGGACTTTCACCATCTAAGATCAGCATTGGATGAAAATTTTATGAGTCTGCTAATGGCGAAGTTAGACTCCATGAGCTCCAGCATGATCAATTTTTAAACTGAAGTTCGAGAGAGATTGAGTTCTCTTGAGATTAGAGCAGTAGGAATTCAGAATGAGATGAAAGTAAGAGCTATGGAAATGGATCCCCGACTGGAAGAGATCATTGTTGCAGGGGAAGTAGTGAAGAACAGGACAGACTCCATTCTCTCTCTAATAGAGAGAAAGGCAGTGAATGCCTTAAACCAGAGCTTAAAATGAATTATTATATTTCTCATATCAGAAGTTGTACTGACTTTTTAGATCAGCATCTAAGGGCACAAGACCTTATGATTCAGTGGATGACTAACTTGATTAAGGCTCAGGCATCTTTGGTTCATCAGATTTCCTCGTAGGTGACTGGCCTAGCACTTGAGGTTTCAAATGTGAAGAAACAAAAACCTTCCAAGTGATTAACCTAAAGGCACCCTCTTCTTCAAAAGAACATGAGTCATCCAAGATACACATAATTTCTTCTGAAACATCTAGTGATTCCAGTGACTCTAGTGATAGTGAGGTCAAGAAAGTTAAAGTTCTTCTGCAAAAGCTCAAAGAGAAACAAGACAAGGAGATGTTGTAGTACTTCATTTTTTTGATGATGCCAAGGGGGAGAAGAAAAAGGAAATGAAATAGATTTTTTTTTGAAGAAATACAAATTGTTTTTTGAACATTTTTTTGTCTTGGATGTACAAATCAAATGTATGAAGGAATGTATTTTCATATTTTGTGAATGAAAGATGATATTTTCACTACAAATGTCTCATTTCATATTATGATTCAATACTTGCTTGAATAACTTGAATGCTTGAAAGATATCCAAAATTGCTATAATTTTGACTTCATATACCTTAAAATGTTTGAAATTAGTAATTATATATATTTTTAGTATCATGACTTTGAAGTAATATGTCTAAACAATGCAAAATGAAACAAGTATGCTATGTCATACTCGAGTGCATATGTTTAGGGGGAGCTCACCTCAAAATTTTAGTTGAATATATATATTGAGGGGGAGCTTAATCCCATTTCATTACATTATTATATCATGATAAAAAAATGGGGAGATTGTTAGCCTCAAGGTTACAACCATGGGTACACTTAATAATTTTGATAATAACATAATAATTGAATGACAATTGTGGTACTAATAATTCTTCTAAGTGTTTGATAAATACAAATCATGAGAACATTAGCACATCTTTCAAGGTATACAAGAATGAAAATCATTCAAGTAAAATCAAATGGATTGATATCAACAAGTCATTCAACCAAGTCCAAGTTATCAAAGAGAATATTCAACTCAAGTGAAAAATGAAGATTGAAGATCAAATTCAAAGTTCAAGTCAAATCACCAAACAAAAAAAGATCTAAGAGTCAAAGCCAAATCTAAAGATTCAAGATCAAGTTGAAGACCAACTCTCAAGAAGACATAATAGTTTAATTTTAATTTTACGAGAGTGCCTACAACTTTTGTAAGAAGTCCTCAAAATATGGTTAGTTGAATGTTCAAATAGTTAGATTGACCATAAGAGCCTAACAATTTATTGGACATCATTCTAAGGCCCTAGGAAATCATAAAAATCATGTTAAAGGAATGCCAAAAGACCTAGGAATTCATTCTCATCATTAAGGTCTTGATCCAGAGTGAGATAAGAGTTTTTACTCTGATTTCGCCGATGAATTCATAGGGGAGTCTTGAATTCGACAACGAAATAGAGACAGTAAACTCACTGTCTTCACTGTTTTTTATCTCAACGATGAAATGAATTAGGGAACCTAATTTCGTCGACGAAATCATGTGATACTCTGAAAATACTGTAACGGCTAGTTTTCAACGGCCTTTCTCGCATTTAATGTTTCACCAACGATCATATTAGATGCAGAGTTATAAAAGGAGTTCATAAATGAACAAAATAAGACTCTTAATCAATATATTAACTCTCATCATCTACTTAATCAGTGACATTGATTTTCACATCGATCACACTTTAGAAATCCCAAAAATATCATTTAAATTATTCAACTCCATTCTTTGAGAGATTTCATTAGAGTGTTATTCAACTCTTATCTAGTTCATTTCAGGAGTTTTATTTCGGATTATAAATCTAAATCTACATTTGTAAAGAAAATTCAAGAATTAGTGAATTCTTGCAACTGAAGTCGTAGCTTCGAAAAAGTCATGAGAGGGTTGTGCTCTTGCAAGGAAATGTTTAGTCTCTACTAGGAAGAGAGATTGTAAAGGTTTGGTCTTGACCTAGAAGAGAGATTGTAAAGGTTTGGTTTCGACCTATAAGAGAGATTGTAAGCGGTTTGGGCTTCACCCGGGAAAAAGTCTGTACGAGTAAAATTGTGGTGAATCCTTAAAGCTAGAAGCTGAAAGGCGAGGATGTAGCCAGGTTGCCGAACCTCAAGAAAAACATCTTTATGTTTGCTCTCTATGACTTTTTACCTTATTCTAATCACTACCTATATTTTATAACTGCTTAGTTGCATTCCCTTTGATATTTTAATTCTGCAAAAGAAAAGGGAAAATTAGTTTTTAATTTGCATAGATCCTAATCACCCCCCTCTAGGGTCAATATGTGGGCAACATAGGCTGGCCTCCTACCCAGTCTGGGCCCTATGCATAGCCCAAATTAACAGAAACTAGAATTGGCAGTACTGGCATTACTGCCAATTCTAATCCTCCCAGAATTGGAATGACAGTAAATATTGTACTGTCATTTCCAGTTTCTACTGAAAATGGTTTTGCTAGTCAGGGACATGGTTGGGGAGATGATCAGAAGATCCTGTGTCCATGAGGGTGTTCAGGGGACTTTAGGGTAAGTCCTAGGCCTGGTATGGGCCTTGGG
Organism: Tetracentron sinense; assembly: GCA_015143295.1. Classification (NCBI taxonomy): domain Eukaryota; kingdom Viridiplantae; phylum Streptophyta; class Magnoliopsida; order Trochodendrales; family Trochodendraceae; genus Tetracentron; species Tetracentron sinense. Next base: position 11,858,678 of record CM026562.1, on the reverse strand, counting down.
TCTGGTCTGGATTGGTCCTGTAGAGGCCATTTTAGCACTAAACAAGAAAACTCAGAATGTCGGTGAATGTTTACTGACATTCTGTGTCTTTTCAAGTTCAGTGGATTTAACCATAGTTAGAGGGGCCCATGGGGGCGACAAAAGTCAGGGATGATGAGGGGAGGTCTCAAAGACCTAAACTGTTGCCCAGATATTGACCCTAGAGGGGGGGGGGTGATTAGGGTCTATGCAAATTAAAAATTAATTTTTTCCTTTGAATACGGAATTATATTGACAATGGGAAAGCAACTTAACAGTTCTAAAATATATGCAATAGATAAAGTAAAGTAGAGAGTTAGAGAGAACAAACACCCAGTCTTTGTTCACAAGGTTTGACAACTTGTCTACGTCCCCACCTTTCAGCTTCTAGCTTCAAGGATTCCCGCGATTTTATTTTCAAATCGATTAGACTTCTTCCAGGCGAATCCTAACCCTTACAAGCTCTCTTCATAGGTCGAGATTGAACCTTTCCTTGCAAGAGCACAACCCTCTCTTGACTTCTTTGAAGCAACAGCTTCAGTTGCAAGAATCCAATGATTCTTGACTTCTCTTTACAAAGATGTATTTGGATTAGCAATCCGAAATAAAAGCTCCTGATATAAGATGGATAAGAGTTGAAAAATACTCTAATGAAATCTCTAAATAAATGGAGTTGAATAGCTCAAATGAGATTTTGGAAATTTCTAAGTGTATGATCGATGATGAAATCAATTTAAGAGTAGATGATTGGAGTTATTGCAATCATCAAGTATTGTATTTTGTTCATAAATGAACATCTTTTATAGCTCATGATCCAATATGGCCATTGGAGAAGCATTAAATGCAAATAAGGTCGTTGAAAACTACCCGTTACAGCGTTTTCAGGATCAAGCTCCAATTCATCGACGAAACTGGGTCACCCAGTTCATTTTGTCGCCGAATAAAAAAACAATAAGCTCCAGAATTTTTCTGTTACCAAATTCAGGTCACCCTTGTGATTTCGTCGAGAAAATTAGAGCAAACTCTGTTTTTCTTATTTGATTCAGACCTTGATGATGGGAATGAATTCCTAGGTCATTTGGCTTTCCTTTAACATGATTTTTATGAATTCCTAGGGCCTTAGAATGATGTCCAATATATGTCTTAGGCTCTTATGGTCAATCTAAGTATTTTGAGCATTCAACTTACCAATCTTTGAGGACTTATTACATAAGTCCTAGACACTCTCATAAGAAATAAAGAACATTCATGTGCCTCTTGAGAACTGGTCTTCGACTTGATCTTGGATCTTATGATTTCGTTTTGTCTTCAAGAGATCCTCTTCTTTGTTTGAGATCTGACTTGGACTATGGATATAATCATGAATTTTCATTTTTACTTGAGTTCAATAGCTTGAGTTGATCACTCTCATTTGATATTCCTTGAATGATTTCTATACTTTTTGTCTTGAGTGAAGTGCTGATGTTCTTATAATCTGAATTATTCAAATACTTAACAGAATCATTAGTATCATAGATTTCATTTCATTATTGTGTTATCATCAAAATTATTAAGGGTACTCAAGGTTGTAACCTTGACGCTAACATAAACCAGGTGTTGGAGTGGACTAGGGCCCCACTAGATGAGCACAAAAGCCCCTACAAAAGGAAGCATCCCGAATAGCGGTACTGAGTTTACCGCCACTTTGGAAAATTTCCAGAACTGAATTTTCTCCCCTTGGTACCACACCATAATGCTTTTAGGGGATCTCTCATAGGCTGAGGGTCCCCCAGAATATTTGGGGAGTGACTACGTGCATGGGGGGCATATAGCTGAACCTTTTCCCTTGAGGGGGATCCCTATGCCTAAGAGGAAAGCAAGGGAATCCCTACTCTAGGGTTTATAGAAAAAATAAACTAAATAAGGTCCCTTGGAATAGGACCAGGGGCTCACAAGTTGATTTACAGAATGGAAAAGGGGTAGGGGAGGACCCTACCCTACTGCTACAGCCTCAACAGAACTGGCGACGACAGCTGAGGTGGCAGTGCAAATGGAGAGGGGGCCCTTTCCACTGGGGATAACCTTGGCTACTTATTCCAAGCTTGAAACTCACTCCAGCTCTTAAACAAGGCTCTGGGAATCCTGGGATTTTTCAGGAATTCTTCTAGGAATTTTGGAATTTTTTCAAGTGAGGAAGATGGAGTTGGGGGAGCTCTTATTTATAGCCAAAGGTGGTCTGGGATATGAAGGGAAATAGGACGGAGGGGGTGGAGGGTTTCAGAGGCATAGGAGGCTGTCACAGGCATGCCTGAGCACTAGGGACAGCAGGCGAGCTTTGATCTTGTGTAAATTGGGAATAGTAGTAATTCCACTACCACCATTCCCCTACAAGAGTAAATTGGTAATTGGCGGTTGAGTAATTACCACCATTACTAAGATTTTTCAAAAATGGGTTTGGCCTAGCTTAAATGCTCATGCACACGGTACGAATCTTACCTGTAATGACCCAAATTAAATTCCTTGTTTCCCGGTTATATGAGTTAATTTTCTAGATAAATACGCATGAATTATACATAAATCTCAGGAGAAATTAATGTGTTAAAATCTCGAATAAGAAAACCCATTTATTTCATTCAATTTAGCTAGTTTGGAGGAATAAATTGCATGAAATAAAAGAAGAACAAAAAGTAGCAAAAGACTTTCAAAAAAATAAAAATAAAAATAAAAACTGGAAATCGGTACACTGGCCGATCGATCGCCCACCGGCGGCAATCAATTGCCTGACGCGGGATTTGTCCATGTTGCACGATCTTTCAACCCTTTTAACTCCCTGGGGTCTCCAAACTCTATAAATAACCCTCCAACTCGAGAGTTAGGGTTTCTATATGCTTCTAAACCTAAAAGAGAGAAAAGTGAGGGCTTTCTAAGAGATCAAAAGGAGAAAACTAAAGGAGTTCAAAGATTGGAGCAGAAAAAGGAGAAAAGAGGTGTAGAGATCGGGGATAAAACCTTATTCGTAAGCGATAGATCGTAGGGAAGCGATCGAGTGAGGTAAATAACAAACTAGTCTTCAATATTTTGAATACTAACCTAAAAGATGGATTGAAATGAGTAAACCTAAGTAAGAACTTGAAAGTATGTAGGATGTGAAGAACCATCATTTGACTCCTATCTTATTATTTATGGATTTGTTAAAATAGGATGTGAAGAACCATGATTTGATTTCCATCTTATTATTTATGGATTTGTTAAAATAGGATGTGAAGAACCATATTTTGATCCCTATCTTATTATTTATGGATTTTTTAAAAATAGGATGTAAAGGATATGTTAAAATTATTTGTGATTCAACGAAGGGTTGGGAAATTTTATTGAAGTGTGGGGATGATTAAGTAGGATGAATGGAATTGAATGGACGAATTATTATGGGATTTTAATTGTATGTGAGTTTGATTTTATATTTATAATTCATGAAAATTCTGATTGATGAATGGTGTTATAATTAGGATATTGATCTGGATTTAAGCAAAAAGGGGATTTTGATATTTACATCAAATTGGGATTATGTGTGCTTTGATATAAACTGTGATTTTACATTGTCGAATCATTGGAATTATGATAGTTTGTGTGATTCTTTTATGTTCCTGATACATGATATACTTTTGGGTAAAGGAGCCTTTGAGGAAAGTCAAGCTTGCCTAGGCCTGGTTAACATAGTGGAATGGGACGCTATGGTGAGATGTCCTAGTGCCCTTGACAGTTACTCTTATGTGTAATTTAAAGGAAAGGTGTATCATTGAGCACTCACAAATGAAAAAAGATGCATAATGATTAAGAAAGAATCTAAGACACTAAGAAAAGTATAAGAAATACCTAAGATAAAGTAAGTAAGAAAGAATATGTAAATCCCTAAATAGGTGTTGGCAAATTCCGTGATCATTAGATAGGTCAGTTGAGTCGAGTCGTCGAGTCATGTTTAACTTCTCAGAAGAGAAGAGCTAAAGCTTAAAGAAGATTGAAGAAAGTGAAGAAAAAAGCTCCTACTTCGGATCTAGACAGGTAATGGACTTAGAGACCCCTACCTAGGTTGGATTTGACTTAGATAACCCTAAAAATACCTAGGAGGATATTTTTAAGCCTACCAAAGTTATTTGATCTTAGTCGAATCAAATAAAAATAAAATGAAAATGATTTTGGCAAAAATTCTATCTCAACCGATCGCTCGGTATTGCGACCGATCGATCGGTGGCCTACCGAGCGATCGGTGGCTATCGACTAGACCAAATTTTTGTATGGGGAAATTTTCTAGAGAGATGATTTATAACCGAGCGATCGGTCATTAGAAACGATCGATCCGTTTTGAACTGAGCGATCGGTAGTGAGCACCGATCGATCGGTCCCCGTAAAAAGAATTTTTCTTTTTCTGGATTCTTTTTTTAAACCCTATATAAACAACTTTTGAGAGACCTAATTCTAGTCTTTGATTTTTTTGAAAGAGTAGAGGTCTAGAAACTCTTCTAGGATTTTTCTTATTGCTTTTATTAGATCTTTGTTGATCCCTCCTCTTTCTTAGATCCTAGAGAATACAAGTATAGATCTAAACCTTTGATCTTGCATTGTGTGATCTCAGATCTGTATGAGATCCCTCTAGGGTTTGAAATTTACTAAATTGATTCACAACCCTACACCTTGTGTGTGTGTCCGGTGTTTGATCCGGAGCCTTCGTGGAAGGAGATCGATCGTGTGTGATCGTGGTTTTGAAGTCGCTTGAAAAGATTTGGTCGGTGTGGAACCGAAGCTGCTAAGGCGGAGATCGAACCTACTGGTTCGTGGAAATCAAGAGTAAGAGTCTATACCTAGAAACGTCGTTTCTGTTTTGGTAAGGTCTTGTCTTGTACTTGATATCTTTTCATAGTGAAGTTTATTGCTGGACAAGGTCCCGTGGTTTTTTTCCCGTTAGGGTTTTTCCACGTAAAAATCTTCTGTGTTTGATTTGTGTGGATTGTCTGATTGAATTATTCATTGATTTCTAAACATATTAATTGAAAAATTAAAATTGGTTAGAAATTATTAGATAGACCTATTCACCCCCCCTCTAGGTCTTAGAGATCATTGATCTGGATAAATTTCAATTGGTATCAGAGCGTGTTCACTGATAAGTCTAATCCCTTAAGTGTGATCCTGTATTATCCGTGATCATGAGTACTCTAAGAGAAGGAGGATCCGTCTCTCGTCCCCCACTTTTCGATGGAAATAATTATGCATACTGGAAAGCTAGAATGAGAGCCTTTCTCAAATCTATTGATGAGAGAATTTGGATGTCTATACAGAATGGGTGGACTACGCCCATAAAAACTGTAGGTGATTTGACTATCGTCAAATATTCTGATGAATGGACCAGAGAAGAGCTTGATTCAAGTGGATGGAACACTAAAGGTCTCAATGCTATCTTTACTGCAGTCACTGCTGATGAATTCAGACGAATTTCTTCATGTAAAACAGCAAAGGAGGCTTAAGACATTCTTGAAATTACCCATGAGGGTACTACCACTGTTAAAATCTCAAAACTCCAAATGTTAACCACCAAATTTGAACATTTAAACATGGAAGACTATGACACTTTTGATGAATTCTATGCAAAACTTAGTGACATTGTCAACGCTAGTTTCAATTTAGGTGAGAAAATATCTGAGTCCAAAATAGTTAGAAAAGTCCTTAGATCTCTCCCAGAGAGATTTCAACCCAAAGTCACTGCAATCGAAGAGAGTAAAAATGTTGACTCTCTGAAGATTGAGGAATTGGTTGGATCACTCCAAACCTATGAACTCAATCTACGTCCATCCAAGAAGAATAAATCTTTAGCCTTGAAAACTATCAAGGAATCTTTGGATGAGGATGACAGTGATGGAGATATGAATGAGGAAGAAATGGCTCTATTCGTTAAAAAATTTCGAAAATTTTTTAGAACGAAAAAGAGGTTCAATCCCAAACAGGGAGGAAAATCTTTTGAGAAGTCAAAGTCTAAGCCCTGGGAAAACAAGAAAAATTCCAAAAGTGGCGACAAGAAATCCCAAGGTATTCAATGTTATGAATGCCATGGCTTCGGTCATATTTCACCTAACTGTCCTAACAAGAAGAAGAGTAAGGGCAAGGTGATGAATGCCTGTTGGGATGACAGTGATTCCGAGAATGAAGAATCGGACAGTTCCTCTTCAAGTGAAGATACTGGAAATCATACGGCTTTCACTGTTTCCCTTTCTGGGATTCTTGAGACTACCTCTGCGGTTGATGAAAAGGATAGAAGTGATGAGAGTATTCATACTGAGTCTAGTGATGACTTACAGAAGAGTCAAACTGACTCTGAAAGTGATGAAGATTTGAAAACAACTTATGATAAGTTGTATGCTGAAAGTTTGAAACTGACTAAAACAAAAATCTCTTTGAGCAAAAAACTCAAACTCATTCAAAATGAAAGAGATATTTGTAAACTAGTAGCAGAAGAGAAGAGTGCACTAGTTAGTCAGTTGGAAAATGAAAAAGAAGCATTTGTTATAAAAGTTCAATGTCTTTTGGAAGAGAATGTCTCATTGACTAATGTGGTCAGAAAATTAGAAGTTGAAAGAGACACTTCCATGAAAGAAATTGAAGAGTTAAGAACTCTGCAAATGGAGCTGGAAACTTTTAAAGACTCTCTTGTTGATAAGGTGAAATTTCTTGAAAAAGAACATCAAATTACCCTTAAAGACAAGACTGACTTGATTCAGAAGTTCTATACTCTTGAAAAAGAAGTAAGAATGTTTGGTAACACTAGCTGCCTAGATGAATTAGTTAGAAAGTATGGATCAAATTCGAGTAGATCTGGGATAGGACATGTTGACACACCAGCTGGTCCTTTAGCTGTTAGTACAATGGCTAGTGCAGTGCTTGAGCCAATACATTCTGATCCTAAAGAAAATTTACCTTCTACATCAAGTACTAAGGCTTATACAAATTTTGTAAAGCCTAGAAATACAGCTCCTAGAGTGAATGCTTTAAGGAATCAAATTCCTGTTAGAAGAAATCCTCCTCCTCTTCCAAGATTCATACCCACATGTCACTTTTGTGGTGTGAGAGGTCACATTCGACCTAATTGTAATGCTTTTAGGAGAGTTCCCCGAAATGGTTCATGGAACCAAAATCAAAGTCAAGGGACTCTTCAAATGCAGATTCAGGTTCTAGCTGAAAAGTCTAGAATGTTGAGCGATGATGTTAATAGAATTGCTCAAATCTCTAGGACAAGAACTGGTCAATTTATTCCAAATGATTATTCAAGAGGAAACAATTTGACTTATCAAAAAGCTAGAACTGAACAAAACAGAAAAAGGTCAAGGAGGACAAAAAGGAAAAAGGTCACTACTACACAGATTAATGATCAAAGATCTAAACAAAGTTTAAAGACTGTGTATGTAAGAAAGGATGACCTTAAGTGCTTTGTCATTCATACTGCCTTGAAAGCCCAAAACACAGAAATGTGGTACTTCGACAGTGGGTGTTCTCGGCATATGACAGGTAACAAGTCCTTATTTATTCAATTTGAGGACTGTCCAGATGGGACTGTTACTTTTGGTGATGGAAGCAAGTCTTTAGTCAAAGGGAAGGGTATCATCGATTCACCAGGCATACCTAAATTGAAAGATGCTTTGTTTGTTGAAGGACTGAAAGCTAATTTAATTAGCATAAGTCAACTATGTGATGATAACCATGCTGTGCACTTTACCCAAAATAAATGCTTAGTCATAAATGGTAAAGGTAAGTGTGTTCTAGAAGGATTGAGAACCACTGACAATTGCTACGGCTTAACTCCCAGTCCTAATCCCTCAAATGTCTGTTATAAGACTAAAATTGAGGAGGTTGATTTGTGGCACCGAAGACTAGGTCACATGAACTACAAAGACCTATGTAAAATCTCTAAGCAAGAGCTTGTGAGAGGTGTTCCTAAACTAGGAAAGCCTTCTACTACTGTGTGTGGGCCATGCCAAATTGGTAAACAAATTAGAACCCCACATAAGAAGACTTCAAGTATTGTTACTTCATATCCACTGGAATTAATTCATATGGATCTAATGGGTCCTACAAAAACTGAAAGTCTAGGTGGAAAGCGATACATCCTAGTCATGGTTGATGACTTCTCAAGAATGTCATGGGTGGCATTTATAAGAGAGAAATCCGATGCTTTTGACAATTTCAAAAGTATTTGCTTGAAAATTCAAAATGAGAAAAGATGCCCAATCACTCGAATTCGAAGTGATCATGGAAAGGAGTTTGAAAACTCTAAGTACAACGACTTTTGTGATGAGTCGGGTATCAAACATGAATTTTCTGCACCTATTACACCTCAACAGAATGGTGTAGTAGAGAGGAAGAACAGGGTTCTCCAAGAGATGGCTAGAGTTATGATTCATAGTAACAATCTAGCTTCTCATTTCTGGGCTGAGGCAGTTAACACTGCTTGCTATATAGTTAATAGAGTTTTTGTAAGACCTGGAACAAGGAAAACCCCATATGAGTTGTGGAATAACAAGAAACCTAGTGTCAAGTACTTTCGAGAATTCGGAAGTAAATGCTATATCCTTAAGGATAGAGAGCAACTGGGCAAATTTGAATCCCGGAGTGATGAAGGGATATTTCTGGGATATTCTACCAATAGTAGAGCTTATCGAGTGTATAACTTGAGAACCTCTACAATTATGGAGTCCATAAATGTAGTTGTGGATGACTCCGGTGTTGAATATGTGCAACTTGAGGATGATGAAAGTGCTGAAAATGAAAATGTTGAAACTGTTTCAACTCCTCTTATTGATAAGCAAACATCTCCATCAAAACCTACACATCCTAGGGTAATGAGCCCTCACACCCCCACTGATATAATTGGTGATGTTGAAAGTGGAGTGAGAACAAGGAAACAAATTGAAAATGAAGTTAGCTACATTTGCTATACTTCATCTTTTGAACCCAAGAATGTAGCTGAAGCTCTTGCAGATGATAATTGGATAAATGCAATGCAAGAAGAGTTACTTCAGTTTACTAGGAATGATGTTTGGTATTTAGTACCTAGGCCTAACAATACAAATGTGATAGGTACCAAATGGATTTTCAAGAACAAATCTGATGAAAAAGGTACTATCATAAAAAATAAGGCTAGGTTAGTTGCACAAGGATACACCCAAATTGAAGGTATTGACTTCGATGAAACATTTGCTCCTGTAGCCAGGCTAGAATCAATAAGAATTCTTCTAGCTGTGGCTTGCCATATGAAATTCAAACTTTTTCAAATGGATGTTAAGAGTGTCTTTCTGAATGGCATTCTACATGAAGAAATCTATGTGGAACAACCAAAAGGGTTTGAAGATCCACATCACCTTGATCAAGTCTATCGACTGAAAAGGGCTCTCTATGGTTTAAAACAAGCTCCAAGAGCTTGGTATGAGAGGCTGACTACTTATCTCTTAGAAAATGGATTTTCGAGAGGGGGAGTAGACAGAACCCTTTTCATAAAGAATGTAAAAGGTAATATTGTCATCGCCCAGATATATGTTGATGACATAGTGTTTGGTTCCACATTAGACTTACATGCTCATTCATTTGCTGAACAAATGAAAAATGAATTTGAAATGAGCATGGTTGGTGAGCTAAGTTTCTTTCTTGGTCTTCAGATCAAGCAATTGGATTCTGGGATCTCAGTATCTCAAATCAAATATACAAAAAATCTAGTGAAGAAATTTGGAATGAGTTCTGCTAAGCATGTAAGGACTCCTATGAGTTCTACTACAAAACTTAGTAAAGATGCTACAGGCAAAGGTGTTGATCAAACTTCTTATAGAAGCATGATTGGTAGTTTACTCTACCTAACTGCTACTAGACCTGACATAGCTTTTAGTGTTGGTGCTTGTGCCCACTATCAAGCGAGCCCAAAAGAGTCTCACTTGCTTGCAGTTAAGCGTATCATTCGATATGTGAGTGGACTCTATCATTTGGCCTCTTGTATTCTTTTGATACAAATGCCACGATAGTTGGATATTCCGATGCCAATTGGGCCGGAAATGCTGATGATAGGAAAAGCACCTCAGGAGGATGTTTCTATATTGGAAATTGCTTAGTTGCTTGGCTTAGCAAAAAACAGAATTCAATTTCGTTGTCCACTGCAGAAGCTGAGTACATTGCAGCTAGCAGTTGTTGCACTCAACTTCTGTGGATGAAGCAGATGTTGAATGATTACGGGATTGAACAGAGCACTATGACTGTGTATTGTGATAATTCTAGTGCTATCAATATTTCCAAAAATCCCGTTCAACATTCTCACACAAAACACATAGACATAAGACATCATTTCATCCGTGATCTTGTTGAGCAAAAGATTGTGTCTATAGAGTATGTCCAAACAGAGAATCAATTTGCGGACATTCTAACAAAACCCTTAGATTCCCTTAGGTTTGAACTCCTTAGGAAATCCATAGGTTTGTGCAGAGTTGAGTAAAGATGTACTTGTTTCATAGCCTATGTGTTCTTCATGATCTATTTAAGTCATAGAGCTATTGTTTTTGTTATTTTCTTTAAGTAATAAAAATCCAAAAACATTCAAAAAATTGAAAAATATTGCAAAAAATAATGTGTTTGTATGACCTTCTCTCCTATCTTTATGCATAAATTTGTTTCCTTGAAATCATAATTGAGTGTTAACTCCAAGGTTAAATTTTATTTAGGATTGAGTAAATAAGGACAGTTCAACTGTTTGTTCTATCATGTGATTGAAAATGGTCATAATCAATGATTTCAGTTAGAGTTGAGTAAACAAAAGTATTATGTGTTACACATGCACTCTAACTGATTTTTGAGATGGTATTAGTTCCTATTTAAAGGTTTTGATATTATACCATATGGTTCCCTAGATTAATCAAATCTAGTACAACCAATGTCATAAAAAAATTCCATAAGGTGAGCCCCCTTGTTATAAAAATTATTGACATGGAGAGGACTACCAGTGAGTTTGTGTGATAGCTACTAGTGAATGCAAACAGTGAGTAATGGCTACCTAGACAAACAGTAGGTATCTATATGGATTGCTAGTGTGAAAGCCCCTACTGTCATTAGAAAGAGCTACCTTCTCACTTGAGTGAAAGTCACCAGTGTGCTATAAACTATATATGTGTACTCCAAAAAGAATTCTCACAATGAGTACAATTTGACTATATAATAAAAAATTCTTAATTAGTCAAATTTGGGGTAAAAATTGCTCATCATAAGTTATATGGATGTTTCTTGGTTTTAATCTAGTTTTTGAACTTTTTAGAGTCCCATATGCGATATAATGTCAAAATCCTACATATGTGATGATACCACTTCAAAAATTCAAGTAATGACCTTTGCTTACACTCGCACATTACTTCTTCATGTTTCTTGACTCTAAATGAGTAATTGATGCAGAAACCAATATTGATCACCGATGAACCTTCGTAGTTGTATACATAATCCTTGTTTATGACTATACTTGATATATCAATTCTTGGGTGTTTATTATTTATGATTTTAATGAAATCAAATGTTGCATATTTTTTGGTCAATTGGTCATTTTGAGGTGAAAATGAGTTTTCAATGTTCCATTGGTTGAGGGGGAGAACAGGTTTTAAAAGTAAAATTTTTGAAAATTTTACAGACCACCGATCCCTCGGTTCCTACTCCTCCAAATCCTCCATACGGTCATTCCTTTCTATTCTAAAGGTTTCCCAAGCATCTAAAAGGTAAGATTTGTGCATTTTCTTCGACCCAAAGGTTCATACTGCGGACCTTAGGGAAGAAAGAGCTCGTTTTCTATTCAGTCTTCTTCGTGGGCATGATATTGATCTTGCAGCACATATTATCGATTTGATGATCCAAGCTCATCGATCTGACACTGTAGTTGGAGCCCTTCCTTTTGGATCTCTTATCACTAAGCTTCTTGGTTCACAAGGGGTATTTGCACCTCCTGGTGTTCCTACTCGAGTACCGAAGGGTCCAATCAATAAAAAGACCCTATCTCAGAGTTTCTCACATGCCTCAGTTCGAGATACAGAGGAGGGAGCAAAAGTTGGTGCTGGGTCATCTCGTCCTCTTCCGGCCACTATGGAATGCTTAACAATGTGTTGGATGATGTTATGGAATGCTTAACAATGTGTTGGATGATGTTATGGAATGCTTAACCTGTTATGGATATAGTATTGTGGAATTGTGGATGTCATGTTATACATATTTTCATTCTTCAAATATTTTATCTCATATTTTATTCCCCATGCTTCACAGGTTTTTGATTTAGCATGTGCAGGCAAACAGGTTCTAAGTATGGTGTATCATGACAAGCTAACATGTCAAAAGTCCTGTAATTATATTTTTTTTTGTCATGTAAAGGTCAATTTTCCATTTTTGAATCAATTGGGAAAATTTGAACCTAGTATATGAATTAGTCTTGTTTTGTCCCGGAATTGCCAAAGGGGGAGATTGTAAATCCCTAAATAGGTGTTGGCAAATTCCGTGATCATTAGATAGGTCAGTTGAGTCGAGTCGTCGAGTCATGTTTAACTTCTCAGAAGAGAAGATCTAAAGCTTAAAGAAGATTGAAGAAAGTGAAGAAAAAAGCTCCTACTCCGGATCTAGACAGGTAATGGACTTAGAGACCCCTACCTAGGTTGGATTTGACTTAGATAACCCTAAAAATACCTAGGAGGATAGTTTTAAGCCTACCAAAGTTATTTGATCTTAGTTGAATCAAATAAAAATAAAATGAAAATGATTTTGGCAAAAATTCTATCTCAACCGATCGCTCGGTATTGCGACCGATCGATCGGTGGCCTACCGAGCGATCGGTGGCTATCGACTAGACCAAATTTTTGTATGGGGAAATTTTCCAGAGAGATGATTTATAACCGAGCGATCGGTCATTAGAACCGATCGATCCGTTTTGAACCGAGCGATCGGTAGTGAGCACCGATCGATCGGTCCCCGTAAAAAGAATTTTTCTTTTTCTGGATTCTTTTTCTAAACCCTATATAAACAACTTTTGAGAGACCTAATTCTAGTCTTTGATTTTTTTGAAAGAGTAGAGGTCTGAGAAACTCTTCTAGGGTTTTTCTTATTGCTTTTATTAGATCTTTGTTGATCCCTCCTCTTTCTTAGATCCTAGAGAATGCAAGTATAGATCTAAACCTTTGATCTTGCATTGTGTGATCTCAGATCTGTATGAGATCCCTCTAGGGTTTGAAATTTACTAAATTGATTCACAACCCTACACCTTGTGTGTGTGTCCGGTGTTTGATCCGGAGCCTTCGTGGAAGGAGATCGATCGTGTGTGATCGTGGTTTTGAAGTCGCTTGAAAAGATTTGGTCGGTGTGGAACCGAAGCTGCTAAGGCAGAGATCGAACCTGCTGGTTCGTGGAAATCAAGAGTAAGAGTCTATACCTAGAAACGTCGTTTCTATTTTGGTAAGGTCTTGTCTTGTACTTGATATCTTTTCATAGTGAAGTTTATTGCTGGACAAGGTCCCGTGGTTTTTTTCCCGTTAGGGTTTTTCCACGTAAAAATCTTCTGTGTTTGATTTGTGTGGATTGTCTGATTGAATTATTCATTGATTTCTAAACATATTAATTGAAAAATTAAAATTGGTTAGAAATTATTAGATAGACCTATTCAGCCCCCCTCTAGGTCTTAGAGATCATTGATCTGGATAAATTTCAGAATAATACACAAAAAGCGATAATGTATGTATGCGTTGTGCACCATCGGATACCATCAAAGGGAGAGAAGTATGCCAAAGTAAGTAAGCCGTCATACCAGGAAATGTACTAAGCCGTCCGTACCGGGTAATGTACGAAGGGTGGTATCTCAGTAAAGTAAAGTATAGTAACCTCTTTCCTTACGGTAAAGCGGTATTTTAAGTTATTACCAATGCATGTGAATGGGTTGTTCCTTAAACAATAAAGTATGAAATAAGAAAAGTAAAAAAGTAAGAAAAGAAAATAAGAAAAGAAAGAAAGAAGAGAAAGAATTGACGTAATGTATTTCATTGTTTTCTGCACTTTGATTATGTATGTGAACCGATGTATGAATCCGTAAACTGCATGCAACTTAATATTCATTATATTGTCTACTATGGTTTGTTATATACGTGGAGTAACTCATTACTCAACCGATGACTTTTGTTGTCGGCAGGTTTAGGTTTTGATATTTTTGCGCTCGGACCATGGGAAGAAGAAGAATACTTCGAGGAACCAGAAGGTGATTATCCCGAGGAAGAGCGGGATCTTGATTGTTGGCCCTACTATTGAAGTTCATTTATTAGAAGTTAAATTCCAGGGAGACTTTAATTGACATTATAGAGATTTATGTTCAGTTTAGTTTTGAAAAATCTAATTCGATGAATCCCAAATCTATGTTTGAGTTGAGAATCTCACAAGATAAGGGGATGGTTCGGTTTTCCTATAAGTCTATCTACCCTTTTTATGTTTTAACAATTAAGTTTATTAAGGATGATAAGTTAAAGTGTGGAATATGGAAAACAATCAAGCCACAACACAAGGATTTTTACGTGGAAACCCTTTCGGGAAAAACCACGGGACCTAGTCCATTCATGAGAATCCACTAAGATAAAGTAAACAAGAACTTACAAGACTCGAACTTTACTCATTCGGGCTCGGCACCACGATCCTTTAGTTCTTAGTCCTCCACGCCTCAAAAAGTTATCACTTACTCAAAAGTCCCGTGATCAACTGCAACCACTCGTACTTCTCTTTGTGTCTCAAAAACAATCCACGATCTTCTGATCGTTCTCCGTCAATGACGGCTTCGGATTCCACCGACCAAATCACTCTACCACGATCCTTCTCAGATTGATCTCCTTCGCAAAGGCTCCAGAACACTCCAGCCAAGGTGTTCTATCCAGAACGGGTTGAAGGTTTGATATAAATCAATACCTAGATGGACTCCTTCAAAGGACAAGTCCAAACAAGCAAAACTAGAACTTTGGACTTGCAAACTCTAGGTTTAATGCATTAACAAAAGGAGTTGAAAAAAATATATTCCATAGGTTTCATGACCTCTGGAGACACTTAAAAATACTCTCAACATACTCCCTAAATTTTACTCCACGAAGTGGAAGGGTTCACAATATATAGAGACCCAAAAACAGTGTTTAGAAGTTGCTAAAATCGGTTAAAAACCAAAGAGGCAAGCAAAGGGACGTTTTAGCAAAACTCCCATATCAGGGTTGACCCACAAGGATGGTTTGGTCAACCAAAATGTACACTTGGGTCGACCAAAGGATCCTCCATGGTCGACCCCCACATTTTGAAGTTGCTGTCCAAAAACGCCATACATATTTTTGGCACTTCAGGGTCGACCCTAAACGCCCAGGGTCAACTCTGAGGCTAACAGTGATCTTAAATCTTCGTTTTTAGCTCTCAGTCCCTTCACCAAATTTTTAGCTCTTTTAGACATGGTCGATTTGACATATTATAAAGCAAAATCTGAGCTACGGTTTGAGAGATATACCCAAAACAAGCAACCTTGATTTTTTGAAACATTTCAGAAAATTTCAGAATTTTTAAACAGGTTTCGCACTGTTTATCTCATCACCTAGGGTCCGTATGGTTAGTCTAGGGCACTTAACACCTAAGGCAACATGTTAGGATGATTCTAGGTCAACTCCTACCTATGGTCACATGGTATCTAGGTCACTTACCATCCTATGAAGGAAATGATCAACCGAGTGGATCAACCGATCTTCTTTGGTCTTCAACTTCGCTTTGGCGTGGATGCTTGAAGGTAATGACACAAGACACACACCTAGACACCTAGACTCACTTGTTTTGACACCGGAATATGCCAACCCAAAAAACATGAACTTTACAATCTCCCCCTTTGGCAATTCCATGGTAAAACCAAATTGAAGTACATGACTTGACACAAACTCACCCAAACACATCAAAATGGTGAATTAAGACATTACATGACTCCAACACTCTTACATGACATTAATTGACAAATCATCTTAAATCAATACACTGAAGCTCTTGTCAAGCAAATTTATCTACTGTAACCTTGCACCTGCACATGCTCAAAAACAAAATACCCAGTGAAGCATGTGTGGAATTTGAAAATAAGTAATCACAGGTCAAGCAAGGAATGTACTGAACTAGGGAAATACTACCCTAACAATCTCCCCCTTTTTGGCACAATTGCCAAAGAAAGACAGGAAGCCAATATTTCAAAAAATATACCAATTTAACAAAAATGAAATATCAAGGCAACCACAGTACAACCAATAAAAAACAAACAATGAGGGACTAAAGAGCGGGGAACAAGATAGAAATATAAAGCACAAACTCCCCCTCAACTACTCAGGCACAGAACTCCCCCTCAACAACTCAACTTGATCTTCTCCTCCTAAGATCAAGGATACCACCAAAAATAGGGCACTTAAGCCAGAAAGGCCCATGACAACCAAGAAGAAAACACATAATAATATTACAAAAAAAATATCATGTGCCACACAAACATGCATCAAAACCAATCCAAGCAGTAGTAATTTAAATTTACAAATCCAATGAAGAACATGATTAGTTAGTCCGATTGAGGATACCCATCTAACTAAATCTCATGGAATGCTAAAGCATAGCCAATTCACTTAGACACATTGAGTGAATAGTTCAAAAGTGAAGAATTGTGTGTAGTGGTGGTCTGACAAGATACTAGATCAAGGCTTATTTCCCTTTCCAAGGGTATGACATTAACCACTAAGGGACTCCAGAAGACATACATCTTAGAAGTCAAACCTAGTTAGATCCAGATATGATGATTTTTTACATTTTAGTGCTCCTTTATCCATTTTATTTGACTTAATATTTTTTTATATTTTTGGTCAAATACCTCCAGTTTGTAAGATTTCTTTTGATGATCTTTATCTGATCATATCTTTTCATGCAATGATGGCTTTCACACTATCTAGGTAGGTAGTCCTGGCTATTAGTAGCAGGGGCTCTCACTCTAGTGACCCAGATAGATACCTACTATTTGCCTAGGTAACCATTTCATACTGTTTGCATCTAATAATGACTTTCACACTATCCCCGTAGGTAGTCGTTTTCATTGCAACAATTTTAGCTCATGGAGGATACACAAATTGAGGATGACTAAAAATTATGGTCATGCTAGATTGGTCATCCAAGGTTACACTATTGGGATAAGTCAAACACCTACAAATTAGAAAATAGACCTCTCAACAGAATCAGTCAGAGTGCATGTGAAATTTGTGAAGCATACACACATGAATAGGTCTCTAACTGTTCAAGATAAAACCGGTCTAATTTTTAGCCTAACCAAGAGACTATGAAGGTGATATATTCTCAATCAGCAACAAACTCATGTTCAACCCTAGACAAGTATAGAAATAAAGACCACACAAGGAATGCAGATCATGCAAGTCAAACAAGGGTAACATGAAAAAAATCTTTTTGGATTTTATGGTTTTTTAATGTTTTTGGATTTTTCAAAATAAATAAAACAGAAAAACATACCAAAGCAAATAAACACTAGTAAAAAAGAAAGACTACTAGTATACACAAATAGCATAGCACTAGGACAAGATAAAACACTAACAGCACACCCTGGGCTATGACAGGCACGGGCTAAGTAAAGCCCTTCAGGTCTTCCTTTCTCACCCAAATAGTTTTAGAAGTTTGATTGACCCTTTGGTCTCTAACCGTTTCAATTGAGGTAGGTATGACCTTTTGCCTCTTCCTCCTATTCCTCATTTTCCAGGATTGAGTCCTAGAATTATGATGGGCATTAAGGTTCTCCCCGTTACCTCCTCTATATCTAGCATGAGGAGTGTCATGACCATGCCACTGTCTATAGTTGTGAGCAATTTTCATCACATCTTCACACAAACTCCTAGAATTTTCCACTAGGACCTCAACTCTCCTTTGAAGATTCCCATGAAAATTATTGTGGTTCTCAAAATCATGATTGGGCATTCTTCGAAGTTTAGGACATCGAGGCTTAATATGACCCTTCACTCCACATTTATGACATGTAGGAATGAATTTTTAAGCAAAAGGGTCTTTCTCTTTAGCAGGAGGGCGCCTTTTAGCACCAGGCTCAGTGTTCGAGGTGGATGGAGTTCCCTTCACATCTCCACACCCTGGTTTTGCTCTAGTTCAGCCAACTTGATTTCAAGACTTGTCTTTTCATCAAGACAAACATGTAAATAAGATTCAAGTAGCTGAGTCTTGGCAAGGAGGGAAGCCTTCTCTTCCTCAAGCTGTGACACAAGAGCTCTCAACCCTGAAGCCACTTGGTCTAAGGCATCTTTTTCCATTTCAATAGATTTGAACTTTTTGGACATGGAAAACCGAACTTTTTTCAGCTTTAGGCATTCCTGAAATAGTTCATCATAGACTGCTTCAAGGTCTCCCTTAGTGTCAGAGTCATTTTGACTCTCATCATCCTCCTCACCATCACTACAGTGTTGGTTACTCACACCATTTGAAGAAGATTCCTCAATCCCAGATAAGGATGCAGTGAAGGCCACATAACCCCTAATCTCCTCACAAGAAGAACTATCTGATTCCTTAGATTCAGATTCACTGTCATCCCTTGCCTTACAGCATTGAACACCTTGGAATTTCTTGTCCACACTTTTAAAATGTTTCTTGTTTTCAAAGTACTTGGACTTGGGCTTTTCAAGGGATTTTTGTCCTTTCAGATTAAATCTCTTATTAAGTTTCAAAAATTTTCTAAATTTCTTTGTAAATAAAGCCAACTCTTCTTCTTCATCCTTAGAGTCACTATCTGAACCATCTATGGATTCCTTGACAGATTTCAAGGTAATAGATTTTGGTTTCTTAGATGCATTTAGATTTAACTCATAGGTTTGGAATGAACCAACCAACTCTTCAAGTTTGAGAGCATCAACATTTTTGCTCTCCTTGATGGCAGTAACCTTCGATCGAAATCTCTCAGGAAGAGATCTCAAAATTTTCCTAACAATTTTGGACTCTGGAATTCTTTCCCCTAGATTGAAACTAGAATTTACAATGTCACTCAGATTAGCATAAAAACTATCAAAAGTTTAATTCTCATCCATCATCAACTTTTCAAACTTAGAGGTCAACAATTGAAGTTTAGAGATCTTGACAGTTGTAGTCCCTTCATAGGTGATTTGAAGAATGTCCCATGCCTCCTTCGAAGTGTCACATGTACAAATACGTCGAAACTCTTCGAGTGTGACAACAGTGAAGATTGGATTTAGACCCTTACTATTCCATCTACAACTCTCAAGTTATGCATTGGTCCATTCAGAAGAAGGTTTAGGGATGGTCTGGTCATTTATGGTCCTTGCTGGATGGGTCCAACCTTGTTCAATAGAGAACTATACTCTCTCATCTAATGATTTTAGAAATGCTCTCATTCGAGCTTTCCAATAGGCATAATTATCCTCCCTCTCTTTGGAGATTCATATTCACCGAAAAATAAAAGACAAGATCATACTAAAAAGTTAGTGAACCCGCTCTGATACCAATTGAAAAATCTAATTCGATGAATCCCAAATCTATGTTTGAGTTGAGAATCTCACAAGATAAGGGAATGGTTCGGTTTTCCTATAAGTCTATCTACCCTTTCTATGTTTTAACAATTAAGTTTATTAATTAAAGGGATGATAAAGTTAAAACTCAGAATAAGGAAAACAATCAAGCCACAACACAAGGATTTTTACGTGGAAACCCTTCCGGGAAAAACCACGGGACCTAGTCCAACCATGAGAATCTACTACGATAAAGTATACAAGAACTTACACGACTCGAACTTGACTCCTTCGGACTCGACACCACAATCCTTTAGTTCTTAGTCCTCCACGCCTCGAAAATTCATCACGTACTCACAAGTCCCGTGATCAACCGCAGCCACTTGTACTTCTCTTTGTGTCTCGAAAACAATCCACGATCTTCCGATCGTTCTCCGTCAATGACGGCTTTGGATTCCACCGACCAAATCACTCTACCACGATCCTTCTCAGATCGATCTCCTTCGTAAAGGCTCCGGAACACTCCGGCCAAGGTGTTCTATACAGAACAGGTTGATGGTTTGATATAAATCAATACCTAGATGGACTCCTTTAAAGGACAAGTCCAAACAAGCAAAACTGGAACTTTGGGCTTGTAAACTCTAGGTTTAATGCACTAACAAAAGGGGTTGAGAAAAATATATTCCATAGGTTTCATGACCTCTGGAGACACTTAAAAATACACTCAACACACTCCCTAAGTTGTACTCCACGAAGTGGAAGGCAATATATAGAGACCCAAAAACAGTGTTTAGAAGTTGCTAAAATCTGTTAAAAACCAAAGAGGCAAGCAAAGGGATGTTTTAGCAAGACTCCCATACCAGGGTTGACCCACAAGGATGGTTTAGTCGACCAAAGGATCCTCCAGGGTCGACCCCCACATTTTGAAGTTGCTGTCCAAAAATGCCATACATATTTTTGGCACTTCAGGGTCGACCCTAAATGCTAGGGTCGACCCTAAGGCTAAAAACAATTTTAAAACTTTGTTTTCAGCTCTCAGTCCCTTCACAAAAGTTGTATCTCTTTTCGATGCGATAGATTTGACATATTATAAAGCAAAATCTGAGCTACAGTTTGGGAGATATGCTCAAAAAAAAGCAACCTTGATTTTTTGAAAAATTTCAGAAAATTTCAGAATTTTTAAACAAGTTTTGCACTGTTTATCTCATCAGCTAGGGTCCGTATGGTTAGTCTAGGACACTTAACACCTAAGGCAACATGTTAGGATTATTCTAGGTCAAATCCCACCTATGGTCACATGGTATCTAGGTCACTTACCATCCTATGAAGGAAATGATCAACCGAGTGGATCAACCGGTCTTCTTTGGTCTTCAACTTCGCTTTGGCATGGATGCTTGAAGGTAATGACACAAGACACACACCTAGACACCTAGACTCACTTGTTTTGACACCAGAATATGCCAACACAAAAAACATGGACTTTACAAGTTTTTATGATTATGATCATGATGGATGATCAAGATTTTATTATATTTCGGTATGGATTATTGATTTAGTTGATCTTATTAATTGAAGAAATTTTTTGGTTCCTACATTTAATGTACCTTAAATGTTTCTAACAGGTTGGTTTGTTAAGTAAGTCACGTGTCAAGATCTCACTTTCTCCTATGTGGGATTTTGGGGCACAACATTACCCCAAAAGGAATGTCGGTAAATGGATTACTGACATTCTAAAATTTGAATTTTTAGGGCTCGGCCCCCTTCCTAGGGCTTGGCTAGGGTATATGGGCTCATGGCTGTTTCTCTACGGGTTTAGGCCCGAGGGGCCTTCGCTAGGTCTTGTATGGGCCCATGACTTAGGTCTAGGCTTAGACTAGGGCTAGCTAGGGTTGACCTAGCGTTAGTCTTAGGGTTTGACTATGGTTGGATCTAGAGTTTGGTTAGGCTAAACTAGGGTTGGACCCAGGATTAACCATATTTAGGGTGGGGTGTAAAAATTGGGTGCTTACATTGGACACAACTCATTCTTACTAAAACTTCATTCTGGATTGACTAGGGCAATGTCCAAGATAACAACCATATGATAATTCTGCCGTTAGACGAGACGCTGAGCGGAAGTGAGAGCATTGATTGAATCCCAAAGTTTGGTTCTACATGTCGTATGTGTAGTCAAATGCAGGGCCTTTAGCAGTTGGTCAATTTTCTTAACAATCCATGAAGGTCCTGTCATCTTCCTGGGACAAAGATAAACTCTATATGAGTTCACTGTGGATGCAAATGTAGATACAAAAATGATGAAGATTTATTTCAAATCTATTTTTTATTGGGTGTGACAAGTCATATGTTATCTGATAGGGCTATCGGACAGAGGTCTGGTATGCTTTACCCGGGTTATTGGGAACCAGGCCTATCAGGTCAAGGCTAGGGATAGGTCTGTCAAGACCTATCTTCCTAGGATTTGAACCCCACATGGGATGTCTGCAAACAGGGATGCATGTATTTTATTACAAGGACAAAGCATGACTCATTACATGCCCTTGGATGGGTACTTATTTAGGTAAGGTGCCCTGATATTCAACCATGATTTGGGGGATAAGTATACGCTGCAAGCAGGTTAGGGTTTAGAATATCCTTCCGGGTGGGATTCTTGTAGACTATACATTTGCCTAGCTATATGCCAAATATTGGGGGATGCAAGTGTTCCTAAAAGGAGTATGGTCACTTAACACCGTATATGCGACTCCCCAATATAGAACATACCTGAAAAAGAATGATTAGTATAAGCGGGAGCATTCTAAGTCCTTTCCCGAGGATAATCATACAACATGTGTGATGAGGTGGGCCTCCAAGAATGTTAAGCTTCTGTCAATGAGAATAATCATCCAACAAACATAAGCGTATTAAGCCTAACTATGGGTTTAACTAGATCATTATACTACCTTGTATATATGGAATGCCACATTACAAAAACACCCAAAAGATATCAAGAATAAACATTAGGCTAAAGACTGAAACATTTTGATTAATTTTAAGATTAATTTGGCTTAAACCTAGGTTACGGGTTGAACCTTAATAGTCCCCAGTGGAGTCACCAGAGCTGTGAGCGCAGATTTTTTGCCTACCCTAGGTTTGTTTAGGAGTCGCTACCTATTGGTTTTGGGGGATAGATCCCAGGGGGTTTCAGATTAAGATTAAGGGTAATGGTCTTAATTAGAGTTAGGGTAAGAGGTTCGATTAAGTCCCGGGGAAAGGATTAGGCACCCTGAGACCCCCATTTTGCAATGGTTACCTACTTCCTAGGTTTAAGCCAAGTTAAGTCGAAATTAATAAAAATGCCTAAGTATTTAGATTATGTTAATCCAAGAAAAATAGAAAGCTAGACTAGGGTCGAACCCAGGTTGGATTGCCTACGTACTCGCTGGAGCAGGATCAAATCGAGCGTAGTTCGGGCACATGAGCCCGTGCCTAGGCTAAGTGGAGTGTGTGTATACACCAGGGTGGCTAGGTGTAGGGGGATCCGGAGAAAAATTTAAGTGGAAACTGGATCCCCTAGATCCTAACATCATAGAAAGCATCAAAATTATCTAAGAGTTTTAGTCATATCACCTCGGTGAATGTTTTTCACCGATGAAGCTTAATCCACTCGAACCGTCAGAACTCTTTGTAGAGATTTCTCCGAAAAAATACTAGAAGCTCAATCCTTGTTCTTCGCTATCCCCATGAAGCATTAGAATCTTCTTTGGAATTATAAAATCAAGAGGAAGAAGATGGAGTAATGGTGTAGACCTTCAATCACCAAAAGTACTAAGGTTCAAAACCCTAGAAAAGCAAAACTCAATTTGCACCACCTATATAGCCCACAAAAATCCCTACAGATCTCCCTAGGGTCTCATTGTTTGGAGAGAGAGAGGACAGAAGAGAAAAAATTCTAGAGAAAAGTACTTTAAGGTCTAGGGTGTTGGGGTATTTATAGACTAGGATCCTATCCTAACCCTACTCCAACTTGATCTTATCTAGTAGGATTTATTAATTAACAATAACTCTTATTATTAATTAAATAAACTCCTACTTAATCTATAAATACTTTAGTTATAATAATCCTACTAATTAAAGAGTCCCTATTATAAGAGGTTTCCTTAATTAAAAGGAATAAGTCAACATCCTAACTCAAAGAAAGAAACCTAGTTAAACTAGGAGACCAACACCAAGGGGGGGGCTGAGCTTCTATGGGGCGTGGACTTTGGGGAGTTAAAACTCCCTTTTGTAATCTAATTACAATTTCATCTTCATCCTTCATGCAATCCAACCATTGGATTTAAATTCCATAATTAAGGGAATTATATTTCAACAATTATTCAATTAAACAAATCCTATTCCAATTAGGATTCCTCAAGTGGGTGCCCCACCCTAGGGTTTAAACCCATGGGCTTTGGCCCATATTAAAGGTCCATATTAAATGGATTTATGGATATGGGTCAAACCCATTTCCCCTTTAATTATGTTAATTAAATAATTATCAAAATAATCCCTATGTTTAAATTAACAATTAATTTAAACAATAGATTAAATTTTAATCTATTTAATTAAATGATTAATTTATAATCACTTAAATAATTGATTAACTTTTAATCAATTATTGAGCTTGTATTTCTTATGTGAGCACCTCCACAAATTGCTTTGGCACATTCTTACCCTGGCTTACCCAATATTATCCCATTGACCCTAAACGGGAATTACATCGGAATTGCAAGTGACGTGAGATATCCATGTTGCAATTGAATCCCAGAGTATAAACATTTAACCAATACGGATCCCGTCACATGAACTTTTAAATTCAATTTATCCTTCCAAATACATTATCCCTAATGGGCCTTGAGATTGAGATATTATCTAACCCATAGCCCATTGCAAATCATCCGGGTTTCCAAGACTTATGATTAAGCCATGAGAAACAATTTCTCATGAAAAATATTTTGAGAAAATATTTTTATAAGTATAATACCTTTTAATAAAAGTATATTTCAAAACTTATTTTATTTTTAAAATCACCTGCGTAGGATTTGAACTTAATCAATTGTCTTACCCGGAACTTTGATAATCTATCAAATTAATGAGCATGGATTTCTTGTTTGAAATTCATCATGACTCGAACAACTTTCTAACTATCCAACTGTCACTGTATTGTATTCCCTAAGTCAGAAAATATATTGGTGGAATCAAAACAGTCAAATCACTGCTCAGTCATAGATGAACTCATCAGATCTAAGGATCATCGAAACCGTTCAATGTAAATGAGAGACCAACTATCTGATAGTATGTTTATGCAAGAGGTCTCTCATTGAATGCAATAAGTCAGTGTACATTTAAGCACCCATATGTTGATTTGTAGTCTCCACTACAATAATTTGAGATAGAACTATATCTCAACTATTGAGAACATCTTAGCATTCTGACAGCCATATTAGTGAAGTGCCCAGCTTCACCCACAACTGTGACTATATAAGGTATAAGGAACCGGAAAGTTATATCTGCCTGTGATAATCTAATCACATAACTTTCCTACAATATATCATATGGACCTTTATCGATATCTCATATCGTATAGATCATCTCATGATCATGGTCAATTACCCATAATAAATACACAATAGATTAAGAAGAAGAATTTATTAATCAAATTAATAAGAATCTAACAATCTAAATGACTTTTCTGGGCATCATGTCTAACAATCTCCCACTTTCCCTAAAAGTCACTGTGCCATAGATTTCAATCCCATACTATCTAAGTGTGTTACAAATACTTTATCTGATAAAGCCTTGGTCATCGAGTCAGCAACATTAAGTTGAGACATAATCTTTGTAACCACTACATCTTGCCTATCAATGATCTCATGAATGAGATGATACTTCCGTTCCACATGTTTCATCTTTTTGTGGTTCCTAGGTTCTTTGTTGTGGGCTACTACACCATTACTATCACAGAAGAGAGTGATAGGTTTGAGTGTTAAAGGAACAATTTCTAGCTCTTGCAAAAACCTTCTGAACTAGACTACTTCTTTTGCTGCTTCTGAAGCTGTAATATATTCTGCTTATGTGGTGGAGTCAGTAATACTCTTCTGCTTTATGCTACGCCAAGTGACAGCAGCACCACCCAGTGTGAACACATACCCAGATGTGGAAGCTCTATTGTCCGGATCAGATTGGAAATCGGAATCAGTAAAACCCAGTCCAACTAAATCTTTTAATTGAAAGGTAAGCACATAATCCCTAGTCCTTTTCAGGTACTTCATAATATGCTTCACTGCAGTCCAATGATTAATACTTGGATTGCTTTGGAACCGACTAACAACTCCCACTGCATGACAGATATTCGGTCTAGTACATAATATGGCATACATAAGGCTCTCAAATGTCGAAGCATAAGGGCACCTCTTCATCTGCTCGATCTCATCAGCTGATGTAGGGGCCATCTTTTTAGACAAAGTGATACCATGTCTAAAAGGAATGAGTGTTGTCTTACAATCACTCATACTATACCTAGACAAAATCTTGTCTATGTAGGAAGTTTGGCTTAATCCCAACATTCAGCATTTCCTATCTCTTAGAATCTTTATTCCAAGAATATAGGATGCCTCTCCCAAATCTTTCATTGAGAAATGCTGAGAAAGCCATATCTTGACTGATGATAACATCCCTACATCATTCCCAATGAGAAGGATGTCATCTACATAAAGAATTAGGTATACTACAGCTCTCCCACTGTCCTTCTTGTATATACAAGATTCCTCTAAATTCTTTTGGAATCCAAATTCTTTTATCGAAAGATCAAATCTTTTGAGCTTGCATACCATGTTCTCCTAGTTAGGAGCAATGAAGCCCTCTAGTTGCTTCATATAGATGTCTTCATCTAACATTCCGTTAAGGAAAGTAGTTTTGACATTCATTTGCCATATCTTATAGTCATGGTGTGCAGCTATAGCTAGCAATATCCTAATGGATTTGAGTATAGCTACAGGTGAAACGGTATCCTTATAATCAACTCCTTGAATTTGAGTATAACCAACAAGTCTAGCTTTATAGGTCTCCACGTTACCATCGGCACCCTTCTTCCTTTTGTAAATCCATTTGCATCCAATTGACCTTATACCATCTGGTGGATCTACTAAAGTCCAGACACCGTTGTCATACATGGAATCTATTTCAACATTCATGGCTTTATTTGTCGAGAACCCAAAACCCACCCTAGGAGTTAGGGTGAATCGTGGACGACTAAATCATGACTTACATGACTTGCTTGACAAACCACCTGCAAAACACCCACCGAGCATATACAATAGAGGATAACAGCGGAAGCATAACTATAAAACACAGCGGAAGTCTAACAAACCTCTAAGTATATACACATGGTCCAAGTTTTAATACAAAGAAATCAAAACAAAGAAAGTGCGGACATGCCCGCCAAAATACATGGATATAATCACTCATGCTCACCCACAGCTAATTCACTCAGAATCTAACACCACCTACTGATAACCCTCTACGGGAGGTTCCTCCAAAGGCTCCTCGACGTACTCCTCCTCCATCCATGGACCAGGAGCACAAACATCAAATGGAGCAGTAGCTCCCTCAGAACCTGCCGACATAAGAAGTACGGCTGAGCATGGAATACTCAGCGGGTACTAACTACTAACCAACAGTTATAGCAAGAGATAGCGATGCATACACAGGAAACAATATAGATATATATATGAATCAGGAACAGTTAATATCATACAAAGAAATATGGAAATTCATAATCATACTTGCAGTTCATGAAAAGCCGATAAAATCCTTGAAAAACCCCATGCACTTGACTTGACTTAAAATACCCTTCGCGTAATTGGAAACTTATTCACCGTGTCATGCTTGTCATGCTTGTATCATGTGTGCCATGTCATACTATGCGTGTCATGCGTGTATCATGCTTACTTATTCGGAATTTAAACATGTTCACATGCCTAGTTGCCATTCATAGTCCGTCGCAACTAGTACCCTATATGATGAATCATATACCTAGTTGCCATTCATAGCCCGTCGCAACTAGTACCCTATATGCGGAATGACATGCCTAGTTGCCGTTCATAGCCCGTCGCAACTAGCATCCATGCAGAATATGTATGACTAGTTGTCGTTCATAGCCCGTCGCAACTAGCATCCATGCGAAATGATATGCCTAGTTGCCGTTTATAGTCCATCGCAACTAGTACCCTATATGCAGATGGGTATGCCTAGTTGCCGTTCATAGCCCGTCGTAACTAGCATCCATGCGGAATGTGAATGCCTAGTTGCCGTTCATAGCCCGTCGCAACTAGCATCCATGCGTGTCATGCCATGCAGAGTTATGCGTGTCATGTGATGCTATGCTATGCATGTCATGCCATGCTATGCTATGCGTGTCATGTGATGCTATGCATGTCATGCGAGGGGATGGGAGACTTTTCCCTATGCAATGCATGATTGTCTTGCCCTTGTCAAAAGCGAAGTGAAACATATCTTAGGATATGCCCCACCTCTACGTCCCACACTTAAAACATCGGTAAATCACGTCATTTCATGCGTGCTCGTGAGATCGTGTGCATACTTGCATTTGGAATTAAATATGGCAATTTGGGGTAATTCACAAAGCATAGCATATAACAATTTAAGTGAGTAATAATCTACACATTTTA
This sequence comes from Tetracentron sinense, assembly GCA_015143295.1. Lineage (NCBI taxonomy): Eukaryota > Viridiplantae > Streptophyta > Magnoliopsida > Trochodendrales > Trochodendraceae > Tetracentron > Tetracentron sinense. Next base: position 11,830,387 of record CM026562.1, on the reverse strand, counting down.
AGAAATGTAAGAAACACACTATCATGAACCCTAACAAATTTCTAGAGTAATTAAGCATGGGTTCCCTTAATTTATCATTTATTTTGTTCACCTTGGCATTTCATCAAACATGGGGTGGGTTCATTATTCACTTAAACCTAGATCATGCTTTTCTAGGTGGGTTATGCTCACATCACACTTGTATGTTCATTATTAGTACAATGCCCTCTCCCATTCATTCATCACATCATCCACACGGCATCCATTCGCCAACATCCATCTCCATTCACCATTCATACCACCAATCTCATAACACATATATAAGTGAAGGAAAACAAGGAGAAACAAAGGAAAAAGGAAAGCTATAACTAGAAGGGTAGTAAGAAGTACCGACCTTGAAGAAATGAGGAAGAAACCCCTTCCAAAAACGACCGTGAGGTGCTGCCGTAGCTCGGGGAACGCTCTCCACGAGTGTTTGAGCCGTGATCTTGGAGAAGAGCCGAGCTTGAAGTGATCTAGGGTCTCAAAACCCCTTTGATTTCTCCTCCAAAGACAAGCCCTAGCTTAGGAAACCCTTTCTCCTCTCTTCTAATCCCCCAAATCTTCTAAGTGTTGAGAATGAGCCCTAAAGGCTCGGGCGATCCTATATAAGAAAGGGTATAACACCCGAATGCCGAAAATGCCCTTAGTGAAAATTCTGCAAAACGCGAGGACCGAGCGATCGGTGTTTATGACCGATCGATCGGTTGCCTACCGAGCGATCGGTGTGTTGACCGAGCTCTCGACCAAAAATCAACTCTCTGGAAAATTTCCCCATACAAAAATCTTGACCAGTCGATAGCTACCGATCGATCGGTTTTGGACCGATCAATCGCTCTATGGACCGAGCGATCGGTTGCCTGCAGGTCCAGACTGTTTTGGCCAAATCTTTTGACTCGCTTGTCGGATTTTGACGATTCAACTTGCGTTGGGTTCGTACTTCGAAAAGGAACATTTCTGACATTTCAGAATTTCTAATTTCTTCCTTATTTATTAATTATACCTCTTTGAAGGCAAGATGGCAACGAAAGTGTCATGCATTTAAATGTGAAAAGGTCCGGGGCTCTACATCCTCCCCCCCTTATAGGAATTTCGTCCTTGAAATTAGGGCGTTACTAAATCAATCGAGGATACTTCCCCATGCTTAACCTTTCCTATTGAACGATATGATAATCCTCTATTAATCAATATAAGGCTAGGCACTCACTTATCGGCGAGGCACCTAGTTTTCTCATAAAACTCAACATCATTCTAAATAGCTGGAAAAACTTTCATAACATAAGGTAGCACAATTACATACAAGTGGCAACTGACTGCCCATGACAAAACACAAAATACATTCCCTTCTGCACAAAAAAAAAAATTTCTTCTCCCTCTCACATCCTCATGCCATATCCTTTGGTGCTTGAGCATTCTATCCTGGAGTGGCAAAGGCTTGTCCCTGGTTAGCCTAGTAAGGGGGCTGTGTGGACTGCTGGGGGCTTAATGCTTGTGTAGAGCCCTGCAGAGGTGACCGCCTAACCGTGGGCCTACTTCCCCAAGAATAAGGTGGCATCTGACGGTTGGGACAATCCTTGATCAGGTAGCCCTGGCGACCACAGTGGAAACATCCACCGGAGATTCTCCTACACTCTCTGGCCACATGCCTCCTCCCACAAAGGGTACATATCTCGTAAGAGTAGGTGGAGGGCGCATATCCTGTTGCCTGAGATACTGCGAGGCGGGGTGGCTGCACAGTAGCCGTGTGCGATGCCGGTGGAGCAACCGAAAGAGAAGCCTGTGGTGCAGTGGGAGGACTCCGTACCTGCATATGTCTAGAGGACTGGTACCTAACCCATGCTTCTGCGACCAATGGGTCCATATCAGCATAAAACACCGGGGGCCTCATCCTCCAAGGTGCCTCACTTCCTGTGGCATGATGTGTAGGGATAGGTACAAGTACCGCCGTAGGAATGGGGGTAGTGGGCTGCCTAGTGGCAAGTATTGCTAGTGTCTCTGCTATGGATCCCAAGACCTGAGTGAGATCAGGCTGCTCATCCCTCAATGGAGGAGGAGATACTCCACCCCTCCTAGTGTGGTATCCACGACCCTGATCACCACGTCTCATGGTTTACTCCTGAGGACGATAGCAAAGCATGAGTCTAACTTGAATCCCATCAAAATCCGATATTGCATTTTCATAATAGTAAGTATTTATCAAAGTCTAGAACATACATCAAGATACACATACCATAGCATAATAATATACTCTAAGGTTCCTAGCGAAGCCAAGATGCGATGTTGGTTGTGTTGCAACTGGTTATGGTCTAAGGCTAACTCCTTAGTTGCTTCTTAAGGGCAACAACTTCTCCTAAGTAGAAGTTGGACTCAAGCCCCCAACCTATGCGAGCACATCGTGTATATATCTAAGTACAATTATAATCGTACAATTATACAAGTAGTTTTCTTACTGATGATAAGCTTCACACTTGATTATGGTATTAACTGATCACAAACTTAAGACCTTAGCCCGTTTGAAACTAATACTAATGACTAGTTCATCTAATTGAGTTGTTTAGGTGATGCCCTCTAAATCTGGTGACATGTATAATGCTTCTAAGTTCTACATAATGCATGCGGGATATGTATATGATATTTTTTTTTTTTGATATCCGTGTGATGTTCATGCCATGTATGAAATGCGTGCCATGTATGAAATGTATGATGCTCATGATATGTATGAACGTGCATGCTACCCGTTGGAGTTAGTAATTTCTTTATTATTTTGGACTGGCATCGTGTCTAGAACGTGCTGCAGAATGAACGCGCATCTGTATCTAGACTAGGACCGAGCACTGAGTCTAGGACGTGCTGCAGGCGCGCATCTAGAAACGTGCATCAGACATCCGTGAGCTCGTCCAAAAATTATTAATGAACAATTTAGGAAGTACCGACCTTGGGACTGAGCACTGAGTCTAAGACGTGCTGCAGAAATGCGCAACTGTACTTAGAAGCGTGCATCGAGCATCCCTAGGTTGTTAAAATTATATTTGTTCCTTGAGCTTAAAACAAATTACTATCTATATCCGTTTCTACTAGTCGTGGGGTTTCATGGAATTATCGTCATACCATGATGTGTGACTTATATTTATTTGTGATGTAAGATGCATTAAGTATAGTTTAACAAGTCAAAATTACAATGAATACTCATAATGTTACATATCAAGCCTATGTCCCTATTTTCGCAAATTCCTAATTTTACTAAACTTGTAAGACGAAGGAGAATCCTACTGTCTCACTCGAAAGGACCCCATAGTACAGGATATGACAAGGACCTACCACCATTTACCAACTCACACCTAGTCTGGACTCTAGCCTGAGTATTACTCAAATCATGAGTCTAACTGGGAATTCATTCCTAACACATGGGTTGTCACTTAGTACGTGACATATAGTATGCACACCACATATAGCATATAATACCATATAACAATACCACATAAAATAGTATAGTACCATCATATTCATCTCGTCAAGTCACCAGAGTAGTTGTAATATTATACCTTGGTGTTCTAGCGTTCCTTAGACTCGTACTTGGTTGAAACAACCATTTTGACTAAGACTAAAGTTTAGTCTTACACTTGGATCAAGACTCTCTTCCGACTTACTTTATGCCTAACTTGTTTCCTAACATATGCTCTTGTCAAGCCGTGGTATTCGATTCTAAGTGACCCTAAAGACCTAAAGCCTAAGCTTTGATACCACTTTTGTCGCGACCCAAAACCCACCCTAGGAGTTAGAGTGAATCGTGGACGACTAAATCATGACTTACATGACTTGCTTGACAAACCACCTGCAAAACACCCACAGAGCATATACAATATAAGAAAGGGTATAACACCAACAGAGGAAACCCTTTCTCCTCTCTTCTAATCCCCCAAATCTTCTAAGTGTTGAGAATGAGCCCTAAAGGCTCGGGCGATCCTATATAAGAAAGGGTATAACACCCGAATGCCGAAAATGCCCTTAGTGAAAATTCTGCAAAACGCGAGGACCGAGCGATCGGTGTTTATGACCGATCGATCGGTTGCCTACCGAGCGATCGGTGTGTTGACCGAGCTCTCGACCAAAATCAACTCTCTGGAAAATTTCCCCATACAAAAATCTTGACCAGTCGATAGCTACCGATCGATCGGTTTTGGACCGATCGATCGCTCTATGGACCGAGCGATCGGTTGCCTGCAGGTCCAGACTGTTTTGGCCAGATCTTTTGACTCGTTTGTCGGATTTTGATGATTCAACTTGCGTTGGGTTCGTACTTCGAAAAGGAACATTTCTGACATTTCAGAATTTCCAATTTCTTTCTTATTGATTAATTATACCTCTTTGAAGGCAAGATGGCAACGAAAGTGTCATGCATTTAAATGTGAAAAGGTCCGGGGCTCTACATTATTCCATTGAGATGCATCTACATCTAATTTTGCTTCCTGATAAGCATTAGGATCCGTATCCTCATGGGTAACTAGATAAACTTCATTATTATAATACTAAAGTCTATCCGATGGTCTAGAAACTCTTTCTGACCTATTCAATGGAATAAAATTAGGAGAAATTAAAGTGAAAGGATTAGGTTCAGGTTGGATACTGGTTGTGTCGTCTTTCATCTCATGAAATTTAACCTTCTTAAGGAGATCAATTTCTTCCTCCAAGAAAGTGGCATGAAGCCTAACAACTATTATTTGGTTTGCCTTGGAGTAAAAATAGAAACCCTTAGTTTCTTTTGGATATCCTACAAAATTTCATTTCTCTATCCTAGATTCCAACTTAGTGGGTTCGAGTTTGCGAACATGCACAGGACAACCCCATACTCTTAGATGTTGTAAATTAGGCTTTTGCCCAGTCCATAATTCATAAGATGTAACCGGAATAAACTTAGATGGAACCCGGTTCAGAATATAAATGGCAGTTTGTATAGCATATCCCCAAAGATATGAAGGAACATCGGCATGACTCATCATAGAGCGAACCATATCTAATAAGGTTCGGTTTCTTCTTTCAGAAACTCCATTTTGTTGAGGAGAGGCAGGACTTGTCCGTTGTGAGATAATCCCATTATCCCTTAAGTAATCCAAAAACTCGTTGGTGAGGCATTCACCACCTCGATCTGATCGAAGTGTCTTTATGGATTTTTCAGTTTGATTCTCAACTTCTAATCTAAATTCTTTGAACTTTTCAAAGGTGTCAGATTTGTGTTGCACCAAATAGACTTATCCATATCTGGAATAGTCATCGGTAAATATGACAAAATACCGATATTGACCTCGTGCAATAATGTTAAATGGACCACATACATCACTATGTATTAGTCTTAGCTTTTCTTCGGCTCTTCCTACTTTTTTAGGGTAAGGCTTCTTGGTCATCTTTCCTTCGAGACAAGAATCGCAAGTAGGGAGTGGTTCTACCTTGAGGAAATCAAGGGGACCATCTTTTACTAACCTCTTGATCCTATCAAGATTAATGTGACCAAGTCTCTTATGCCAAAGATAAGTAGACTCAGTGCAATGTCTCTTCATTCTAGACATTCTAGATAATAAGACATTATCACTTTGCAAACATTCATTATTTACCAATGGAAATATTAGATAAAGACCATTAATGAGATTACCAGTTATCAAGACCATTTCATCTTTCTTAATTTCAACAATTGAATTAAAAATGATAGAGAATCCATAAAATAAGAGTCTAGATACTGAAATCAAATTACAATGTGCAGAAGGCACATAAAAGCAGTCTTCTAAAATTAATGTCTTTCCATTAGGTAAATAAAGAGTAAACAAGCCGATTGCTTCACTGCAACATTTGCACCGGAGCCAACTTTAAGCTTTTACTCCTGTTTGGTCGGCTTTCTGGTTTTCTTGAACCCCTGCAAATAATTGCATACGTGTACAGTGGATCCAGAATCCACGCACCATGAGTTAGGAGGACTGTCCAGAAAGTTAGACTCAGCAGTAATTAATACTTCAAAGCATCTCATACCTTGAGTATTTCCACCACCCTTCTTAAGAGTTGCGAGGTAAGTCCTACAATTCCTCTTCCAGTGGCCTATTTTACCACAATGGAAACATTTTCCATTGCCCTTGTTTTCCTTGCTAGTTTTTCTTGAAGAACCTTTGGCAACCCTTGCCTTACCCTTATTGTCTTTAAACTTTCCTTTGCCTTTATTTCCTTTTCTGAGCTTTTTAGATTTCTTGGAGGTATCAGGTTTATCGACGATTAAAGTTTCACCTTTAGTTGACTTTTTGATCAAATCTTCTACAGCCACAAGTGAGTTCATAAGCTCACTAAGTGACATTTCACTCTTGTTCATGTTATAATTTAACACAAACGAATTGAAGGACGAAGGGAGTGACTGCAGAACAATGTCAACTTGAGTGATGGCATCCATCTCTCCACCAAGAATTTCCAGTTCATTCAATAAGCCCATCATCTTTATGATGTGCTCCCTGACTGGAGTTCCCTCAGCCATCTTGGTGTTAACAAGGGATTTCAACTTTACCTGCCGAGCTGACCTATTTTGTTCACCAAACATCTCATGAAGGTTTTGCAAAATGTCAGAAGCCTTATCCATGTGTTCATGCTGGCTTTGCAAAATGTTAGACATCGAAGCCAGTATGTAACACTTGGTCATCTGATTGAAGCTCTCCCATTGCTCTAACTCAGCCTTTTGGGCCGGTGAAGCATCTGGAGGAATTTCGGGCTTAGGTGTTTTAAGACATAGGTCAAGGTTATCCACGACAAATACAATTTTAATCTTTCTTTTCCAGTCTACATAGTTAGTTCCAACTAACTTTTCATCACGAAGAATTTCAGTCAATGGGTGTAGGCCTGTCATGATCTAATCAAATGACAAAGTAAATAGTATTAGGGATCTATTGTATTCATTAATACCTTGATTATGGGTCTGTTTCTAATGGTATGCCAATTTGGGAAGAATCAAATGGCATCAAAAACCTAGACACTGGCTTATGTAATCCTGCCTTTGGGCACATCATCACATTGCCTTGAATAGGCAGATAGAAACTATCTTCTCCAATTTCACATATCTTATCTTACGAATTCTGGAGTATTCGATCTACTATCTGATCTATAAGGGATGCTATACTCACGCTTTGGCATTATTGTATAATATCTCTTATTCATGTGCCCACCTACCATGAACCTAATAAACACCTAATGAAAGCTCACGCTTTGGGGTTATTGCTCTCACTATTTGCTTATTCAGTTTTCACCATGTTCACACATAGGTGAGAGGGACTGGGCCCGGCTTTGGCCTGTCAGCTTACTCACACTCCCCACTATAGGATCACATAAGGTATAGCAGAAGATCATAATACTTAGGGACTTGTCCCCAGTCTTATATACACATGATATATTCAAGTACAATTATTTCAACAGAATAATTAAACATATAAACAGATATCATCTCATGATAAAATAAACAACTATATACGAGATTAATCGCTATGGGTCAATAAATTAAAATGCATGGATGCAAGAGAATGAGATAATAATAAAGGTAGCTCGCAAACTCCTTCGCGATCCCTTCCTTTATCATCTTATCAAGATCAAATCGCAGCATCCTCCTTAACAGCATCGCCACCAATGCATTAAATAGATTTTAAATGGCATTAGGGAAACCAGTATTCCATTCGCCCTTTTCAGGGAAACCGAATGAATCTGTCCTTTACAGATTGCCAAAACCTCTACATACTAACCTCTAATATGAATGTATGAATGATAAACAATTTATCATAAAATATGACCCATAACTATAATCTCATATAAAATAGATGCTACATGGTGATGTAGTACTTTTTCTTATTTTAAAAGGATTTAAAATTTGATTAACAATTATCAAATCGCTCGATAAAATCTATATCTTATATAGATCTAACCCTGGAAAAAATAAAATAATTATATTTTCATAAAAAAATTTTCATAAAATTATTTTTAAAATATAAGATAGAATTTTCTTAAAATCTCTACAAAATTTTATTTCTTTCCCAAATGCAAGATCCTTTCTCGAATGCAAGATCCTTTCATATAGATTGGTTCTACTATTATCCAGGATTAAAATAAAAAATAAGAGAATCGAAAATCCTAAATATGATCACATCATAAATTAGGGTTTTATAAATTTTCAAATAAAATCTATTTATGGAAAAAATCATTTATTAATTATTTTAAACAATTAATAAATATATATTAAATGAACAATTCATTTAAAATGAATTTCAAAATAAACTCTTTATATCAAATTTAATTATATCACATATAATACTAGTTTTTCAAATTTATTTAATTATCAAATCCCATTCAATAATATAATAAATTTTTATTTATTCATCTCATGAACAAATAAAATAATAAAAACTATGAGCAATATTAAATAGATCTAATTTAATTCATCTCATGAATTAAATCATCCATTTAATTATCTTATAAAAATAAAATAAAAATTCCTAACCATGAGCTCTGATACCACTTGTAGGGGGATCCGGATAAAAATTTAAGCGGAAACTAGATCCCCTATATCTTAACACCATAGAAAGCATCAAAATTATCTAAGAGTTTTAGTCATATCACCTCGGTGAATTCTTTTCACCGGTGAAGCTTAATCCACTCGAACCGTCAGAACTCTTTGTAGAGATTTCCCCAAAAAAATACTAGAAGCTTGATCCTTGTTCTTCGCTTTCCCCACAAAGCTTCAGAATCTCCTTTGGAATTATAAAAGCAAGAGGAAGAAGATGGAGTAATGGTGTACACCTTCTATCACCAAAAGTACTAAGGTTCACAACCCTAGAAAAGCAAAACTCAATTTGTGTCGCGACCCAAAACCCACCCTAGGAGTTAGAGTGAATCGTGGACGACCAAATCATGACTTACATGACTTGCTTAACAAACAACCTGCAAAACACCCACAGAGCATATACAATAGAGGATAACAGCGGAAGCATAACTATAAGACACCGCGAAAGTCTAACGAACCTCTAAGTATATACACATGGTCCAAGTTTTATTACAAAGAAATCAAAACAAAGAAAGTGCGGACATGCCCACCAAAATACATGGATATAATCACTGATGCTCACCCACAGCTAATCCACTCAGAATCTAACACCACCTACTGATAACCCTCTACGGGAGGTTCCTCCAAAGGCTCCTCGACGTACTCCTCTTCCACCCATGGACCAGGAGCACAAACATCAAATGGAGCAGCAGCTCCCTCAGAACCTACCGACATAAGAAGTACGGCTGAGCATGGAATACTCAGGGGGTACCAAGCACTAACCAATAGTCATAGCATAAAAATGGCAATACATAAATCAGGAGCAATTCATATATGTTAGACGGAAACAATTCATATCATACAAGGAAGTAAAGCAATTTATAATCATGCTTGTATTTCGTAGAAAGCCGATAAAACCTTTTGAAAACATCGTGCACTTGACTTGGCTTGAAATATCTTTTCGTACTTGAAAGCTTGTCGTGTTTGTCTTGCTTGATCTTGTCGAGCATGTCGTACGTGTCATGTCATGCATGTCATGCGTGCTTGCTTGTGATCATGTAACTTGTGAGATACACTTGTGAGATATCCTTATGAGATGCGCTTGAGAGATGCCTTGAGAGGGAAGGGAGACCCTTCTTTATGCAATGCACTTGAGAGGGAAGGGAGACCCTTCTTCATGATATGTATGTACTTGCGAGGGAAGGGAGGCCCTTCTTCATGATATGCACTTGTGAGCGAGGGGAGACCCCTCGTGGAATGTTGGTTCTTGTTTTCTTGTGAAAAGCGAGGTAAAACATATCGTAGGGAGGTAAAACATATCGTAGGATATGTCCCACCTCTAACCATGGTCTTGAAAACCTCGGTAAATCATGTCATGCATGCCGTGCTCGTGGGAATCGTGTACATACTAGCATTTGAATTTAAATATGACATTTGGGTAATTCACAACACATATAACATCAATGATTGAGCAATATAATATTCACATCATTTAGGGAAAGCAAGAAAACACACTATCATAGGCCCTAGCAATATCCATAATTTATTAGGCATGCATTTCCTAATTTACAACTCACTTTATTCACCTTGGCATTTCATCAAACATGGTGAGTACATTATTTGTTAAGCCTATCACATGCTTTTCTAGGTGGGTTCATATTCACAACATGCTTGTATGTTTATTATTAGTGCAATGCCCTTCCCCATTTCATTCATTACATCATACACACGGCATCCAATCGCCAACACCCCTCTCCATTCACACCATTCACCATTTCAACTCATAATACATTTATGGATGAAAGAAAACAAGGAATACAAAGAATAAGGGGAGAAAGAAAAAGCTATAACTAGGAGGGTAGCAAAAGGTACCGTCCTTGATCAAGTGAGGACGAAATCCCCTTCCAAAAACAACCGTGAGTTGCTGCCCTAGCTTGAGGAGATGCTCCTCACGAGCTTGAGCCATGATCTTGGAGAAAAGCCGAACTTGAAGTGATCTAGGGTCTCAAAACCCCTTTGATTCTTCTCCAAAAGCAAAACCCTAGCTTAGGAAACCCTTTCTCCTCTCTTCTAATCCCCCAAATCTTCTAAGTGTTGAGAATGAGCCCTAAAGGCTCGGGCAAGACTCTTAAGGTAAGAGTAAACCGACCAAAAGACCATAATACCCTTACTGAAATTTCTGCAAAAACGCGAGTACCGAGCGATCGGTGTTAATGATCGATCGATCGGTTGCCTACCGAGCGATCGGTGTGTTGACCGAGCTCTCAACCAAAAATCATCTCTCTGGAAAATTTCCCCATACAAAAATCTTGGCCAGTCGATAGATACCGATCGATCGGTTTTGGACCGATCGATCGCTCCATGGACCGAGCGATCGGTGGTCTGCAGGTCCAAACTGTTTTGGCCATAACTTTTGACTCGTTCGTCCGATTTTGACGATTCAACTTGCGTTGGGTTCGTACTTCGAAAAGGAACATTTCTGACGTTTCAAAATTTCCAATTTCTTCCTTATTTATTAATTATACCTCTTTAAAGGCAAAATGGCAACGAAAGTGTCATGCATTAAATGTGAAAAGGTCCGGGGCTCTACAATTTGCACCACCTATATAGCTCACGAAAATCCCTAGGGGTCTCCCTAGGGTCTCACGGTTTGGAGAGAGAGAGGAGAGAAGAGAAAAAATTCTGGAGAAAAGTACTTTAAGGTCTAGGGTGTTGGGGTATTTATAGAGTAGGATCCTATCCTAATCCTACTCCAACTTGATCTTATCGAGTAGGATTTATTAATTAACAATAACTCTTATTATTAATTAAATAAAATCCTACTTAATCTATAACTACTTTAGTTATACTAATCCTACTAATTAAAGAGTCCCTATTATAAGAGGATTCCTTAATTAAAAGGGATAAGTCAACATCCTAACTCAAAGAAGGAAACCTAGTCAAACTAGGAGACCAACACCAAGGGGGGGCCTGAGCTTCTATGGGGCGTGGACTTTAGGAAGTTAAATCTCCCTTTTGCAATCTAATAACAATTCCATCTTAATCCTTAATGCAATCCAACCATTGGATTTAAATTCCATAATTAAGGGAATTATATTTCAACAATTATTCAATTAAACAAATCCTAATCCAATTAGGATTCTTCCAGTGGGCACCCCACCCTAGGGTTTAAACCCATGGGCTTTGGCCCATACTAAAGGTCCATAGTAAATGGATTTATGGATATGGGTCAATCCCATTTCCCCTTTAATTATGTTAATTAAATAATTATCAAAATAATCCTTATGTTTAAATTAACAATTAATTTAAACAATAGATTAACTTTTAATCTATTTAATTAAATGATTAATTTTTAATCACTTAAATAATTGATTAACTTTTAATCACTTATTGAGCTTGTATTTCTTATGTGAGCACCTCCACAGATTGCTCTGAGACATTCTTACCCTGGCTTACCCAATGTTATCCCATTGACCCTATACGGGAATTACATCGGAATTGCAAGTGACGTGAGATATCCATGTTATAATTGAATCCCAATGTATGAACATTTAACCAATACGGATCCCACCACATGAACTTTTGAATTCGATTTATCCTTCCAAATACATTATCCCTAATCGGCCTTCGAGATTGACATATCTAACCCATAGCCCATTGCAAATCATCCAGGTTTCCAAGACTTATGATTAAGCCATGAGAAACAATTTCTCTTGAAAAAAATTTTGAGAAAATCATTTTATAAGTATAATACCTTTTAATAAAAGTATATTTCAAAACTTATTTTGTTTTCCAAATTACCTGTGCAGGATTTGAACTCAATCAACTATCTTACCAGGAACTTGGATAATCTCTCAAATTAATGAGCATGGATTTCTTGTTTGAAATTCATCATGACTTGAACAACTTTCTGACTATCCAACTGTCATTGTATTGTATTCCCTAAGTTAGAAAATACGTTGGTGGAGTCAAAACAGTCAGATCACTGCTCAGTCATAGATGAATTCATCAGATCTAAGGATCATCGAAATCGTTCAATGTGAATGAGAGACCAACTATCTGATAGTATGTTTATGCAAGAGGTCTCTCATTGAATGCAATCAGTCAGTGTATATTTAAGCACCCATATGCTGATGTGTAGTCTCCACTATAATAGTTCGAGATAGAACTACATCTCAACTATTGAGCACATCTTAGCATTCTGGCAGCCATATAAGTGAAGTGCCCAGCTTCACCCACAGCTGTGACTATATAAGGTATAAGGAACCGGAAATTTATATTTGCCTATGATAATCTAATCACATAAATTTCCTACAATATATCCTATGTACCTTTGTCAATATCTCATATCGTATAAATCATCTCATGATCATTGTCAATTACCCATAATGAATACACAATAGATTAAGAAGAAGTCTTTATTAATCAAATTAATAAGAATCTAACAATCTAAATTACTTTTCTGGGCATCATGTCTAACACTAGGGTGTAGTCTGGGGACTAAGGTTTGTTAACCGAGGTGGTCAAGTTCACTGAAGTGGTTATGGTCTAGCCCGGAGGCTAAGGATTTGAGCCCGGGGGCTAAAGGTTGAGCTCGGAGGCCTAAGACTAAGTTTAACCATGGTTTAAGTTGGGTAATTGTGGTTAAGAGGGGGTTAACTATGGTTAAAGCTGATAATCATGGTTAAAAGATCCAACATCAGATTTTTTTGGTCTTCTACCATTTTCCAAATTTTTTGGGAATTTTGTAGATTTTTTCCAAGCTAGATGGGCTAACTAGGGTTAAAAGTTAATTGGGATTAAATTTAACCCTAGTTAAGGGCCTGGTCAAGCAGGAGGTGGGCCCAAGGCTGGGCCTAGAATGGCCTCCTACCAGGTTTGGGCCTTGTGCAAGGCCCCTGTCCTAATAAAATTGGGATTGGCGGTAATTATCGTACCTCCAATTCCAATCTCACAGAGATTAAAAATTACGGTAATTATTGTACCGCCAATTTCCATCTCACATAGGTTGGGAATGATGATAGAATAATTTCCGTAATTACTTGATTTTCAGGAACAGTGGCTTTGCAGCCATGATCAGGGTGAAGGTAGGTGCTCAGAGGGTCCCTGGACCCTTGGGGTGTTCAGAGGACCTACCTATGTCCTGGGCCTGGTCTGGATTAGGCGCATAGTGACCATTTTCAGGAAAATCAAAAAATCCTGAATTTCGGTAAACTATTTAATGACATTCTGGGTAGTTTTGCTTTTATGGCATTTTAACCGTGGTTAAGTTGGTTTGGCAAGTATACAGAGGTCATTGGTGATTAGGGGAGGCCTTAGGGACCTGGATCAGGCCCTAGAATGGACTAGGGGCACACTATATGAGGCCTGGAGCTACTAAAATGGACAAGGTCTAGAATGGAGGTACTGAGTTTATCGTCATATTGTTTTTTTTTTCCAGATCTCGAAATATGCTCCCATGGCATTGCGCCATAGTGCCACCAGAGGATCCCTCATAAGCTTGGGGTTCCCTGGAAGGCTAGTTGAGCCAAGGGAGATTAGTAGTGAGCCATGCTTAGCGTGTGAAGTAAGTGAAACTTTGATATTTCATGGGGAGCCCTTTGCCAATAGAGGGAGGCAAAGGAGCCCTCACTACTTATAAGAAACTAAAACCAGACCGTGGGCATTAACCAGGGTTGCACAAGCAGCAATGAAATAAAAGGAAAATGGAGGGGAAGGGGATTCCTACCCTCTAGATTCCAAGCTCTGATAATGGAGGACGAGGACAGCTAGGAGGGGAGACCGTACTAGAGAAGAAGGCCAAGGCACTTCCTCTAGGTTCCAGCCCAACTCATAGGGGTACAATGCATGGCGGCAGGATTAGAATTGGGCTTGTATAGGGATTTTCTGAGGGTTCTCAAAATTTCTATGAATTTTCCAATGTAGAAGAAGGCTTGAGGGGGAGGGTATTTATAGATTTAGGGGAGAACTTGGGTAGTTAGGGATTAGGAAGAAAGTGGAGGACACAAGGGAGGTGCAACAGGTGGTCCAAGGGAGGTGCCAGACCAATTCTACGTATTTTCTCTAGGAATAGTGGTAATTCCAGTACCGTTATTCCCCTAGAAGAAGGAAATGGTAATGACAGTAAAAGGATTACCGTCAGCTAGGGTTTGTGGGTTCATGCTTGGGCCTACAGGGTGGTCTGGTTCAGGTTTTTGTCCTTTGGGCCTGGGATTGGGCCTTGAGCCCATGGGTCAAGCTAGAGGGTTTAACTAGGGTTCAGCTAAGGCTAAGCGGAGGCTAGGCTGGGCTAGCTAGGGTTGAGCCTAGGGCTGAACCTAGGGCTTGGTTTAATCTGAGTTAAGGATTAGGGTTAGGTCATAGGGCTAGGTCTAGGCTAGGACTAGGTTATTGTTTAGGTTAGGGCTAAGTGTGGACTAAGCTTTGACCTAGAGTTAGGGTTTGAACTAGGGTTAGGCTAATGGTGGAGTCTAGGGTTGGACCTAGGGCTAAGGGTAGGTTAACCATGGTTAAGCCTATTAACCATGGTTAAGATGGGGTGTAAAAATGTGGTGCTTACACGTCTCTTGCTGGCTCTGTAGTTTTGTACTACCTTCATGCCGAGGGGAAGTTATCCGACCCGAGACGTTCATGATGACAAGGCGTATAACAACCGGAACAAGACATTCTTTTCTTATTCTGATGATGACTTCCTTGTATAGAGAAATGGGAGTCATTGCTTGCAGCCAGTATCCGGACCAGTAGCTAGTGCAGGGTCCCTTCTAGTATTTTTTTGGTTAAATTAGTAAGTATTTTCCTTCTACATATCCGAGAAGGGTGCTTACTGAAGCAGAGATGAACCTGCCATATCTAATCTACATAGCGGGCCAGATATCGAACCGATATAAACATTGGATTGAGGTGAAGGACATGTTCATCATCCCCGTTCTTTACAAGCCTCATCCTTTTAAAGGAACTTCTAAGCTCACCTGTGATGTTTCTCTGGTAGATGACACAAGTCTCGGCTTTACCGGTCGAGACTTTATTGTAGAGCCCCAGACTTTTTCATGCTTAATACATGGCACTTTTGTTGCCATTTTGCCTTTAAAGAGGTATAATTAACAAATAAGGATGAAATTGGAAATTTCGACACGTTAGAAATGTTCCTTTCCGAAGTACGAACCCAACGCAAGTTGAATCGTCAAAATCGGACGAACGAGTCAAAAGATATGGCCAAAACAGTCTGGACCTGAAGGCAATCGTAGCTCGGAAGGCGCTAAGGACGTAGCTCGGAAGGCGCTAAGAACGTAGCTCGGGAGGCACTAAGGACGTGCTCTGATAAGGCACGGACAACGCATAGACAACGTACTCTGATAACGTGCTCAGACAACGTGTGTGTTGTACAGCAAACAACGAGTACGTTGTACAGCTCACAACGTGTACGTTGTGCATCCGTTGTGCGACAGACAACGGGTACCTCGTGCAGCAGACAACGTGTGCGTTGTACGGCAAACAACGAGTACGTTGTACAGCTCACAATGGGTACGTTGTACATAAGACAACGGACAACGTGTTTGGCACTGTTCACAGCACAACATGTTTGGTACTGTTCACAGCACAATGTATTTGGCACTGTTCACAGCACAACGTGTTTGGCACTGTTCACAGCACAACGTGTTTGGCACTGTTCACAGCACAACGTGTTCAGCACTGTTCACAGCACAACGTGCTCAGCACTATTCACAGCACAACGTGTTCGGCACTATTCACACTCGTGTTTTCGCACAGATTTCAATAAATCCTATGTAGAGCCCCGGACCTTTTCACATTTAATGCATGACACTTTCGTTGCTATTTTGCCTTTAAAGAGGTATAATTAATAAATAAGGAAGAAATTGGAAATTCTGAAACGTTAGAAATGGTCGTCGGAAATTTCGAACCCAACGCAAGTTGAATCATCAAAATCAGACGAACGAGTCAAAAGTTATGGCCAAAACAGTTTGGACCTGCAGACCACCGATCGCTCGGTCCATGGAGCGATCGATCGGTCCAAAACCGATCGCTCGGAGGCTATCGACTGGTCAAGATTTTTGTATGGTAAAATTTTCCAGAGAGTGAAATTTTAACCGATCGCTCGGTTATGAAACCGATCGCTCGATTATGAAACCGATCGATCGGTAGGCAACCGATCGATCTGTCATTAACACCGATCGCTCGGTACTCGCGTTTTTGCAGAAATTTCAGTAAGGGTATTATGGTCTTTTGGTCGGTTCACTCTTACCTTAAGAGTTTAACCCGAGCCTTTAGGGCTTCATTTCGACACTTAGAGAGATTGGGAGATAAGAAGAGAGGAGAGGGCGATTCCTAGACCTAGGGTTTCCATGTTGGAGAGAAAACAAGGGGTTTTGAGACCCTAGATCACTTCAAGCTCGGCTCTTCTCCAAGATCTCGGCTCAAGCACTCGTGGAGAGCGTTCTCCAAGCTAGGGCAGCAGCTACACGGTCGTTTTGGAAAGGGGATTTCTTCCTCATTTCTTCAAGGTCGGTACTTCTTACTACCCTCCTAGTTATAGTTTCTCTTTTCCCCTTATTTCCCTTTTTTTTCCTTCATTTACACATGTATTATGAGATGGGTTGTGAATGGTGACTGGGAATGGTGAATGGAGATGAATGTGGGCGAATGGATGCCGTGTGGATGATGTGGTGAACGAATGGGAAAGGGCATTGTACTAATAATGAACATACAAGTGTGATGTGAGCATAACCCACCTAGAAAAGTGTAGAGCCCCGAACTTTTGACATTTATGCATGACACTTTCGTAGCCATTTTCCCTTTAAAGTAGTGCAATTAATAAATAAGGAAGAAATTGGAAATTCCGAAATGTCTGAAATGTTCCTTTTCGAAGTACGAACCCAACGCAAGTTGAATCGTCGAAATCCGACGAGCGAGTCAAAAGTTATGGCCGAAACAAGGAGGAAAAATATGGAATTTTACTGCAAGTTACGACCGATCGTACACACCCTACGAACGATCGTAGGTGAGTTACGATCAATCGTAGAATCTCAGGAATTGACAAAAGTTTCGGGTCGATATACGATCGATCGTGGATAATTTACGATGGATCGTAGTACAACTTACGATCGATCGTAGACAGGTTATGATCGATCGTAGATCGCGAATCCAGAAATTTTAATCGGATTTTTAGGGTTTCTTCACTACCTATAAAGGTTGCCCGAGCCTTTAGGGCTCTCATTCACACACCTAGATTATTTTTGAGAGTTAGAGAGAAAGGAGAAGGGGATCCTAACCTAGGGTTTGTTCTTGAAGGAGAAATCAAGGGTTTGATACCCTAGATCACCCCAAGCTTCGGTCAAGCTCGGGAGGACCACGTTCTCCAAGCTCGGTAGCATCTCACGCACGTTTTTGCAAAGGTTTTCTTCCCTATTCGGGTCGGTACTTCTTACTACCCTCCTAGTTATAGCTTCCCTTTTTCCTTTGTTTCTCCTTGTTTTCCTTCATTTATATATGTGTTATGAGATTGGTGGCATGAATGGTGAATGGAGATGGATGTTGGCGAATGGATGCCGTGTGGATGATGTGATGAACGAATGGGAAAGGGCATTGTACCAATAATGAACATACAAGTGTGATGTGAGCATAACCCACCTAGAAAAGCATGATCTAGGTTTAAGTGAATAATGAACACACCCCATGTTTGATGAAATGCCAAGGTGAACAAAATAAATGATAAATTAAGGGAACCCATGCTTAATTGCTCTTGAAAATTGTTAGGGTTCATGATAGTGTGTTTCTTACATTTCTTAAAATGCGTAGATTATTACTCACTTAAATTGTTATATGCTATGCTTTGTGAATTACCCCAAATTGCCATATTTAATTCTAAATGCAAGTATGTACACGATCTCACGAGCACGCATGAAATGACGTGATTTACCGATGTTTTAAGTATGGGGCGTAGAGGTGGGGCATATCCTAAGATATGTTTCACTTCGCTTTTGACAAGGGAAAGACAATCATGCATTTCATAGGGAAAGGTCTCCCATCCCCTCGCACGACATGCATAGCATCGCATGACACGCATAGCATAGCATGGCATGACACGCATCGCATGACACGCATAGCATAGCATCGCATGACACTCATGGCATGACATGACACGCATAGATGCTAGTTGCGACGGACTATGAATGGTAACTAGGCATACCCATCTGTATATAGGGTACTGGTTGCGACGGACTATGAACGGCAACTAGGCATATCATTCCGCATGGATGCTAGTTGCGACGGGCTATGAACGGCAACTAGTCATACACATTCTGCATGGATGCTAGTTGCGACGGACTATGAACGGCAACTAGGCATGTGAACATGTTTAAATTATGAAAATGCAAGCATGACAAGCATGACACGGTTAACAAGTTCCCAATCACGCAAAGGGTATTTCAAGTCAAGTCAAGTGCACGATGTTTTCAAGGATTTTATCAATCTTTCTTAATGCAAGCATGAATATAAATTGCTTTACTTCCTTGTATGATATAAATTGTTCCTATTCTATATATGCAATTTGTTTCCTACTTTATGCATGCTATCTGTATACTATGACTATTGGTTAGTATTTAGTACCCGCTGAGTATTCCATGCTCAGCCGTACTTCTTATGTCGGCAGGTTCTGAGGGAGCTACTGCTCCATTTGATGTTTGTGCTCCTGGTCCATGGGTGGAGGAGGAGTACGTCGAGGAGCCTTTGGAGGAACCTCCCATAGAAGGTTATCAGTAGGTGGTGTTAGATTCTGAGTGGATTAGCTGTCGCGCCCCAAAGCCCACCCTAGGAGTTAGAGTGAACTTTGGACGACTAATCATGGCTTACATGACTTGCTTGATGAACCAACCTGCAAAAACCCACAGAGCATATACAATAGAGGATAACAGCGGAAGTCTACCAAACCTCTATGTATATACATACACAAATCCAAGTTTATACAAAAAGCAATCCATAAGAAAGTGCGGACAGACCCGCCAAAATACGTGGATATAATCTCTCATCTCACCCACAGCTATTCACTCAGAATCTACAACCGCCTAATGGTAACCCTCTACGGGAGGTTCCTCTAAAGGCCCCTCGACATACTCCTCCTCCACCCATGGACCAGGAGCACAAACATCAACTGGAGCAGCAGCTCCCTCGGAACCTGCCGACATAAGAAGTACGGCTGAGCATGGAATACTCAGCGGGTACTAAATACTAACCAACAGTCATAGTATACAAATAGCATACATAAAGTAGGAAACAAATTTGCATATATAGAACAGGAACAATTTATATCATACAAGGAAGTAAAGCAATTTATATTCATGCTTGCATTCAGAAAGACTGATAAAACCCTTGAAAATATCGTGCACTTGACTTGACTTGAAATACCCTTTGCGTGATTGTGAACCTGTTAACCGTGTCATGCTTGCATCATGCATGCCATGTCATGTCATGCATGTCATGCGAGTATCATGCTTGCTTGTTCATAATTTAAACATGTTCACATGCCTAGTTGCCATTCATAGTCCCTTGCAACTAGTACCCTATATGCAGATGGGTATGCCTAGTTACCGTTCATAGCCCGTCGCAACTAGCATCCATGCGGAATGTGAATGCCTAGTTGCCGTTCATAGCCCGTCGCAACTAGCATCCATGCGTGTAATGCCATGCAGAGTTATGCGTGTCATGTGAATTCTATGCTATGCGTGTCATGCCATGCTATGCATGTCATGCGAGTATCATGCTTGCTTGTTCATAATTTAAACATGTTCACATGCCTAGTTGCCGTTCATAGTCCGTCGCAACTAGTACCCTATATGCAGATGGGTATTCCTAGTTACCGTTCATAGCCCGTCGCAACTAGCATCCATGCGGAATATGAATGCCTAGTTGCCGTTCATAGCCCGTCGCAACTAGCATCCATGCGTGTAATGCCATGCAGAGTTATGCATGTCATGTGAATGCTATGCTATGCGTGTCATGCCATGCTATGCATGTCATGCGAGGGGATGGGAGACCCTTCTTATGATAATGCATGATTGACTTGTCCTTGCCAAGAGCGAGGTAAAACATATCGTAAGATATGTCCCACCTCTAACCATGTTCTTGAAAACCTCGATAATTCATGTCATGCGTGACGTGCTCGTGGGAACCGTGTACATACTTGCATTTAAATTTAAACATGACCATTGGGTAATTTCACAACACATATAGCGTCAAAGATTAAGCAATTCAATATTCATAGCATTTAGGGAAAACAGGAAACACACTATCATAGGCCCTAGCAATATTCAGAATTTATTAGGCATGTATTTCCTAATTTACAGCTCACTGTATTCACCTTGGCATTTCATCAAACATGGTGTGTTCATTATGGATTTACCCTACAACATGCTTTCCTAGATGGTTTTACTCAATCATACATGTATGTTTATTATTGGAACAATGCCCTTCCCCGTTTTAATCATCACCACACAACCACTGGCATCCAATCACCCCTTACATCTCCATTCACCATTCACCATTTACCATTCATCCATCTCATAGCACATGTGTAAGTGAAAGAAAATAAAGAGAAATGAGGGGAAAAGAGGATCTATAACTAGGAGGGTAGTAAAAAGTACCGACCTTGAAGAAATGAGGGAGAAACCCTCTTTCCAAATGACTGTGAGTTGTTGCCCTAGCTTGGATCGCGAGCTCCACAATGCCTGAACCGAAATCTTGAAGAAAACGGGCTTGAGGTTGATCTAGGGTTTCAAAACCCCTTGATTTCTCTCCAAACTGGAAACCCTAGGTTGGAATCGCCTTCTCCTCTTTCTTCTATTCTCTCAAACTCTCTAAGTGTCGAATGATGCCCTAAAGGCTCGGGTTAAACTCTTAAGGTAAGAGTGAACTGACCAAAAGACCGTAATACCCTTACTGGGATTTCTGCAATGACGCGAGGACCTTGAATAGTGCTGAACACATTGTGTCGTGAATAGTGCCCACTCGTTGTGCGGTGAACAGTGCCAACTCGTTGTGCTGTGACCAGTGCCAACTCGTGGTGCTGTGAATAGTGCCAACTCGTGGTGTTGTGAATAGTGCCAACTCGTGGTGTTGTGAATAGTGCCAACTCGTGGTGCTGTGAATAGTGCCAACTCGTGGTGTTGTGAATAGTGCCAACTCGTGGTGCTGTCTTATGTACAGCGTGCCCGTGGTGAGTTGTACAACGTGCCCGTGGTGAGTTGTACGACGTGCCCGTGGTGAGTTGTACAACGTGTAGCACCCGGACTTTTTCATCCTTAATGAATAGCACCTTCATAGCTAATTGGCCGTTTTTGTAGTCTAATTAATAAATAAGGGAGAAATCAGAAATTCCAAAATGTCAAAATTGTTCGTGTTCGAAAGACGGATCCAACGCAAGTTGAATCGTCGAAATCCGACGAGCGAGTCAAAAGATATGGTCAAAACAGTCCAGACTTACAGAGCACCGATCGCTCGGTCCAGTCAGCGATCGATCGGTCCATAACCGATCGATCGGTAGCTATCGCACGGTCAGAAATTTTGTATGGGGAAATTTTCCAGAGAGTGAGTTTTTGACCGGTCGATCGGTCATAAACACCGATCGCTCGGTAGGCAACCGATCAATCGGTCATAACCACCGATCGCTCGGTCTTCGTGTTTTCAGAATTTTCATTAAGGGCTTTTTCGTCTGTTGGGGTTTAAACCCTTACCCATAAGGGCTTGCCCGAGCCTTTAGGGCTTCATTCACAGCACTTAAGGGATTTTGAGAGATAGAGAGAAAGGAGAAGGGGATTTGCAACTAGGGTTTTCCATTTGAGAAGGAATCAAAGGGGTTTAAGAACCCTAGCTCACCCAACTCGTTTTGCTTCAAGTTCAAGGCTCAAGCTCATGTGGGGTTCCCTTCTCAAGCTAGGGCAGCACTCTCTATGGTATTTTCAAGAGGGTTTCCTACCCAATCAAGTATAGTTTGAGTAAGGGCTTTCTTCTTCCAAGTTGGAGTTTAAATCAAGGTCTACACCAAGATCAAGCTTCGATTCAAGGTTAGTACACTCTACTAACTTTCTTTAGCAATAATCTAGTTTTTCCCCTTTGACATTATGTTGTTGGTCTTGTATCTTCCCTTACTTGAAATGTGCTATACTTCCTAAACCTAAACAAGATAAATGTGAATGTGGGGTTGTATGTATGAATGGTGGAGGTAGAGGCGATTGGATGCCGTTGGACGTGGTGAAATGTGGGTATGGAAAATGGTGGAAGGGCACTCTATGAATAATGAACATACTTGGATGTTGTGTTGGAAATTTATGCGCTAAAAATGGGAAATAAAACTACAAAAATGTTGTACACCGGATGTTTGATAATATGCCTAAACCAAGAATAAATGAAATTGATAAAGGAAATGGATGTAAGCTTTATGGAATTATTCTTGTAAACGATGACTTGACCAAATGCCATGTGATCACCTAAATGCTTACATGTTATACCATGAATTGAAATATGATGCGGTATCCCTCTTGTTACACGTGTCCCCATGATTGTCACTATTGGCACGCACACGAGCACACATGCATGCATGAAACCGGTTTTTTTCCGAGATTGTATTTATACATGTTGAATCAACAACAAAACAAGAACATGACAAGGAGGTTGGTAGCCCAAGGAAGGGTGCTAGCCTCTGGCTCACAAGAGAAATGGAACAAGAACATGGCAAGGAGGTTGGTAGCCCAAGGAAGGGTGCTAGCCTCTGGCTCACAAGAGAAATGGAACAAGAACATGACAAGGAGGTTGGTAGCCTAAGGAAGGGTGCTAGCCTCTGGCTCACAAGTATACAAGTCAAGAACAAATCAAGACATGAAATACAAGATAAGACACGACACACATACATGATTTGACCGAGACACGAAAAAGGTTTCCGAGACATGAGTTTTACCGAGGTTTTTGCATTCATACACGCATGTCAAGATATGGCTATGTATCTTATGCTTTCACTATTGCTTTAAATTAATATCTTGTATTGCTCACTGTTGTTATGCTTTCGCTATTGTTATGGTTAGCTAGTAGTTTGTACTCGCTGAGTATTCCATGCTCAACCGTACTTTTATGTCGGCAGGTACTGTGGATGTTCTCGACCCCGAGCCTTGGGTCGAGGAGGAGTATGTAGAGGAGAGGGAGCCACCTATCCCATGGCAGTCTCAGGAAGATGGGGACTTGGATGTGTGGCCATACCTCGACTACTGTTGAGAGGAGAGGGTTAGAGAGTTCCTTTTTGTATTTTGATAGGTGGGCATGTCCACCTTTACTTTGATTGTATTTGGTATATGTTAACTTGGAATACTATTTGGAGTTATAGAAGAAAAGAAAAAGTTGACTTATGCTTCCGCACTTATGTTTAGTTTTCGCGCTCTGATTATCATTGTATTATATTATGTTTAGCCTCTTGCATTACAGGATGGTTTGACAGGTACACGTAGTCACCTCTAAAGTATCCCTTAACTCCTAGGGGGTATTTTGGGGCGTGACACAACGTGCCCGTTGTGAGCTGTACAACGGATGCACACAGTATACCTTATCAGAGTACGTTGTCTGTGCTACGTTATCAGAGTACGACGTCAGAGCACGTCCTTAGTGCCTTCCGAGCTACGTCCTCAGTGCATAACCGAGCTACGTTTTCCTACAGGTTCAGACTGTTTTGGCCATATCTTTTGACTCGTTCATCCGATTTTGACGATTCAACTTGCGTTGTGTTCGTACTTCGAAGAGGAACATTTCTGACGTTTCAAAATTTCCAATTTCTTCCTTATTTATTAATTATACCTCTTAAAAATGGAAAATGACAACGAAAGTGTCATGTATTAAGCATGAAAAGGTCTGGGGCTCTACATCTTCTCCCCCTTACAAAAATTTCATCCTCGAAATTCAGACGATACTAGCATTACAAATCAAAACAGAATTACAAGTCCTACACAGACTTCATACAAAACTCATTCAATTAATTCTGGGTACTTTGCTTTGACTTCGGATTCACGCTCCCATGTAGCTTCTTCCCGAGCATGGTGTTGCCATTGCACAAGAACCAAAGGGATTGTCTTGTTGCGAAGTACCTGATCTCTTCGATCCAAAATCTGAACCGGCTTTTCAATCAAGGTGAGGTCCTCTCGAGCCTCCAACGGTTCCAAGTCTATGACATGCGAAGGACCCGCAATGTACTTCCAAAGCATAGACACATGGAAGACGTTGTGAACTGCGGCCATGTGAGGTGGAAGAGCTACTCGATAAGCAACTTCACCAACCCGGGTGATAATCTCAAAAGGCCCAACATACCGAGGACTGAGCTTGCCTCGTTTTCCAAATCTCATGATCCCTTTGCTAGGAGATACTTTCACAAAAACTTGATCCCCTACTTGAAATTCCAAGTCCCTACGGCGTGTGTCCGCATAGCTTTTCTGGCGATCTTGAGCGGCTTTCAATCGATCCCGAATGATCTTAACTGTGTTTGCAGTTTGCTCAATCAACTCCGGACCAAGTACTTTCCTTTCTCCTACCTCATCCCAATAGAGAGGAGACCTACAACTTCGCCCATACAAGGCCTCAAATGGTGCCATTTGAATACTTGCCTGATAGCTGTTATTATAGGCAAATTCAACCAAAGGCAAGTGCTCTTCCCAACTGCCTCTGAAATCCAACATACAAGCCCGAAGCATGTCTTCAATGACTTGGTTCACTCTCTCGGTTTGTCCATCCGTCTGTGGATGAAAAGCGGTGCTGAAATCAAGTCGGGAACACATAGCCTCCTGAAAGCTTTCCAAGAATCATGATGTGAATCTTGGATCCCGATCTGACACAATACTGACGGGCACTCCGTGTAACCTCACTACTTCCTTGATGTATAGAGCGGCCAACTGGCTAGAGTTGAAAGTAGTTCGGTAAGGTAAGAAGTGCGCAGACTTCGTCAGACGGTCTACTACAACCCAAATTGCATCTGGGCCCCTTGCCGTCTTTGGCAAGCCAACTATAAAATCCATGGATATGTTCTCCCATTTCCACTCGGGAATAGGAAGAGAATGCAATAGACCGGCGGGCCGCATGTGTTCTACTTTTACCTGTTGGCACACTAAGCACCGTGCTACATATTCCGTAACCTCCCTCTTCATCTTCCGCCACCAAAAGTGACTCTTGAGGTTCCGGTACATCTTTGTACCCCCTGGATGCACTGTGTACTTCGAACGGTGTGCTTCATCCAAAATTTCTCTTCGAAGATCTGCATTGGCTGGGACGCACAGTCTTCCCTTGAATGTGATAGCACCCCGACTAGTGAGAGAGAAGTCCTCACTACCCTTAGCAACTTCCTTGTCCCGATAAGCCAACAATTCAGCATCCATGGCTTGATATTCTTGGATCAAATCTATAATGTACGGCCGAACCGTAACATTTGCCAAGGTAGGACCACAGACAGAGTCATTCACACTGATGTAAAGATTTGCCAAATCTTCTAGTAGCTTCCATTCTTGAACCAACATATGTGCTAACAACCCTTGAGGTCTTCTACTCAAAGCATCAGCCACAACATTCGCTTTACCCGGGTGGTATTGAATGGTACAATCATAGTCCTTCAGAAATTCCATCCAACGCCTTTGCCTTAGATTCAACTCCTTTTGGGAAAAGAGGTACTTGAGGCTCTTGTGATTGGTAAATACATAGAACTCCACCCCATAAAGGTAATGACGCCAAATCTTAAGTGCAAACACGACCGCCGCAAGCTCCAAGTCGTGCGTGGGGTAATTCTTCTCATGCTCCTTCAACTGCCTTGATGCATAGGCAATGACTTTCTTGTGCTGCATGAGTACACACCCAAGTCCAACGTGTGAGGCATCACTATACACCTCATACCCAAAAGGCCCAGATGGCACAGTAAGGACCGGGGCTGTAGTAAGCCTCTTCTTCAGTTCCGTGAAACTGATCTCGCACTTATCACTCCATACAAACTTGGCGTTCTTCCTTGTCAGGTAAGTGAGCGGTGCTGCAAGGCTAGAGAAACCCTCTACGAATCTCCTGTAGTAGCCTGCCAATCCAAGAAAACTGCGTATCTCAGTAACACTCTTGGGCCTCGCCCAACTCATAACTGCTTCGATCTTCTTCGGATCTACCGAGATACCTTCTGCAGAAACAACGTGGCCTAGGAATGCCACCTCTTCCAACCAAAACTCACACTTGCTAAGTTTGGCGTATAGCTTGTGCTCTCTTAGCATTTCCGAAGCAAGGCATAGGTCGCGTGTGTGATCTTCCCGTGTCTGGGAATAGACCAAAATGTCATCAACAAATACAATCACACACCTATCAAGATATGGCCGGAACACCCGGTTCATCAAATCCATAAAGGCTGCCGGCGCGTTCGTGAGTCCAAAAGGCATCACCAAGAACTCGTAGTGTCCATACCGAGTCCTGAAAGTAGTTTTGGGAACGTCTTCCGCCTTAATCTTCAACTGGTGATAACCCGATCGAAGATCTATCTTCGAGAAAAATCTCGCTCCCTTCAACTGATCGAACAAGTCATCAATCCTAGGCAATGGATACCTATTCTTTATAGTGACTTTGTTCAATTGCCGGTAATCGACACACATCCGCATCGAGCCATCTTTCTTCTTAACAAACAACACTGGGGCACCCCACGGTGAGACACTTGGTCGAATGAAGCCAAGGCTTTGTAATTCTTCCAACTGAGTCTTCAACTCCTTAAGTTCAATCGGGGCCATCCTATATGGAGCCCTGAAAACAGGAGCTGTGCCTGGTGCAAGCTCGATCATAAACTCAATCTCCCTGTCTGGAGGCAATCCTGGCAACTCCTCTGGAAATACATCCAGGAACTCACTCACAACCGGAATAGTCGATGAGTCCTTTACGTCGGGGTTAGCTAAGCTCAACGCCGCAAAACGAGCAATAGATCTACTTTTCAACCCGCGAAAGTGGAATGGCTTTCCTTCTACTGGCTTGAAGAGTACCATTTTCTCAAAGCAAGCTACATGCCCATGATGTGCTGCTAACAAATCCATTCCCAATATAACATCAAAGTCTTGGAATCCAAGGACAATGAGACCAACCGCCAACTCGTGGCTTCCAACTTGGACCACACTATTTCTGTACATTTTATCTGCCAATACTGTTTTGCCGAAAGGAGTCAAAATGGCTAACTCCAGTTCTAGCTGACTTGGCTCTACGGAAAAGCCTTCTAAAAAACTCGGCAAGACAAACGAATGAGTAGACCCAATATCAATCAATACTCGAGCCAAACACTCATTGACTAGTAGGGTTCCTGAAATTTTAACTAATTACGTCAATCCATGCATCAACAGTGTATACATGTAGGTATATATACATATATAACATTTCAAGTACGTACACAATCAGTTTATATTTAGCAGTTTAATTTACGGATAATTAAATAAGCTACAACCGCGTACCTTGCACTACATCGTCAGATGCAAGTGCATCACCCTCTGTCAAGGCAAAAACTCGCCCCTGGTTTGCCTGGCGAGACTGTGGTGTAGACCGGGTAGTCTGAGATGACGCCTGATATGATCCTGCTGGGCATGCTGGTGGACTAATCACCTGAGACTGGCCTGGTAAATGCCGACTGGGGCAATCCCTGATCATATTGCCCTGGCGACCACAATGAAAACATCCACCCGATGCCCTTCAGTAATCCCCTGCCGGGTGCCTTCGGCCGCATGAAGTGCAGACCTCGTGTGCTTAAGTCGGAGGGGCCGGAGGTGGAGCATACCTCATCGTCTGAGGTGCAACAGGCCGTGGGGCTGGAAGAGCCTGAGGTCTCGGCGCCTGAGGCACATACTGCCGGGAAGCTGGAGGCGCATAAGATGGCCTCATCGGTGGTGCTGGCCACGCATACTGATAAGGACCAGTCCGGGCCCGCCTCTCTAGAGGTGCTGAACTACTGGATTGGCCTCTCGCCAACACCCTCTTCTTGGACACTGTCTCTGAATTGGCCTCGACCAATAAGGCCTTGTCTACTACCTCAGGGTAGGTAGCATGTCTGAAAACTGAAACCTTCTCCATGATAACATCCTTGAGCCCTTGCTCAAACCTTCTTGCCTTCATTGCCTCGGTGGCAACCATGTGAGTCGCGAAGCGTGATAGCTCCGAGAACTTGGCCTCATAAGCGGCCACAGACATCGAACCTTGCTCAAGGTTGATGAATTCTCTCTCTTTCTTTTCCTGTGCTCCAATCGGAAAATACTTCTTGTAAAAAGTATCCTTGAACTCCTCCTAAGTCCAAGGTAGACCCTGCATGGTCAGATCTCGCATCCTCAATGCGGACAACCACCAATGGTGGGCTTCACCCTCTAGCATGAAAGCTGCCCATGCTACTCTCTCCTCCTCTGTAGGCGAGAGGACCGCAAAGATCTTCTCCATCTGGAGGATCCATGCCTCTGCAGCAAGAGGGTCCACACTCCCATGGAATGGTGGAGGCCTCAATCTCCTGAATGCCTCAACTCCAGCGGTACGATGTACTGGAGCTGCGGGTGGTGGAGTAGGTGCCGCCGACGATGGTATAGCTTGCCGAGCCGCCAGTATGGTGAGTGTCTCAGCAATAGAGCCTAAGACCTGAGAGAGGTCCGGCTGCTCATCCTCATCTCTGGAAGAAGATGAAGCTCTGGTGTGTGGTCCGCGACCCCGCGTGCCCCGCCTCATGGCTAAAGTCCTGAGAACAATAGCATCACATGAGTCTCACTTGAAACCACAGTTTATTTCAATGTCGTTTCACAATAATTCAATTTGTATTAGTTGTATAATACTAATATACATCACATCAAGTCATCAAAGCATTCATCACCTTATACTTATACTTTAGTGTTCTAGCGTACCTAGGACTCGTACTTGGTTGAAACAACCATTTTGACTAAGACTAAAGTTTAGTCTTACGCTTGGATCAAGACTCTCTTCCAACTTACTTTCTTCCTAACTTGTTTCCTGACATATGCTCTTGTCAAGCCGTGGTATAAGATTCTAAGTGACCCTAGAGACCTAAAGCCTAGGCTCTGATACCACTTCTGTCGCGCCCCAATACCCACCCTAGGAGTTAGAGTGAACTTTGGACGACTAATCATGGCTTACATGACTTGCTTGACGAACCAACCTGCAAAAACCCACAGAGCATATACAATAGAGGATAACAGCGGAAGCCTACCAAACCTCTATGTATATACATACGCAAATCCAAGTTTATACAAAAAGCAATCCATAAGAAAGTGCGGATAGACCCGCCAAAATACGTGGATATAATCTCTCATCTCACCCACAGCTATTCACTCAGAATCTACAACCGCCTAATGGTAACCCTCTACGGGAGGTTCCTCCAAAGGCCCCTCGACGTACTCCTCCTCCACCCATGGACCAGGAGCACAAACATCAACTGGAGCAGCAGCTCCCTCGGAACCTGCCGACATAAGAAGTACGGCTGAGCATGGAATACTCAGCGGGTACTAAATACT
This sequence comes from Tetracentron sinense, assembly GCA_015143295.1. Lineage (NCBI taxonomy): Eukaryota > Viridiplantae > Streptophyta > Magnoliopsida > Trochodendrales > Trochodendraceae > Tetracentron > Tetracentron sinense. Next base: position 11,800,285 of record CM026562.1, on the reverse strand, counting down.
AACCAACAGTCATAGTATACAGATAGCATACATAAAGTAGGAAACAAATTTGCATATATAGAACAGGAAAAATTTATATCATACAAGGAAGTAAAGCAATTTATATTCATGCTTGCATTCAGAAAGACTGATAAAACCCTTGAAAACATCGTGCACTTGACTTGACTTGAAATACCCTTTGCGTGATTGTGAACCTGTTAACCGTGTCATGCTTGTCATGCTTGCATCATGCGTGCCATGTCATGTCATGCGTGTCATGCGAGTATCATGCTTGCTTGTTCATAATTTAAACATGTTCACATGCCTAGTTGCCGTTCATAGTCCGTCGCAACTGGTACCCTATATGCAGATGGGTATGCCTAGTTACCGTTCATAGCCCGTCGCAACTAGCATCCATGCGGAATGTGAATGCCTAGTTGCCGTTCATAGCCCGTCGCAACTAGCATCCATGCGTGTAATGCCATGCAGAGTTATTTGTGTCATGTGAATGCTATGCTATGCGTGTCATGCCATGCTATGCATGTCATGCGAGTATCATGCTTGCTTGTTCATAATTTAAACATGTTCACATGCCTAGTTGCCATTCATAGTCCGTCGCAACTAGTACCCTATATGCAGATGGGTATGCCTAGTTACCGTTCATAGCCCGTTGCAACTAGCATCCATGCGGAATGTGAATGCCTAGTTGCCATTCATAGCCTGTCGCAACTAGCATCCATGCGTGTAATGCCATGTAGAGTTATGTGTGTCATGTGAATGCTATGCTATGCGTGTCATGCCATGCTAGCATGTCATGCGAGGGGATGGGAGACCCTTCTTATGATAATGCATGATTGACTTGTCCTTGCCAAGAGCGAGGTAAAACATATCGTAGGATATGTCCCACCTCTAACCATGTTCTTGAAAACCTCGATAATTCATGTCATGCGTGACGTGCTCGTGGGAACCGTGTACATACTTGCATTTAAATTTAAACATGACCATTGGGTAATTTCACAACACATATAGCGTCAAAGATTAAGCAATTCAATATTCATAGCATTTAGGGAAAATAGGAAACACACTATCATAGGCCCTAGCAATATTCAGAATTTATTAGGCATGTATTTCCTAATTTACAGCTCACTGTATTCACCTTGGCATTTCATCAAACATGGTGTGTTCATTATGGATTTACCCTACAACATGCTTTTCTAGATGGTTTTACTCAATCATACATGTATGTTTATTATTGGAACAATGCCCTTCCCCGTTTTAATCATCACCACACAACCACTGGCATCCAATCGCCCCTTACATCTCCATTCACCATTCACCATTTACCATTCATCCATCTCATAGCACATGTGTAAGTGAAAGAAAATAAAGAGAAATGAGGGGAAAAGAGGATCTATAACTAGGAGGGTAGTAAAAAGTACCGACCTTGAAGAAATGAGGGAGAAACCCTCTTTCCAAATGACTATGAGTTGCTGCCCTAGCTTGGATCGCGAGCTCCACAATGCCTGAACCGAAATCTTGAAGAAAACGGGCTTGAGGTTGATCTAGGGTTTCAAAAACCCCTTGATTTCTCTCCAAACTGGAAACCCTAGGTTGGAATCGCCTTCTCCTCTTTCTTCTATTCTCTCAAACTCTCTAAGTGTCGAATGATGCCCTAAAGGCTCGGGTTAAACTCTTAAGGTAAGAGTGAACTGACCAAAAGACCGTAATACCCTTACTGGGATTTCTGCAATGACGCGAGGACCGTGAATAGTGCTAAACACATTGTGTCGTGAATAGTGCCCACTCGTTGTGCGGTGAATAGTGCCAACTCGTGGTGCTGTGAACAGTGCCAACTCGTGGTACTGTGAATAGTGCCAACTCGTGGTGTTGTGAATAGTGCCAACTCGTGGTGTTGTGAATAGTGCCAACTCGTGGTGCTGTGAATAGTGCCAACTCGTGGTGTTGTGAATAGTGCCAACTCGTGGTGCTGTCTTATGTACAGCGTGCCCGTGGTGAGTTGTACAACGTGCCCGTGGTGAGTTGTACAACATGCCCGTTGTGAGCTGTACAACGGATGCACACAGTATACGTTATCAGAGTACGTTGTCTATGCTACGTTATCAGAGTACGACGTCAGAGCACGTCCTTAGTGCCTTCCAAGCTACGTCCTCAGTGCATAACCGAGCTACATTTTCCTACAGGTTCAGACTGTTTTGGCCATATCTTTTGACTCGTTCATCCGATTTTGACGATTCAACTTGCGTTGTGTTCGTACTTCGAAGAGGAACATTTCTGACATTTCAAAATTTCCAATTTCTTCCTTATTTATTAATTATACCTCTTAAAAATGGAAAATGACAACGAAAGTGTCATGTATTAAGCATGAAAAGGTCTGGGGCTCTACATTAGCTGTGGGTGAGCACGAGTGATTATATCCATGTATTTTGGTGGGCATGTCCGCACTTTCTTTGTTTTGATTTCTTTGTATTAAACTTGGACCATGTGTATATACTTAGAGGTTGTTAGACTTCCGCTGTGTTTTATAGTTATGTTTCCGCTGTCATCCTCTATCGTATATGCTCTGTGGGTTGTTGTAGGTTGGTTTGTCAAGCAAGTCATGTAAGCCATGTTTAGTCGTCCAAAGTTCACTCTAACTCCTAGGGTGGGTTTTGGGTCACGACAGAAGTGGTATCAGAGCTTAGGCTTTAGGTCTCTAGGGTCACTTAGAATCTTATACCACGGCTTGCCAAGAGCATATGTTAGGAAACAAGTTAGGAAGGAAGTAAGTCGGAAGAGAGTCTTGATCCAAGTGTAAGACTAAGCTTTAGTCTTAGTCTAAAATGGTTGCTTTAACCAAGTACGGTCCTAGGTACGCTAGAACGCAAAAGTATAAGTATAATGTGATGAATACTCTGATGACTTGATGTGATGTATATTAGTATTATACAACTAATACAAATTGAATTATTGTGAAACGACATTGAAATAAACTGTGGTTTCAAGTGAGACTCATGTGGTGCTATTGTTCTCAGGACTTTAGTCATGAGGCGGGGCACACGGGGTCGTGGACCACATACCAGAGCTTCCTCTTCTTCACGGGATGAGGATGAGCAGCCGGACCTCTCTCAGGTCTTAGGCTCTATTGCTGAGACACTCGCTATACTGGCGGCTCGGCAGGCTATACCATCATCGGCGGCACCTACTCCACCGCCCGCAGCTCCAGTACATCGTACCGCAGGAGTTGAGGCATTCAGGAGATTGAGGCCTCCATCCTTCCACGGGAGTGTGGACCCTCTTACTGCGGAGGCATGGATCCTCCAGATGGAGAAGATATTTGCGGTGCTCTCTCCTACGAAGGAAGAGAAAGTAGCATGGGCAGTCTTCATGCTAGAAGGTGAAGCCCACCATTGGTGGTTGTCCGCATTGAGGATACGGGACTTGACCATGCAAGGTCAACCGTGGACTTGGGAGGAGTTCAAGGATACGTTCTATAAGAAGTATTTCCCAGTTGGAGCTCGGGAAAAGAAAGAGAGAGAATTCATCAACCTTGAGCAAGGTTCGATGTCTGTGGCCGCTTATGAGGCCAAGTTCTCAGAATTGTCGAGGTTTGCGCCTCATATGGTTGCTACTGAGGCAATGAAGGCGAGAAGATTTGAGCAAGGGCTCAAGGATGTTATTATAGAGAAGGTTTCCGTTTTCAGGCATGCTACCTACCCTGAAGTGGTAGACAAGGCCTTATTGGTCGAGGCCAATTCTGAAGCGGTGTCTAAGAAGAGAGAGTTGGCGAGAGGCCAAGCCGGTAGTTCAGCACCTCCAGAGAGGCGGGCTCGTACCGGCCCTTATCAGTATACATGGCCAGCACCACCGATGAGGCCGACTTATGCGGCCCCAGCACCATGACAGTACGTGCCACAGGCACCTCGACCTCAGGCTCTCCCGGCCCCATGGCCAGTTGCACCTCAGGTGGCGAGAAATGCTCCACCTCAGGCCCCTCCTACCCGCTCACACGAGGCCTGCCCTTCATGCGGCCGAAGGCACCCAGCGGGAGATTGCCTAAGAGCATCGGGTGGATGTTTTCACTGTGGTCGCCAGGGCCACGTGATCAGGGATTGCCCTACCCGGCATTTACCAGGCCAGTCTCAGGGGATTAGGCCACCAGCACGCCCAGCAGGATCGTATCAGGCGTCATCTCAGACTACCCGATCTACACCTCAGTCTCGCCAGGTGAACCAGGGGCGTGTGTTTGCTTTGACAGAGGGTGATGAACTTGCATCTGATGATGTGGTGGAAGGAACCCTACTAGTCAATGAGTATTTGGCTCGAGTGTTGATTGATACCGGGTCTACTCATTCATTTGTCTCGCCGAGTTTTTCAGAAGGCTTTTCTGAGGAGCCTAGACAGCTAAAACCAGAGTTAGCCATTTCGACTCCCCTCGCCAAAACAGTGTTGGAAGATAAAGTGTATAGAAATAGTGTGGTCCAAGTTGGAAGCCACGAGTTGGCGGTTGATCTCATCGTTCTTGGATTTCAAGACTTTAATGTTATATTGGGAATGGATTGGTTAGCATCACATCATGGGCATGTAGCTTGCTTTGAGAAAATGGTACTCTTCAAGCCGGTAGAAGGAAAACCATTCCACTTTCGTGGGTTGAAAAGTAGAGATATTGCCCGCTTTACGGCGTTGAGCTTAGCTAACCCTGAAGCAAAGGACTCATCGACTATTCCAGTTTTGAGTGAATTCCTGGATGTATTTCCAGAAGAGTTGCCGGGATTGCCTCCAGATAGGGAGATTGAGTTTGTGATCGAGCTTGCACCAGGCACAGCTCCTGTTTTCAGAGCTCCATATAGAATGGCCCCTATTGAACTCAAGGAGTTGAAGACTCAGTTGGAGGAATTGCAAGGCCTTGGCTTCATTCGACCAAGTGTCGCACCGTGGGGTGCCCCGGTGTTGTTTGTTAAGAAGAAAGATGGCTCGATGCGGATGTGTGTCGATTATCGGCAATTGAACAAAGTCACTATAAAGAATAGGTATCCCTTGCCTAGGATTGATGACTTGTTCGATCAGTTGAAGGGAGCGAGATTTTTCTCAAAGATAGACCTTCGATCGGGTTATCACCAGTTGAAGATCAAGGTGGAAGATGTTCCCAAAACTGCTTTCAGGACTCGGTATGGGCACTACGAGTTCTTGGTGATGCCTTTTGGACTCACGAATGCGCCGGCAGCCTTTATGGATTTGATGAACCGGGTGTTCCGGCCATATCTTGATAGGTGCGTGATTGTATTTGTTGATGACATTTTGGTCTATTCCCAGACACGGGAAGATCACACACACGACCTATGCCTTGCTTTGGAAATGCTAAGAGAGCACAAGCTATACGCCAAACTTAGCAAGTGTGAGTTTTGGTTGGAAGAGGTGGCATTCCTAGGCCACGTGGTATCAGCGGAAGGCATTTCGGTGGATCAAAAGAAGATAGAGGCAGTTATGAGTTGGGCGAGGCCCAAGAGTGTCACGGCAATACGCAGTTTTCTTGGGTTGGCAGGCTACTATAGGAGATTCGTAGAGGGTTTCTCTAGCCTTGCAGCACCGCTCACTTACCTGACAAGGAAGAACGCCAAGTTTGTATGGAGTGATAAGTGCGAGATCAGTTTCACGGAACTGAAGAAGAGGCTTACTACAGCCCCTGTCCTTACTGTGCCATCCGGACCTTATGGGTATGAGGTGTATAGTGATGCCTCACACGTTGGACTTGGGTGTGTACTCATGCAGCACAAGAAAGTCATTGCCTATGCATCAAGGCAGTTGAAGGAGCATGAGAAGAATTATCCCACGCACGACTTGGAGCTTGCCGCGGTCGTGTTTGCACTTAAGATTTGGCGTCATTACCTTTATGGGGTGGAGTTCTATGTGTTCACTGATCACAAGAGTCTCAAGTATCTCTTTTCCCAAAAGGAGCTGAATCTAAGGCAACGGCGTTGGATGGAAATTTTGAAAGAATATGATTGTACCATTCAATACCACCCGGGTAAAGCAAATGTAGTGGCCAATGCTTTGAGTAGAAGACCTCCGGGGTTATTAGCATGCATGTTAGTGCAAGAATGGAAGCTACTTGAAGATTTGGAAAATCTGGACATCAGTGTGAATGACTCTGTCCGTAGTCCCATCTTGGCAAATGTCACAGTTCGGCCATACATTATAGATTTGATCCAAGAATACCAAGCCTCAGATGCTGAATTGTTTGCTTATCGGGACAAGGAAGTTGCTAAGGGTAGTGAGGACTTCTCTCTCACTAGCCGAGGTGCTATCACATTCAAGGGAAGGCTGTGTGTTCCAGCCAATGGAAATCTTCGGGGAGAGATTATGGATGAAGCCCACCGGGCAAGGTATACTGTGCATCCAGGGGGTACGAAGATGTACCGGAACCTCAAGAGTCACTTTTGGTGGCGGAATATGAAGAGGGAGGTTGCGGAATATGTAGCACGGTGCTTGGTGTGCCAACAGGTGAAAGCAGAACACATGCGGCCCGCAGGTCTATTACAGTCCCTTCCGATTCCCGAGTGGAAATGGGAGAACATATCCATGGATTTCATAGTAGGCTTGCCAAGGACGGCAAGGGGCTCAGATGCGATATGGGTAGTGGTGGACCGTCTGACGAAGTCTGCGCACTTCCTACCCTACCGAACTACTTTCAACTCTAGCCAGTTGGCCGCTCTATACATCAAGGAAGTGGTGAGGTTACACGGAGTGCCCGTCAATATTGTGTCGGATCGGGATCCAAGATTCACGTCCAGATTTTGGAAAAGTTCCAAGATGCTATGGGTTCCCGACTTGATTTCAGCACTTCTTTTCATCCACAGACAGATGGACAAACCGAGAGATTGAACCAAGTCATTGAAGACATGCTTCGGGCTTGTATGTTGGATTTCAGAGGCAGTTGGGAAGAGCACTTGCCTTTGGTTGAATTCGCCTATAATAACAGCTATCAGGCGAGTATCCAAATGGCACCATTTGAGGCCTTGTATGGGCGAAGTTGTAGGTCTCCTCTCTATTGGGATGAGGTAGGAGAAAGGAAAGTACTTGGTCCGGAGTTGATTGAGCAAACTGCAGGCACAGTTAAGATCATTCGGGATCGATTGAAAGCCGCTCACGATCGCCAGAAAAGTTATGCGGACACGCGCCGTAGGGACTTGGAATTTCAAGTAGGGGATCAAGTTTTTGTGAAAGTATCTCCTAGCAAAGGGATTATGAGATTCGGCAAAAGAGGCAAGCTTAGTCCTCGCTATGTTGGACAGTTTGAGATTATCACGCGGATTGGTGAAGTTGCTTATCGAGTAGCTCTTCCACCTCACATGGCCGCGGTTCATAATGTTTTCCTCGTGTCTATGCTTCGGAAGTACATTGCGGACCCTTCGCATGTACTAGAATTGGAACCGTTGGAAATTCGAGAAGATCTCACGTTGGTTGAGAGGCCGATTCACATATTGGATCGGAGAGATCAAGTGCTTCGCAACAAGACAATCCCTTTGGTTCTTGTGCAATGGCAACACCATGCTCGGGAAGAAGCTACATGGGAGCATGAAGCCGAAGTCAAAGCGAAGTACCCGGAATTGTTTGAATGAAATTTTGTATAGGTTTTGTATACGTAGCTTGTAATATTGTTTGATTCTGTAATGCATGTCTCGTCCAAATTTCGAGGACAAAATTTTTGTAAGGGGGGGAGGATGTAGAGCCCCGAACTTTTGACATTTATGCATGACATTTTCGTAGCCATTTTCCCTTTAAAGTAGTGCAATTAATAAATAAGGAAGAAATTGGAAATTCCGAAACGTCAAAAATGTTCCTTTTCGAAGTACGAACCCAACGCAAGTTGAATCGTCGAAATCTGACGAGCGAGTCAAAAGTTATGGCCGAAACAAGAAGGAGGAAAAATATGGAATTTTACTGCAAGTTACGACCGATCGTACACACCCTACGAACGATCGTAGGTGAGTTACGATCGATCGTAGAGGTTACGATCGATCGTAGAATCTCAGGAATTGACAAAATTTTCGGGTCGATATACGATCGATCGTGGATAATTTACGATGGATCGTAGTACAACTTACGATCGATCGTAGACAGGTTACGATCGATCGTCGATCGCGAATCCAGAAATTTTAATCGGATTTTTAGGGTTTCTTCACTACCTATAAAGGTTGCCCGGGCCTTTAAGGCTCTCATTCACACACCTAGAGTATTTTTGAGAGTTAGAGAGAAAGGAGAAGGGGATCCTAAGCTAGGGTTTGTTCTTGAAGGAGAAATCAAGGGTTTGATACCCTAGATCACCCCAAGCTTCGGTCAAGCTCGGGAGGATCACGTTCTCCAAGCTCGGTAGCATCTCACGCACGTTTTTGCAAAGGTTTTCTTCCCTATTCGGGTCGGTACTTCTTACTACCCTCCTAGTTATAGCTTCCCTTTTTCCTTTGTTTCTCCTTGTTTTCCTTCATTTATATATGTGTTATGAGATTGGTGGCATGAATGGTGAATGGAGATGGATGTTGGCGAATGGATGCCGTGTGGATGATGTGATGAACGAATGGGAAAGGGCATTGTACCAATAATGAAAATACAAGTGTGATGTGAGGATAACCCACCTAGAAAAGCATGATCTAGGTTTAAGTGAATAATGAACACACCCCATGTTTGATGAAATGCCAAGGTGAACAAAATAAATGATAAATTAAGGGAACCCATGCTTAATTGCTCTTGAAAATTGTTAGGGTTCATGATAGTGTGTTTCTTACATTTCTTAAAATGCGTAGATTATTACTCACTTAAATTTTTATATGCTATGCTTTGTGAATTACCCCAAATTGCCATATTTAATTCTAAATGCAAGTATGTACACGATCTCACGAGCACGCATGAAATGATGTGATTTACAGATGTTTTAAGTATGGGGCGTAGAGGTGGGGCATATCCTAAGATATGTTTCATTCGCTTTTGACAAGGGCAAGACAATCATGCATTTCATAGGGAAAGGTCTCCCATCCCCTCGCACGACATGCATAGCATCGCATGACACGCATAGCATAGCATGGCATGACACGCATCGCATGACACGCATAGCATAGCATCGCATGACACTCATGGCATGACATGACACGCATAGATGCTAGTTGCGACGGACTATGAACGGCAACTAGGCATACCCATCTGCATATAGGGTACTGGTTGCGACGGACTATGAACGGCAACTAGGCATATCATTCCGCATGGATGCTAGTTGCGACGGGCTATGAACGGCAACTAGTCATACACATTCTGCATGGATGCTAGTTGCGACGGACTATGAACGGCAACTAGGCATGTGAACATGTTTAAATTATGAAAATGCAAGCATGACAAGCATGACACGGTTAACAAGTTCCCAATCACGCAAAGGGTATTTCAAGTCAAGTCAAGTGCACGATGTTTTCAAGGGTTTTATTAGTCTTTCTGAATGCAAGCATGAATATAAATTGCTTTACTTCCTTGTATGATATAAATTGTTCATGTTCTATATATGCAATTTGTTTCCTACTTTATGTATGCTATCTGTATACTATGACTATTGGTTAGTATTTAGTACCCGCTGAGTATTCTATGCTCAGCCGTACTTCTTATGTCGGCAGGTTCTGAGGGAGCTGCTGCTCCATTTGATGTTTGTGCTCCTGGTCCATGGGTGGAGGAGGAGTACGTCGAGGAGCCTTTGGAGGAACCTCCCGTAGAGGGTTATCAGTAGGTGGTGTTAGATTCTGAGTGGATTAGCTGTGGGTGAGCACGAGTGATTATATCCATGTATTTTGGTGGGCATGTCCGCACTTTCTTTGTTTTGATTTCTTTGTATTAAACTTGGACCATGTGTATATACTTAGAGGTTGTTAGACTTCTGCTGTGTTTTATAGTTATGTTTCCGCTGTCATCCTCTATCGTATATGCTCTGTGGGTTGTTGTAGATTGGTTTGTCAAGCAAGTCATGTAAGCCATGTTTAGTCGTCCAAAGTTCACTCTAACTCCTAGGGTGGGTTTTGGGTCGCGACAAAAAGCATGACTTAAGTTTAAAGGAATAATGAATAATGAACACACCATGTTTGATGAAATGCCAAGGTGAATAAAGTGAGTTGTAAATTAGGAAATGCATGCCTAATAAATTATGGATATTGCTAGGGCCTATGATAGTGTGTTTTCTTGCTTTCCCTAAATGATATGAATATTACATTGCTCAATCATTGATGTTATATGTGTTGTGAAATTACCCAAATGTCATGTTTAAATTCAAATGCAAGTATGCACACGATCCCACAAGCACGGCATGCATGACATGAATTTACCGCGGCTTTCAAGAACAAGGTTGAGAGGTGGGACATATCCTACGATATGTTTTACCTCGCTTTTCACAAGAAAACAAGAACAAACATCCCACAAGGGGTCTCCCCTCACTCACAAGTGCATATCATGAAGAAGGGCCTCCCTTCCCTCGCAAGTACATACATATCATGAAGAAGGGTCTCCCTTCCCTCGCAAGTGTATTGCATAAAGAAGGGTCTCCCTTCCCTCTCAAGGCATCTCACAAGTGCATCTCACAAGTTACATGATCACAAGCAAGCACGCATGACATGCATGACATGACACAATATACAAGAATCAAGCAAGATAGACAAGACGAGCTTTCAAGTACGAAAAGATATTTCAAGCCAAGTCAAGTTCACGATGTTTTCAAGAGGTTTCATCGGCTTTCTACAAATTACAAGCATGATTATAAATTGCTTTGCTTCCTTGTATGATATGAATTGTTTCCTTCTAACATGTATGAATTGCTCCTGAATTATGTATACTATCTGTATGCTATGACTATTGGTTAGTATTTAGTACCCGCTGAGTATTCCAAGCTCAGCCGTACTTCTTATGTCGGCAGGTGATGGCGGAGCAGCTGTTCCTTTTGATGTCTGTGCTCCGAGCCCTTGGGTGGAGGAGGAGTACATCGAGGAACCTTTGGAGGAACCTCCAGTAGAGGGTTACCATTAGGTGGTTGTAGCTTCTGAGTGAATAGCTGTGGGTGAGATGAGAGATATACATTCATGTATTTTGGCGGGTCTGTCCGCACTTTCTTTTGGTTACTTTTGTATAAACTTGGATTCGTATATACATAGAGGTTTGATTAGACTTCCGCTGTGCTATGTTAGAGTATGTTTCCGCTGCTTACATCCTCTTTGTATATGCTCTGTGGGTTTTTACAGGTTGGTTTGTCAAGCAAGTCATGTAAGCCATGATTAGTCATCCAAAGTTCACTCTAACTCCTAGGGTGGGTTTTGGGTCGCGACATTTATAATGATGATGAGTCTTCATCCAGCCAAGTTGATGTGGTGTTTGGGTAAAGAATGCTTCATTGAGCCGTATTATCCAAGTCGAATCGACAGACAATTTGGGTATGACTAGGCCAAGCCACCAGCTTTGGTAAATATTGACCTTACATTGGGTGACTTCCATCAGATAAAGCAGGAGTGGAATTATCTGATACTTATCAACACCAAATCAAAATTTTACATCCCATCTCAGGCGTAGGAAGGTGGCCTTCGCATAGATTCTCCACATGGTGGTTGAACTTCACCTCTGCTTATTTGAAGCGAGGTGGCCATGACATCCCAGTTGTTATTTTGAAGGAACATCTGGTGAAGATTATAGCTAATGAGGCAAGCAATGTCGTTCATTCCCAGGCACCCAGTGCCAAGAAGAGAAAAGGCCCATCCCAGATGAAAGCACCAGCAAGGAGATAGAAAAAAGGCTGCCACCACCCATAGACGTCAAGAGACAAGATCAAGGTCAAAGAGGGGGGGATGTAGCGACCCGAAATCCTACCTTTACCAAAATAGGACTTTGGGTCCACCACATTTCTTCAACATGCTTAAGTCTCCAAAACATACAAGGCACACTAACACAAGTCTCCCAATGTGAGAATAATAGAATTCTATAAAATCCAAATCATCCTGTATAGCTCAAGATCAACAAATCTAAAACTCAATAAGAGTATAATCCACCAAGAAATAAAACTCCAAGTAACGTCGATCAAAGTGTCTAATTTCTAGTACAATAACTCCCAAAAGAAAAGAACTAAAACTAACAATAGGGATAACTATCAAAATCCCTAGTCTCCTCCTCAAGAAGCTCACCTTCCTCGATGTACGCTTCCTCAATCCAAGGCTCCTGACCTAGACCTGAAGATAATGATAGGTCGACTAAGTATGGAATACTTAGTGGATAAACAAACCAACAACAACATAAAGTAGCATGAGCAATATCAATATCAATATCATAGCTTAGTTTATCTGTGCTTAACCATAATAGATTCACGTAACATTAACAAAATCAGAGTGCGAAACATATAACATGTCATAACATCATTGACTTGTGTACTTGTGTGACTCTTATTCATGAACTTGAACTTAACATATGCATAGACTCATACATGCTCATGATGGTTAACATATCTCATACACACATGATTCGTAGTGTAATTGTCTCATCAACGCATATTTCATAGTGTTTTTGTCCCTTCAACGCATATTTCATAGCTTTGTAACATAGTCGCGGCAACGTATAGAGTGGTATGTTCGTAACTGGGGGATCATTCTTTCATAGCATAACATAAGTGTGACAATGCGTAGAGTGGATGTTCGTGTTCAATGCATGATCATATGAGACACGTGAACTTGTCTACCATACTCCTTACCATGCATGTACAATAGTACTTAAGTCTTGTGATAGATATTCGAACTCGATCATCGCTTAGGTTTCCATCTTCCGCCAAGAAACTTCGTTAGGTTACATCTCCCTAGTTAGAGAATTCCTGACATGGGGGACTTCTTCTAAGATTTGGCCTATCTGAATGTCGATCATCATGCAATATAAATAGGGCATAATTTATCATGACAAACAACAATACATATTTGACTTAGTTTCACAATAATTTCATGGTGTCATATTAAAATTTATCATCTCAAGCATTTCAACAAACACCTTGAGTATGTAATTTATGAATACATTGACCTTTCTCATTTCCAATATTTCATCACATCATAATCCATCCATACAACCCAAACACAATCCACATCCATACATTCATCCCATCCTCTATGGTATTTCCCATCCTCCATACATTTCACCCATAGTATTAAACCACATTTCTTTCTCTAATAAACTTAATGCATACATAATTAGGGAAAAAACATATCTAATCTCAATTTTTATCATATTAATATTCACAAAACATCATAATAGGGTTGACTTAGATAGTTTATTGACCTTAGGGATCCTTCCCTTGGATCCAAATCACTCAAGAAGGCTTTGGGGAAGATCTCCAAGCTTCCTCCTTCTCCAAGCAAATTCCTTCTCCTCCATGCTAAATCCTCTTGAAGGTTTTTCCTAAATCTCTCCCAAATTAGGTGAGAAACTCTTTAGAGTCTAAAACTCTCGAATTAGAAGTGTTATTTATAGACTAGGGGTTTAAAACCCTCATTTTCGTAACTTTTAAAAAACCTGAATCGCGACTTGCGATCGATCGTCATATTGGGCGATCGATCATCATGTCTGCTGCGATCGATCGTCGAAGAAACAAAACCTTCCCAACTTTTCTGGTTCGGTACAATCGATCATCACGTTAGTGTGATCGATCGTCACACAAATAGGGGCTTACTCAGATTTCAGGTTCTTGGTGATCGATCGTTGGTTCTCCTTTGATCAATCATCGGCTCTGATTTTCATCCTATTAACACTTAAACATTTAAGTCACACTACACCACTTAGATATGATTAAATATGCATAAAAACATAGTCAAAGAGTATTACACCCATATTAATTGTATTAAAGGTATGAAAGAAGGCTCGGGTCTCTACATCCTCCCCCCTTAAAAGAAATTTCATCCCCGAAATTTATATACCTTAGACAAACAGGTGTGGGTACTTTTTGCTGACTTCAGCTTCTCTTTCCCATGTAGTTTCCTCTTTGAATGATGCTCTCATTGCAAAAATACAAAAGGAATGACCTTAGTACACAAGACTTGCTCTTTCAGGTCCAAGATTTGAGCCGGTTGCTCAACAAAAGTAAAATCTTCTCGAACTTCCAATGGATCCAAAACAATGACGTGTGACGGATCCGAGATATACTTCCTCAACATAGAGATGTGGAAGACATTATGCACACCCGCAATGTGGGGCGGTAATGTAACGCGATAAATAACTTCTCCGACATGGGTGATGATCTAAAATGGACCTACATATCTCAAACTTAGCTTACCTTGTTTGCCAAATCTCATCACACCCTTCATAGGCGAGATCTTGACAAAAACTAAATCCCCAACTTGGAACTCAAGGTCTCTCTTGAGAGTATCGGCATAGCTCTTCTATCTACTCTGAGTTGTTTTCAAACTTTCCTTGATCAAATGAACCCGATCCATAGTCTGACCAACGAGCTCGGGACCCAAAAGCTTCCTTTTGCCAACTTCATCCCAACACAAAGGTGAACGATAACTTCTCTCATAAAGTGCCTCAAACGGTGTCATCTAAATACTCGCTTGATAGCTATTGTTGTAGGCAAATTCCATTAACGGTAAGTGATCATCTCAACTGCCTTGGAAGTCTAACATGCAAGCCCGTAGCATATCTCTATGATCGAGTTCACCTCCTCAGTTTCTCCATCTATTTACGAATGAAATATTGTACTGAAATCTAAACGGGATCCCATAGCCTGTTGAAAATTTTTCCAGAATCTAGAAGTAAATCTTGGGTCTTGATCAGATACAATGCTAACTGGCACTCCATGCAAACAGATTATCTCCTTAATGTACAAATTCACAAGCCAGTTACGATTGCACGTGGTTAGATATGGAAGGAAATGAGCTGACTTGGTCAATCTGTCGACTATAACCCAGATTACATCAAAGTTCTTCAATATCCGCGGTAGTCCAACAATGAAAGTCTATGGAGATATGTTCCCACTTCCACTCAGGAATAGGAAGTGACTGAAGAAGTCCTACCGGTCTTCGGTGTTCGGCCCTCACTTGTTAGCAAACCAAACACTTTGATATGTAGGTAGTCACATCTCTTTTCATACCTTTCCACCAAAAATATTTCTTGAGGTTTTGGTACATCTTGGTACCTCCCAGATGGATAGTGTACTTAGACTTGTGTGTTTCATCTAGAATCTCCCTCCTTAAATCCTTGTTATCCAGAACACAAAGTCTATAGTGTTACTTGTGAGTGCGAGTTTCCGTGACTCTCACAAGGGAGGATGTTGTGGGTTACCTGTATACCCTCACGAGTGTGAAAGGGTTTTACACTTAAGAGTCGCCACCTATTCATTCAGAAGGGATAAGTCCCCCGAGTTTGGATAATATCTTGGTCTGCAAGTGAGATCAGGGTAAGGGGTTCAGTTAAGTTCGGGGAAGGTGTTAGGCACCCCGAGGCTTCCGTTTTACAACGGTTCCATACTCCCCAAGTTTAAGCCAACTAAATTTAATCTTGATTAGAATACCTGAGTGTTTAAGTTAACACTAATCAAAGAAAGAAAAATCTAACTGGGGTTGAACCCGGGTTGGGTTGCCTACATACTCACAGGGTGACATCAGATCGAGCGAGTTCTGGCACGTGAGCCTGTACCGAGGCTAGGAGTGTGTGTGTGTGCATCAAGGGTGGCTAACATGGAATAGTCTGATAGACTAAGGTTTGGTTAACCGAGGAGGGTCAAGTGTAAGGTATTCAAGTCTGGTAGGCTTAGGGGGTAGTCTGATAAGCTAAGACAAAGTCCGGCCTGGGTTAGGGTTGCTAACCGGGATTAGGCCAAACTAACTATGGTTAGGATTGCTAACCACAGTTAAGGGGATGTGAGATGTAGCCGGGTAGGCTAAGGGGAGGCCCGGTAAGCCGAAGCCAAGTCCGGTAGACTTGGTTTTTAAGCCCAATAGGTCGTAAACTGAGATTAACTACAATTAGGGTTGCCAACTGAAGTTAAGGGGGTTCTAACTGTGGTTAGGGAGAATCCAAAGTTAGTTTTATGGTCAAAGTGATTTTAGGAATTTCTTATTAATTTCCAAATTTTATGGGGTTAAGGGGTGCTTAACCATGCTTAAATCTTAATCGTAGTTGTATTTAACCGTGGTTAAGGGTCTGGTGATGTCCAAGGTGGGCCCAGGGGGCTAGGCAGGTCCTAAAGTGGCCTCCTACCAAGCCTGGGCCCCTGCAAAAGCCTAAAATCTAAAACACTGTTAATGTCGGTAATAGGATTACCGACACTAAGGTAGTGTTCTTAACCATGGTTTTTCCACCGATTAACTAGGGTTAAGGTGTAACCCAGGGTGAACAAAGATCATGGGAGTGTAGAGGGGACTCCTGGGAACATTTTGAGTCTGGTGTGGGCCCCAAGGGATGCCTGGAGTGGGCCCCACAAAGCTGCAAAGGCACTGTGACAATAGGTTCATATTGGCAGTAGTTATTCTACCGCCAACCAGAAACTAGGCAAAGATAGAGTGTCGGTAGAAGGTATACCGACATTCTATAAAAAGGCTCTACCAGGAATGGTGGTACTGAGTTTACCGCCATTCTTATTTTTCTCCAGAATCGAGTTTGTGCCCACTGGGGCTGTGCACCAATGCTACCAGGGGTTCCCTCATGATCTGAGGGACCCTCAAAAGCTTCGTGGTGGTCTGCAACACTTGAAAAGGATTGATATACACGTAGGGGTTCTCTCTAACTATGACAAAGGTAAGGGAACACCTTGTTGGGTTCGGTTCACACACTAAGTAACAACAAAATGGAAAATAAGCCCCCCTGGAATTCACCAGGGGTTCACATTAATGGTAAACCAAGGGAAAAAGAGGGTAGGGAAGTCCCTAACCTATGCTCTATTTCTGCCCGTGAGTGGTGGAGGCCTGCAACAGGTGGTGGTGCTTCGATGGTGGAGTGGTAGCTGCTGAGGAGGCTCGAGGTAGGTCTAGGGGATGCCTGGGACCACAACCAGAGGGTTGAGGAGGGGTGAGCCTAGGAGTTTGGCGACAATGGTTTACCTTGGAAGATTATAGAACGTTTGCACGGGAGGGGAGGCTTGGGTTTTATAGAGGAGGTAACTAGGGACCTACAAGGGATTAAGGAGAAGGGGAAGAGGTGGTTGGACCAAGGGGAGGTCGTGTGGGAGGAGTTGAAGGGAGAGTTGAGGTGAGGGTGGAGTGTGCAGGGCGTCTGCAGACTGTAAACTCAAAACTCACAGAGTCTCAGTAGAAGCCCTACTTTAGGGGTCAGGCCCTTGAGGCCACGAACTTAGGGTTTAAGCCCTAAAGGCTCTAGGACACAACTAGGGCTTCGGCTAGGGTCACCCAGGGCTAGGGTTGTTGGCATGGGTTTTGTACTAGGGTTAAACTAGGGATAGGTCTTAAGGTTTTAACTAAGGTTGAGTCTAGGGTTTACCTAGGGTTTACCTAGGGATAGGGTTAGGGTTTTGGTTCTAGGATTTCCTAGGGTTTGACTTAGGGTGAGTCCTAAGACCAACTAGAGACTTACCTAGGGTGTAAGGGATTTGGCAGGGGGTGACCATGGTTCAAGGACTTTAACCATGGTTAGATGGGGTTGTAAAAATTGGGTGCTTACAGCTGCCCCTCTTTGCTGAATGTAAATCCCTAAGTGTGTTGGCAAATTCCGTGATCATTAGATAGGTCATGTGAGTCGAGTCGTGCTCAACTTGTCAGAAGAGAGAGCTAAAGCATAAAGAAGATTGAAGAAAGTGAAGAAAAAGCTCCTACTCTGGATCTAGAAAGGTAATGGACTTAGAGACCCCTACCTAGGCTGGATTTGACTTAGATAACTCTAAACATACCTAGGAGGATAGTTTTAAACCTAACAAAGTTGTTTGATCTTAGTTGAATCAAATAAACATGAAAAGAAAAATGGTTTGGAAAAAATTCTGTCTCAACCGATCGCTCGGTGTTGAGACCGATCGATCGGTTGCCTACCGAGCGATCGGTGGCTATCGACTGGACAAAAAATTTGTATGGGGTATTTTTCCAGAGAGGTGATTTTTAACCGATCGATCGGTTATGAGCACCGAGCGATCCGTTTTGGATCGAGCGATCGGTAATGAGCAACGCTCGATCGGTCCCCGTAAAAAGAATTTTTATTTTTCTGGATTCTTTTTTTAAACCCTATATAAACAAATTTTTGGAGACCTAATTCGAATCTTTGTTTATTTTTGAAAGAGTAGAGGTCTGAGAAACTCCTCTAGGGTTTTTCCTCTTGTTCTTTTAGATCTTTGTTGATCCCTCCTCTTTCTTTGATCCTAGAGAATGCAAGTATAGATCTAAACCTTTGATCTTGCATTGTGTGAACTCAAATCTATATGAGATCCCTCTAGGGTTTGAAACTTCCTAAATTGATTCACAACCCTACACCTTGTGTGTATGTCCGGTGTTTGATTCGGAGCCTTCTTGGAAGGAGATCGATCGTGTGTGATCGTGGTTTTGAAGTAGCTTGAGAAGATTTGGTCGGTGTGGAACCGAAGCTGCTACGGCGAAGATCGAACCTGCTGGTTCGTGGAAATCAAGAGTAAGAGTCTATACCTAGGAACGTCGTTTCTGTTTTGGTAAGGTCTTGTCTTGTTCTTGAAATCTTTTCATAGTGAAGTTTGTTGCTGGACGAGGTCCCGTGGGTTTTTTCCCTTTAAGGTTTTCCACGTAAAAATCTTCTGTGTTTGATTTCTGTGGATTGTCTGAGTGATTTGTTCATTGATTTCTAAACATATTAATTGAAAAATTAAAATTGGTTAGAAATTATTAGATAGACCTATTCACCCCCCCTCTAGGTCTTAGAGATCATTGATCTGGATAAATTTCAATTGGTATCAGAGCCAGGTTCACTAATAAGGCTAATCCCTTAAGTGTGATCCTGTACTATCCGTGATCATGAGTACTCTAAGAGAAGGTGGATCCGTCTCTCATCCCCCACTTTTTGATGGGAATAATTATGCATACTGAAAAGCTAGAATGAGAGCCTTTCTCAAATCAATTGACGAGAGAATTTGGATGTCTATACAGAATGGGTGGACTACGCCCATAAAAACTGTAAGTGATTTGACTATCGTCAAATATTCTAATGAATGGACCAGAGAAGAGCTTGAGTCAAGTGGATGGAACACTAAAGGTCTCAATGCTATCTTTACTGCAGTCACTGCTGAGGAATTCAGACGAATTTCTTCATGTGAAACAGCAAAGGAGGCTTGGGACATTCTTGAAATTACCCATGAGGGTACTACCACTGTTAAAATCTCAAAACTCCAAATGTTAACCACCAAATTTGAACATTTAAACATGGATGACAATGACACTTTTGATGAATTCTATGCAAAACTTAGTGACATTGTCAACGCTAGTTTCAATTTAGGTGAAAAAATATCTGAGTCCAAAATAGTTAGAAAAGTCCTTAGATCTCTCCCTGAGAGATTTCAACCCAAAGTCACTGTAATCGAAGAGAGTAAAAATGTTGACTCTCTGAAGATTGAGGAATTGGTTGGTTCATTCCAAACCTATGAACTCAATCTCCGTCCATCCAAGAAGAACAAATCTTTAGCCTTGAAATCTATGAAGGAATCTTTGGATGAGGATGACAGTGATGGAGATATGAATGAGGAAGAAATGGCTCTCTTCGTTAAAAAATTTCTAAAATTTTTTAGAACGAAAAAGAGGTTCAATCCCAAACAGGGAGGAAAATCTTTTGAGAAGTCAAAGTCTAAGCCCTGGGAAAACAAGAAAAATTCCAAGAGTGGCGACAAGAAATCCCAAGGTGTTCAATGTTATGAATGCCATGGCTTCGGTCATATTTCACCTAACTGCCCTAACAAGAAGAAGAGTAAGGGCAAGGTGATGAATGCCTGTTGGGATGATAGTGATTCCGAGAATGAAGAATCGGACAGTTCCTCTTCAAGTGAAGATACAGGAAATCATACGGCTTTCACTGTTTCCCTTTCTGGGATTCTTGAGACTACCTCTACGGTTGATGAAAAGGATAGAAGTGATGAGAGTGTTCATACTGAGTCTAGTGATGACATACAGAAGAGTCAAACTGACTCTGAAAGTGATGAAGTTTTGAAAACAACTTATGATAAGTTGTATGCTGAAAGTTTGAAGCTGACTAAAACAAAAATCTCTTTGAGCAAAAAACTCAAAATCATTCAAAAAGAAAGAGATACTTGTAAACTAGTTGTCGCGACCCAAAACCCACCCTAGGAGTTAGAGTGAATCTTGGACGACTCAATCATGACTTACATGACTTGCTTGACAAACCAACCTGCAAAACCCCACAGAGCATATACAATAGAGGACATCATAGCGGAAACATAACTATAAAACACAGCGGAAGTCTAACAAACCTCTAAGTATATACATATGGTCCAAGTTTATACAAAAAAAAGGTAACCAAAAGAAAGTGCGGACAGACCCGCCAAAATACATGGATAAAATCTCTCATCTCACCCACAGCTAATCCTCTCAGAATCTACAACCACCTAATGGTAACCCTCAACTGGAGGTTCCTCAAAAGGCTCCTCGACGTACTCCTCCTCCACCCAAGGGCTCGGAGCACAGATATCAAATGGAGCAGCTGCTCCGCCATCACCTGCCGACATAAGAAGTACGGCTGAGCATGGAATACTCAGTGGGTACTAAATACTAACCAATAGTCATAGCATACAGATAGCATATATAAAGCAGGAGACAATTCATGCATATAAAACAGGAAAAATTCATATCAGGACAATAAAGTAAAGGAGTATATAATCATGCTTGAATTCATAAAAGCCGGTAAAACCCTTGAAAATACCGTGCACTTGACTTGACTGAAAATACCATTTCCTTGCTTGGAAGCTTGTCACGTTTGTCTTATCCTATCGTATCATGCGTGTCATGCCATGTCATGCTTGCTTGGAAAGTAAACTACTTGTGAGGGAAGGGAGACCCTTCATCCTAAATGCCCATGCTTGTCATGCCATGTCATGCTTGCTTGGAAAAGTAAACTACTTGTGAGGGAAGGGAGACCCTTCTTCCTAAATGCTCATGTCATGTCCTTTCACTTGTGAGATGTTCTTGTGAGATGTACTTGCGAGGGAAGGGAGGCCCTTCTTATGTTAAGTATGCACTTGCGAGGGAAGGGAGACCCTTCTTATGAAAATGCATGATTGTCTTGTCCTTGCCAAAAGCGAGGTAAAACATATCGTACGATATGCCCCACCTCTAAATCCCATTCTTGAAAACCTCGGTAAATCATGTCATGTATGCGTGCTCGTGAGGTCGTGTGCATACTTACATTTGGAATTAAATATGGCATTTGAGTAATTCATAACACATAACATCAATGATTTGGGCAATTTAATATTGATATCATTTAGGGAAAGCGAACAATCACACTATCATAACCCTAGCAATTTCCATAAACCTTAAACATGCATTTTCTTAATTTATCATTCATTTTATTCACCTTGGCATTTCATCAAACATGGTACATTCATTATTCATTAACCCTACAACATGCTTTTCTAGGTGGGTTATACTCACATCACACTTGTATGTTTATTATTAGTACTATGCCCTTCCCCATTCATTCATTACATCATCCACACGGCATCCATTCGCCAACATCCCTCTCCATTTACCATACATACCACCCATCTCATAATATATATATATATATATATATGAAGGAAAACAAGAAGAAATAAGGGAAGGAGAGGCTATAACTAGGAGGGTAGTAAAAAGTACCGACCTTGAAGAGATGAGGAAGAAACCCCTCTTCCAAACGACCGTGAGTTGCTGCCCTAGCTTGGAACACGAGCTCCACCCGAGCTTGAGCCGAGATCTTGAAGGAAAACGTGCTTGAGGATAATCTAGGGTCTCAAACCCTTTGATTTCCCTTCCAAAAATCAAACCCTAGGTTAGGGGTCGCCTTCTTCTCCCTTCCTTAGCTCTCAATCTTCTAAGTATTGCAAATAAGCCCTAAAGGCTCGGGCAAGACTCTTAAGGTAAGAGTAAACCACTCAAAAGACTAAAACACCCTTCTAAATTTTCTGCAAAAACGCGAGTACCGAGCGATCGGTGTTAATGACCGATCGATCGGTTGCCTACCGATCGATCGGTGTTTATGACCGATCGACCGGTCAAAAACTCACTCTCTGGAAAATTTCCCCATACAAACTTTCTGACCGCGCGATAGCTACCGATCGATCGGTTATGGACCGATCGATCGCTGACTGGACCGAGCGATCGGTTCTCTGTATGTCTGGACTGTTTTGACCATATCTTTTGACTCGCTCGTCGGATTTCGACGATTCAACTTGCGTTGGGTTCGTACTTCGAAAACGAACATTTCTGACGTTTCGGAATTTCCAATTTCTTCCTTATTTATTAATTGCATTACTTTAAAGGAAAAATGGCTACGAAGGGTCATGCATAAATGTGAAAAGGTCCGGGGCTCTACATCCTTCCCCCCTTACAAAATTTCGTCCTCGAAATTTGGATGAGACATGCATTACAGAATCAAACAATATTACAAGCTACATATACAAAACCTATACAAAATTCATTCAAACAATTCCGGGTACTTCGCTTTGACTTCGGCTTCACGCTCCCATGTAGCTTCTTCCCGAGCATGGTGTTGCCACTGCACGAGAACCAAAGGGATTGTCTTGTTGCGAAGCACTTGATCTCTCCGATCCAATATGTGAATCGGCTTCTCAACCAACGTGAGATCTTCTCGAATTTCCAACGGTTCCAATTCTAGTATATGCGAAGGGTCCGCAATGTACTTCCGAAGCATAGACACGTGGAAAACGTTGTGAACCGCGGCCATGTGAGGTGGAAGAGCTACTCGATAAGCAACTTCACCAACCCGCGTGATAATCTCAAACGGTCCAACATAGCGAGGACTAAGCTTGCCTCTTTTGCCGAATCTCATAATCCCTTTGCTAGGAGATACTTTCACAAAGACTCGATCCCCTACTTGAAATTCCAAGTCCCTGCGGCGCGTGTCTGCATAGCTCTTTTGGCGATCTTGAGCGGCTTTCAACCGATCCCGGATGATCTTGACTATACTAGCTGTTTGCTCAATCAACTCCGGACCAAGTACTTTTCTTTCTCCTACCTCATCCCAGTAGAGAGGAGACCTGCAGCTTCGCCCATACAAAGCCTCGAACGGAGCCATTTGGATACTCGCCTGATAGCTATTGTTGTAGGCAAACTCCACCAAAGGCAAGTGCTCTTCCCAACTGCCTTTGAAATCCAGCATACAAGCCCGAAGCATATCTTCTATTACTTGGTTCACCCTCTCGGTTTGTCCATCCGTTTGTGGATGAAAAGCAGTGCTGAAATCAAGTCGGGAACCCATAGCTTCCTGAAAGCTTTTCCAGAATCGTGAAGTGAATCTTGGATCCCGATCCGACACAATACTGACAGGCACTCCGTGCAACCTCACCACTTCCTTGATGTACAAAGCAGCTAACTGACTAGAGTTGGAAGTAGTTCGGTAAGGCAAGAAGTGAGCGGACTTCGTCAAACGATCCACTACTACCCATATCGCATCTGAACCCCTTGTTGTCTTTGGCAAGCCAACTATGAAATCCATGGATATGTTCTCCCATTTCCACTCGGGGATCGGAAGGGACTGTAATAGACCTGCGGGCCGCATGTGTTCTGCTTTCACCTGTTGGCACACCAAGCACCGAGCTACATATTCCGCAACCTCCCTCTTCATATTCCGCCACCAAAAGTGACTCTTGAGGTTCCGGTACATCTTCGTACCCCCTGGATGCACAGTGTACTTTGCCCGGTGGGCTTCATCCATAATCTCCCTCCGAAGATTTGCATTGGCTGGAACACACAGCCTTCCCTTGAATGTGATAGCACCTCGGCTAGTGAGAGAGAAGTCCTCACTACCCTTAGCAACCTCCTTATCCCGATAAGCCAACAATTCAGCATCCGTGGCTTGGTATTCTTGGATCAAATCTATAATGTATGGCCGAACCGTGACATTTGCCAAGATAGGACTACGGACAGAGTCATTCACACTAATGTCCAGATTTGCCAAGTCTTCAAGTAGCTTCCATTCCTGCACTAACATGCATGCTAATAACCCCGGAGGTCTTCTACTCAAAGCATCAGCCACTACATTTGCTTTACCCGGGTGGTATTGAATGGTACAATCATAGTCCTTCAGAAATTCCATCCAACGCCTTTGCCTTAGATTCAGCTCCCTTTGGGAAAAGAGATACTTGAGACTCTTGTGATCAGTGAACACATAGAACTCCACCCCATAAAGGTAATGACGCCAAATCTTGAGTGCAAACACGACTGCGGCAAGCTCTAAGTCGTGCGTGGGGTAATTCTTCTCATGCTCCTTCAATTGCCTTGATGCATAGGCAATGACCTTCTTGTGTTGCATAAGCACACATCCAAGTCCAACGTGTGAGGCATCACTGTACACCTCATACCCAAGAGGTCCAGATGGTACTGTAAGGACAGGAGCTGTAGTAAGCCTCTTCTTCAGTTCCGTGAAACTGATCTCACACTTGTCGCTCCAAACAAACTTCGCATTCTTCCTTGTCAGGTGAGTAAGCGGTGCTGCAAGGCTAGAGAAACCCTCTACAAATCTCCTGTAGTAGCCTGCCAGCCCAAGAAAGCTGCGTATCTCAGTAACACTCTTGGGCCTCGCCCAACTCATAACAGCTTCTATCTTCTTCGGATCAACAGAGATGCCTTCCGCAGAAACAACGTGGCCTAGGAATGCCACCTCTTCCAACCAAAACTCACACTTGCTAATTTTGGCGTATAGCTTGTGCTCTCTTAACATTTCCAATGCAAGGCGAAGGTCGCGTATGTGATCTTCCCGGTTCTGGGAATAGACCAAAATGTCATCAACAAATACAATCACGCACCGATCTAGGTATGGTCTGAACACCCGGTTCATCAAATCCATAAAGGCTGCCGGCGCGTTCGTGAGTCCAAAAGGCATCACCAAGAACTCGTAGTGTCCATACCGAGTCCTGAAAGCAGTTTTGGGAACATCTTTCGCCTTAATCTTTAACTGGTGATAGCCTGATCGAAGATCTATCTTTGAGAAAAATCTCGCTCCCTTCAACTGATCGAACAAGTCATCAATCCTAGGCAAGGGATACCTATTCTTTATAGTGACTTTGTTCAATTGCCGGTAATCGACACACATCCGCATCGAGCCATCTTTCTTCTTAACAAACAACACTGGGGCACCCCATGGTGAGACACTTGGTCGAATGAAGCCAAGGCCTTGCAATTCCTCCAACTGAGTCTTTAACTCCTTGAGTTCAATAGGGGCCATTCTATATGGAGCTCTGAATACAGGAGCTGTGCCTGGTGCAAGCTCGATCATAAACTCAATCTCCCTGTCTGGAGGCAATCCTGGCAACTCCTCTGGAAATACATCCAGGAACTCACTCACAACCGGAATAGTTGATGAGTCCTTTGCCTCGGGGTTAGCTAAGCTCAATGCCGCAAAGCGAGCAATAGATCTGCTTTTCAACCCGCGAAAGTGGAATGGTTTTCCTCCTACTGGCTTGAAGAGTACCATTTTCTCAAAGCAAGCTACATGCCCATGATGTGCTGCTAACCAATCCATTCCCAATATAACATCGAAGTCCTGGAATCCAAGGACGATGAGATCAACCGCCAATTCGTGGCTTCCAACTTGGACCACACTATTTCTATACACTTTATCTGCCAATACTGTTTTGCCGAGAGGAGTCGAAATGGCTAACTCCGGTTCTAGCTGACTTGGCCCTGCAGAAAAACCTTCTGAAAAACTCGGCGAGACAAACGAATGAGTAGACCCGGTATCAATCAATACTCGAGCCAAATACTCATTGACTAGTAGGGTTCCTGAAATTTTTAACTAGTGGAGTTAATCCATGCATCAACAGAGTATACACATAGGTATATATATATCATACCAAGTATGTACACAAGGAATAAAACGCAACATATCAATCATGAATAACAAAATAATTCCAAACGCGTACCTTGCACCACATCATCAGATGCAAGTGCATCACCCTCTGTCAAAGCAAATACACGCCCCTGGTTCGCCTGGCGAGACTGAGGTGTAGACCGGGTAGTCTGAGATGACGCCTGATATGATCCTGCTGGGCGTGTCGGGGGCTTACTACCCTGAGACTGGCCTGGTAAATGCCGGCTAGGGCAATCCCTGATCATGTGGCCCTGGCGACCGCAATGATAACATCCACCAGATGCTCTTCGGCAATCTCCTGCCGGATGCCTTTTGCCGCATGAAGTGCAGACCTCATATGTGTAGGCTGGAGGGACCGGAGGTGGTGTATACCTTGCTGCCTGAGGGGTAACTGGCCGTGGGGCCGGGAGAGCCTGAGGTCGAGGTGCCTGGGGTACATACTGCCGGGGTGCTGGAGGCACATAAGTCGGCCTCATCTGTGGTGCTGGCCATGTATACTGATAAGGACCAGTCCGGGCCCGCCTCTCTAAAGGTACCGAACCACTAGATTGGCCTCTCGCCAATTCTCTCTTCTTGGACACGGTCTCTGAATTGGTCTCAACCAACAAGGCTTTATCCACTACTTCGGCGTAAGTGGTGTGCCTGAAGACCGACACTTTCTCCATGATGACATCCTTGAGCCCTTGCTCAAACCTCCTCGCCTTCATTGCCTCGGTGGCAATCATATGTGTCGCGAAGCGTGATAGCTCCGAGAACTTGGCCTCATAAGCAGCCACAGACATCGAACCTTGCTCAAGGTTGATGAATTCTCTCTCTTTCTTTTCCCGTGCACCGATCGGAAAATACTTCTTGTAAAAAGTATCCTTGAACTCCTCCCAAGTCCAAGGTTGACCCTGCATGGTCAAGTCTCGCGTCCTCAATGCGGACAACCACCAATGGTGGGCTTCACCCTCTAGCATGAAAACTGCCCATGCTACTCTATCCTCCTCTGTAGGCGAGAGGACTGCAAAAATCTTCTCCATCTGGAGGATCCACGCCTCCGCAGCAAGAGGGTCCACACTCCCATGGAAGGATGGAGGCCTCAATCTCCTGAATGCCTCAACTCCAGCTGTACGATGTACTGAAGCTGCGGGCGGTGGAGTAGGTGCCGCTGATGCCGGTATAGTTTGCCGAGCCGCCAGGATGGCGAGTGTCTCAGCAATAGAGCCTAAGACCTGGGAGAGGTCCGGCTGCTCATCCTCATCTCTGGAAGAAGATGAAGCTCTGGTGTGTGGTCCACGACCCCGTGTGCCCCGCCTCATGACTAAAGTCCTGAGAACAATAGCACCACATGAGTCTCACTAAAACCACAGTTTATTTCCATGTCATTTCACAATAATTCAATTTGTATTAGTTGTATAATACTAATATACATCACATCAAGTCATCAGAGTATTCATCACATTATACTTATACTTTAGTGTTCTAGCGTACCTAGGACCCGTACTTGGTTAAAGCAACCATTTTAGACTAAGACTAAAGTTTAGTCTTATACTTGGATCAAGACTCTCTTCCGACTTACCTTCTTCCTAACTTGTTTCCTAACATATGCTCTTGTCAAGCCGTGGTATAAGATTCTAAGTGACCCTAGAGACCTAAAGCCTAAGCTCTGATACCACTTCTGTCGCGACCCAAAACCCACCCTAGGAGTTAGAGTGAATCTTGGACGACTCAATCATGACTTACATGACTTGCTTGACAAACCAACCTGCAAAACCCCACAGAGCATATACAATAGAGGACATCATAGCGGAAACATAACTATAAAACACAGCGGAAGTCTAACAAACCTCTAAGTATATACATATGGTCCAAGTTTATACAAAAAAAAGGTAACCAAAAGAAAGTGCGGACAGACCCGCCAAAATACATGGATAAAATCTCTCATCTCACCCACAGCTAATCCTCTCAGAATCTACAACCACCTAATGGTAACCCTCAACTGGAGGTTCCTCAAAAGGCTCCTCGACGTACTCCTCCTCCACCCAAGGGCTCGGAGCACAGATATCAAATGGAGCAGCTGCTCCGCCATCACCTGCCGACATAAGAAGTACGGCTGAGCATGGAATACTCAGTGGGTACTAAATACTAACCAATAGTCATAGCATACAGATAGCATATATAAAGCAGGAGACAATTCATGCATATAAAACAGGAAAAATTCATATCAGGACAATAAAGTAAAGGAGTATATAATCATGCTTGAATTCATAAAAGCCGGTAAAACCCTTGAAAATACCGTGCACTTGACTTGACTGAAAATACCATTTCCTTGCTTGGAAGCTTGTCACGTTTGTCTTATCCTATCGTATCATGCGTGTCATGCCATGTCATGCTTGCTTGGAAAGTAAACTACTTGTGAGGGAAGGGAGACCCTTCATCCTAAATGCCCATGCTTGTCATGCCATGTCATGCTTGCTTGGAAAAGTAAACTACTTGTGAGGGAAGGGAGACCCTTCTTCCTAAATGCTCATGTCATGTCCTTTCACTTGTGAGATGTTCTTGTGAGATGTACTTGCGAGGGAAGGGAGGCCCTTCTTATGTTAAGTATGCACTTGCGAGGGAAGGGAGACCCTTCTTATGAAAATGCATGATTGTCTTGTCCTTGCCAAAAGCGAGGTAAAACATATCGTACGATATGCCCCACCTCTAAATCCCATTCTTGAAAACCTCGGTAAATCATGTCATGTATGCGTGCTCGTGAGGTCGTGTGCATACTTACATTTGGAATTAAATATGGCATTTGAGTAATTCATAACACATAACATCAATGATTTGGGCAATTTAATATTGATATCATTTAGGGAAAGCGAACAATCACACTATCATAACCCTAGCAATTTCCATAAACCTTAAACATGCATTTTCTTAATTTATCATTCATTTTATTCACCTTGGCATTTCATCAAACATGGTACATTCATTATTCATTAACCCTACAACATGCTTTTCTAGGTGGGTTATACTCACATCACACTTGTATGTTTATTATTAGTACTATGCCCTTCCCCATTCATTCATTACATCATCCACACGGCATCCATTCGCCAACATCCCTCTCCATTTACCATACATACCACCCATCTCATAATATATATATATATATATATGAAGGAAAACAAGAAGAAATAAGGGAAGGAGAGGCTATAACTAGGAGGGTAGTAAAAAGTACCGACCTTGAAGAGATGAGGAAGAAACCCCTCTTCCAAACGACCGTGAGTTGCTGCCCTAGCTTGGAACACGAGCTCCACCCGAGCTTGAGCCGAGATCTTGAAGGAAAACGTGCTTGAGGATAATCTAGGGTCTCAAACCCTTTGATTTCCCTTCCAAAAATCAAACCCTAGGTTAGGGGTCGCCTTCTTCTCCCTTCCTTAGCTCTCAATCTTCTAAGTATTGCAAATAAGCCCTAAAGGCTCGGGCAAGACTCTTAAGGTAAGAGTAAACCACTCAAAAGACTAAAACACCCTTCTAAATTTTCTGCAAAAACGCGAGTACCGAGCGATCGGTGTTAATGACCGATCGATCGGTTGCCTACCGATCGATCGGTGTTTATGACCGATCGACCGGTCAAAAACTCACTCTCTGGAAAATTTCCCCATACAAACTTTCTGACCGCGCGATAGCTACCGATCGATCGGTTATGGACCGATCGATCGCTGACTGGACCGAGCGATCGGTTCTCTGTATGTCTGGACTGTTTTGACCATATCTTTTGACTCGCTCGTCGGATTTCGACGATTCAACTTGCGTTGGGTTCGTACTTCGAAAACGAACATTTCTGACGTTTCGGAATTTCCAATTTCTTCCTTATTTATTAATTGCATTACTTTAAAGGAAAAATGGCTACGAAGGGTCATGCATAAATGTGAAAAGGTCCGGGGCTCTACACTAGTAGCAGAAGAGAAGAGTGCTCTAGTTAGTCAGTTGGAAAATGAAAAAGAAGCATTTGTTATGAAAGTTCAATGTCTTTTGGAAGAGAATGTCTCATTGACTAATGTGGTCAGAAAATTAGAAGTTGAAAGAGACACTTCCATGAAAAAAATTGAATAGTTAAGAAATCTGCAAATGGAGCTGGAAACTTTTAAAGACTCTCTTGTTGATAAGGTGAAATTTCTTGAAAAAGAACATCAAATTACCCTTAAAGACAAGACTGACTTGATTCAGAAGGTCTATACTCTTGAAAAAGAAGTAAGAATGTTTGGTAACACTAGCGGCCTAGATGAATTAGTTAGAAAATATGGGTCAAATTCGAGTAGATCTGGGATAGGACATGCTGACACACCAGCTGGTCCTTTAGCTGTTGGTACAATGGCTAGTGCAGTGTTTGAGCCAATACATTCTGATCCTAAAGTGAATCTACCTTCTACATCAAGTACTAAGGCTTA
Organism: Tetracentron sinense; assembly: GCA_015143295.1. Classification (NCBI taxonomy): domain Eukaryota; kingdom Viridiplantae; phylum Streptophyta; class Magnoliopsida; order Trochodendrales; family Trochodendraceae; genus Tetracentron; species Tetracentron sinense. The sequence goes on along the minus strand of CM026562.1, from coordinate 11,769,848 downwards.
TACAAATTTTGTAAAGCCTAGAAATACAGCTCCTAGAGTAAATGCTATGAGGAATCAAATTCCTTTTAGAAGAAATCCTCCTCCTCTCCCAAGATTCATACCCACATGTCACTTTTGTGGTGTGAGAGGTCACATTCGACCAAATTGTAATGCTTTTAGGAGAGCTCCCCAAAATGGTTCATGGAACCAAAATCAAAGTCAAGGGACTCTTCAAAGGCAGATTCAGGTTCTGGCTAAAAAGTCTAGAATATTGAGCGAAGATGTTAATAGAATTGCTCAAATCTCTATGACAAGAACTGGTCAATTTATTCCAAATGATTATTCAAGAGGAAAGAATTTGACTAATCAAAAAGCTAGAACTGAACAAAACAGGAAAAGGTCAAGGAGGACAAAAAGGAAAAAGGTTTCTAATACACAGTTTAATGATCAAAGATCTAAACAAAGTTTAAAGACTGTGTATGTAAGAAATGATGACCTTAAGTGCTTCGTCATTCACACTGCCTTGAAAGCCCAAAACACAGAAATGTGGTACTTCAACAGTGGGTGTTCTCGGCATATGACAGGTAACAAGTCCTTATTTACTCAATTTGAGGACTGTCCAGATGGGACTGTTATATTTGGTGATGGAAGCAAGTCTTTAGTCAAAGGGAAGGGTATCATCGATTCACCAGGCATACCAAAATTGAAAGATGCCTTGTATGTTGAAGGACTGAAAGCTAATTTAATTAGCATAAGTCAACTATATGATGATAACCATGCTGTGCACTTTACCCAAAATAAATGCTTAGTCATTAATGGTAAAGCTAAGTGTGTTCTAGAAGGGTTGAGAACCACTGATAATTGCTACGGCTTAATTCCCAGTCCTAATCCCTCAAATGTCTGTTATAAGACTAAAATTGAGAAGGTTGATTTGTGGCACCGAAGACTAGGTCACATGAACTTCAAAGACCTATGTAAAATCTCTAAGCAAGAGCTTGTAAGAGGTGTTCCCAAACTAGGAAAGCCTTCTACTGCTGTGTGTGGGCCATGCCAAATTGGTAAACAAATTAGAACCCCACATAAGAAGACTTCAAGTATTGCTACTTCATATCCACTGGAATTAATTCATATGGATCTTATGGGTCCTACAAGAACTGAAAGCCTAGGTGGAAAGCGTTACATCCTAGTCATGGTTGATGATTACTCAAGAATGTCATGGGTGGCATTTATAAAAGAGAAATCCGATGCTTTTGACAATTTCAAAAGTATTTGCTTGAAAATTCAAAATGAGAAAAGATGCCCAATCACTTGAATTCGAAGTGATCATGGAAAGGAGTTTGAAAACTCTAAGTACAACGAATTTTGTGATGAGTCGGGTATCAAATATGAATTTTCTGCACCTATTACATGTCGCGACCCAAAACCCACCCTAGGCGTTAGAGTGAACTTTGGACGACTAATCATGGCTTACATGACTTGCTTGACAAACCAACCTGCAAAAACCCACAGAGTATAAACAATAAAGGATGACAGCGGAAACATAACTATAAAACACAACGGAAGTCTAACCTCTAAGTATATACACATGGTCCAAGTTTTAATACAAAGAAATCAAAACAAAGAAAGTGCGGACATGCCCGCCAAAATACATGGATATAATCACTCATGCTCACCCACAGCTAATCCACTCAGAATCTAACACCACCTACTGATAACCCTCTACGGGAGGTTCCTCCAAAGGCTCCTCGACGTACTCCTCCTCCACCCATGGACCAGGAGCACAAACATCAAATGGAGCAGCAGCTCCCTCAGAACCTGCCGACAAAAGAAGTACGGCTGAGCATGGAATACTCAGCGGGTACCAAGCACTAACCAACAGTCATAGCATACGGATAGCATGCATAAAGCAGGAAAAAATTCACGCATATAAAGCAGGAATGATTCATATCATGACAATAAAGTAAAGCAATATAAGTCATCATGTTTGCAATCATAAAAACCGGTAAAACCCTTGAAATCTTGTGCACTTGACTTGACTGAAATTACCCTTTTTATGCTTGCAACCTTGTCTACCGTGTCATGCGTGTCATGCTTGTATCATGCGTGTCATGCTTGCTTGTTCTGAAAAGTAATCTACTTGTGAGGGAAGGGAGACCCTTCTTCCTAGAATGCTCATGCTTCTCCTTCCACTTGTGAGATTCACTTGTGAGATGTCCTTGTGAGATGCACTTGTGAGATGCCTTGAGAGGGAAGGGAGACCCTTCTTATGATATGTATGCATGATTGTCTTGTCCTTGCCCAAAAGTGAGGTAAAACATATCTTAGGATATGCCCCACCTCTAAATCCCATTCTTGAAAACCTCAGTAGATCTTGTCATGTATGCGTGCTCGTGAGGTCGTGGGCATACTTGCATTTGGAATTAAATATGGCATTTGAGTAATTCATAACACATAACATCAATGATTTGGGCAATTTAATCTTCATATCATTTAGGGAAAGCGAACAATCACACTATCATGACCCTAGCAATTTCCATAAACCTTAAACATGCATTTTCTTAATTTATTATTCATTTTATTCACCTTGGCATTTCATCAAACATGGTGCATTCATTATTTATTAACCCTACAACATGCTTTTCTAGGTGGGTTTTACTCACATCACATATGTATGTTTATTATGGGTACAATGCCCTCCCCGTTCATCCATCACATCAATACACACGGCATCCAATCGCCCACATTCATCTCCATTCACCATTCACAACCCATCTCATAATACATGTCTACAGGTCCAGCCTGTTTTGGTCATATCTTTTGACTCGTTCGTCCGATTTTGACGATTCAACTTGCGTTGGGTTCGTACTTCGAAAATGAACATTTTTAATATTTCAAAATTTCTAATTTATTCCTTATTTATTAATTATTCCTCTTTAAAGGCAAAATGGCAACGAAAGTGTCATGCATTAAATGTGAAAAGGTCCGGGGCTCTACATTACACCTCAGCAGAATGGTGTAGTAGAGAGGAAGAATAGGGTTCTCCAAGAGATGGCTAGAGTTATGCTTCATAGCAACAATCTAGTTTCTCATTTCTGGGCTGAGGCAGTTAACACTGCTTGCTATATAGTTAATAGAGTTTTTGTAAGACCTGGAACAAGGAAAACCCCATATGAGTTGTGGAATAACAAGAAACCCAGTGTCAAGTACTTTCGAGAATTCGGAAGTAAATGCTATATCCTTAAGGATAGAGAGCAACTGGGCAAATTTGAATCCCGGAGTGATGAAGGGATATTTCTTGGATACTCCACCAACAGTAGAGCTTATCGAGTGTACAACTTGAGAACCTCTAAGATTATGGAGTCCATAAATGTAGTTGTGGATGACTCCGGTGTTGAAAATGTGCAACTTGAGGATGATGAAAGTGCTGAAAATGAAAATGTTGAAAATGTTTCAACTCCACTTATTAATAAGCAATCATCTCCATCAAAACCTACACATTCTAGGGTCATGAGTCCTCACACCCCCACTGATATAATTGGTGATCTTGAAAGTGGAGTGAGAACGAGGAAACAAATTGAAAATGAAGTTAGCTACATTTGCTATACTTCATCTTTTGAACCCAAGAATGTAGCTGAAGCTCTTGCAGATGATAATTGGATAAATGCAATGCAAGAAGAGTTACTTCAGTTTACTAGGAATGATGTTTTGTATTTAGTACCTAGGCCTAACAATACAAATGTGATAGGTACCAAATGGATTTTCAAGAACAAATCTGATGAAAAAGGTACTATCATAAGAAATAAGGCTAGGTTAGTTGCACAAGGATACACCCAAATTGAAGGTATTGACTTCGATGAAACCTTTGCTCCTGTAGCCAGGCTAGAATCAATAAGAATTCTTCTAGCTGTGGTTTGCCATATGAAATTCAAACTTTTTCAAATTGATGTTAAGAGTGCCTTTCTGAATGGCATTCTACAGGAGGAAGTCTATGTGGAACAACCAAAAGGGTTTGAAGATCCACATCACCTTGATCAAGTCTATCGGTTAAAAAGGGCCCCCTATGGTTTAAAGCAAGCTCCAAGAGCTTGGTATGAGAGACTGAATACTTATCTCTTGGAAAATGGATTTTCGAGAGGGGGAATAGACAGAACCCTTTTCATAAAGAATGTGAAAGGTGATATTGTCATCGCCCAGATATATGTTGATGACATAGTGTTTGGTTCCACATTAGACTTACATGCTCTTTCATTTGCTGAACAAATGAAAAATGAATTTGAAATGAGCATGGTTGGTGAGCTAAGTTTCTTCCTTGGTCTTCAGATCAAGCAATTGGATTTTGGGATCTCAGTATCTCAAATCAAATATGCTAAAAATCTAGTGAAGAAATTTGGCATGAGCTCTGCTAAGCATGTAAGGCCTCCTATGAGTTCTACTACAAAACTTAGTAAAGATGCTTCAGGCAAAGATGTTGATCAAACTTCTTATAGAAGCATGATTGGTAGTTTACTCTACCTAACTGCTACTAGACCAGACATAGCCTTTAGTGTTGGTGCATGTGCCAACTATCAAGCGAGCCCAAAAGAGTCTCACTTGCTTGCAGTCAAGCGTATCATTCGATATGTGAGTGGAACTCTATCATTTGGCCTCTTGTATTCTTTTGATACAAATGCCACGATAGTTGGATATTCCGATGCCGATTGGGCCGGAAATGCTGATGATAGGAAGAGCACCTCAGGAGGATGTTTCTATATTGAAAACTGCTTAGTTGCTTGGCTTAGCAAAAAGCATAATTCAATTTCATTGTCCACTGCAGAAGCTGAGTACATAGCAGCTGGCAGTTGTTGCACTCAACTTCTGTGGATGAATCAGATGTTGAATGATTACGGGATTGAACAGAGCACTATGACTGTGTATTGTGATAATTCAAGTGCTATCAATATTTCCAAAAACCCGTTCAACATTCTCGCACAAAACACATAGACATTAGACATCACTTCATCCGTGATCTTGTTGAGCAAAAGATTGTATCTATAGAGTATGTCCAAACAGAGAATCAATTTGCGGACATTCTTACAAAACCCTTAGATTCCCTTAGGTTTGAACTCCTTAGGAAATCCATAGGTTTGTGTGGAGTTGAGTAAAGGTGTACTTGTTTCATAGCCTATGTGTTCTTCATGTTCTATTCATGTCATAGAGCTATTTTTTGTTATTTTTATTTTTTTTATAAAAAAAAATCCAAAAACATTTAAAAATAAAAAAATAGAATGTTTGGTTGACCTACTCTCCTGTATTAAACATCATTTATTTCCTTAAAATCATATTTGAACATATAATCCAAGGATAAATATTTCATAAGATTGAGTAAATTAGGATAGGTCAACTGTTGGTTCGATCTTGTGATTGAATTTGGTCATGCTAACTAATCTCAGTTAGAGTTGAGTAAACAAAGATGTTATGTGTTGCACATGCACTCTGACTGATTCTTTAGATGATATTAGTTCCTATTTAAAGGTTCTGATATTATACCATATGGTTCCCTAGATTAATCAAATCTAGTATAACCAATGTGATAAAAAATTCTATAAGGTGAGCCCCCTAGTTATAAAAATTATTGACATGGAGAGGACTACCTGTGAGTTTATGTGATTGCTACTAGTGAATGCAAACAGTGAGTAATGGCTACCTAGACAAACAGTAGGTATCTATATGGATTGCTAGTGTGAAAGCCCCCACTGTCATTAGAAAGAGCTACCTTCTCACTTGTGTGAAAGTCACCAGTGTGCTAAAAACTATATATGTGTACTCCAAAAAGAATTTTCACAATGAGTACAATTTGACTGAAAAAGAAAGGAAATAAATTTGTTAGTCAAATTTGGGGTAAAAATTGCTCATCATATAAGTATGGATGTTTATTGGTTTTAAAACTAGTTTTTGAAAATTTTAGAGTCTCATTTGAGCTATAATGTCAAAATCTAGCTTAAGGAAGGAAACCAATTCAAAGAGTCAAGTAATGAATTTTGATTTCACACTAACATTACTTCTAATTGTTTCTTGACTCTGATTGTGAATTTGATGCAAATACCATAATTAATCACCTGTGAAAATCAATTATTGTTTACATAATCCTTATTTATGACTGTACTTGATATATCAATTCTTGGGTGATTATTCTTTATGATTTTAATGAAATCAATTATTGCAAATTTTTTGGTGAATTGGTTATTTTGAGGTGAAAATGAGTTTTTACTGTACCATTGGTTGAGGGGGAGAAATGGTTTTAAAAGTAAAATTTTTGAAAATTTTTTCAGACCACCGATCACTCGGTGTTAAAAACCGATCGATCGGTCTTTCGTGAACAGGGTTATGAAACCCTCATTTCTCCTTTTTCTGTTCACTTCTTCTCCGAACTCCAGAGCGATCTCTCGGTTACCTCTCCTCCAAATCCTTCCTACGGTCATTCCATTCGACTCTAAGGGTTTCCCAAGCATCAAAAAGGTAAGCCTTGTACGTTTTCTTGCGTATAGGTTGAATTTCTCATCTAGGGCATTGACTGTTCATCCATGGCTTTCATTTTATCCTTAATCCTTCTAGCCTATCTCATGTCTGGCGCTCCCAAACGCCGAAGGTTGGTCCTCAACAACCAAGAGGACCCTCCTGAAGATGAGCTAAACCAAGAGCCCTTTTCCTTCACTCCAATAGGACATGGGATTTCAATAGGGGATCGACCAATCCGTAGAATGGTGGATTCTACTACTGAAAATCACCAAAAGTCTTTGGCAGATAAAACCCGGAAACTAAAGGGAAAAGCTAGTTCATCTTCAAATGTTCTATTGGGTCCCTTCATTAACCCTAGTGCTGCTCAGCTTTATAGTGAGTATTTTAGTAAAAAGGGTGTTATGGTTGAAAGGAGCATTAGAATTTCATATTTTGGTGATTATTACCTTTCTAAGCTCATTACCGATCGTAACTGGGAAGGTCTTCTCACTTTATCCGGTCCTGCTCCTATTCAGTTAGTCCAGGAATTTTACTCAAATTTCTCTGAAATCAATTTTAAAACCTGGTCTTTTAAATCTCGATCTTTAGAACAATCAGTTTTGATAAATCCAAATGTCATTGCTAAATTTCTTGGTTGTCCTCGAGTTCCAGATGCCTATTATCCTTATAAATACAAGAAAGATGAGGATAAAGAATCTATGAACAATGTAGTCACCTTTCTTTGTGGTGCTCCTACATTTTGGGTTGGTTCCTTAATAGAAGTAACAAAACTCACTAGGGATGCCAGACTTGTAAACCTAGTAATGAGTGCCAATATCCACCCAAAGGTTCATACTGCAGACCTTAGGGAAGATAGAGCTCGATTTTTATTCAGTCTCCTTCGTGGACATGATATTGACCTTGCAGCACACATAATTGATTTGATGATTCAAGCCCATCAAACTCAAACTGTGGTTGGGGCTCTTCCGTTTGGATCACTGATTACTAAACTCCTTGGTTCTCAAGGGATTATTGCTCCTCCTGGAGTTCCTACCCGTAATCCGAAACGTCCGATCAACAAAAATACCATCGCTCAGAGTTTCTCTCATGCTTCAGTTCGAGATATTGAGGAGGAAGCTGATTTTGGTACAGGATCCTCTCATCCACCTCCGGCCACGATTGATGATCTAGCCAGAATGATGAGAGAGATGTAGATGGATCTCTCAACGCATATTTCATCCCACCAGGAGTTCACCACAGAGATCCGTGGAAGACTTGGATCACTCGATGCAGCAGTGCTGGGCGTACAGAGAGATGTTCGTGATTTTCGAGCTTATTATGAGTCCCAGCTCACTTCTGATGATGAGCAGGAGTGATAGTTAGATTGATGTACTAGGATAGATACTCCTTATGGTTCATGTGTATATTTTGGAGTTTACCTTAGTCCTAGTATTAGTTTGAGACTTAGATGTATTTTGACTTGGTTGTCCTCAGTACAAACCTTTTTGGATGTTATTGACTTGGTTTTGGATGTATGAATTTGGATGGTTTATTCTCATTCTCTTATATCTCATCTCATTTGATGTTTATGCATTAATTTTATCGTTTATAGTCCGCCTTTGGCATTTCGAGCCAAAAAGGGGGAGAGTGCATGATATGCATATGGATATAATTTTGTGGATGATGTTATGGAAACATGATTAACCTGTTATGGATATAGTATTGTGGAATTGTGGATGTTATACATGTTTTACTTCTTCCCATATTTTATTTCCCATGCTTCACAGGTTTTTGATTTAGCATGTGCAGGCAAACAGGTTCTAAATTTGGTGAATCATGACAAGTTAAAATGTCAAATGTCATGTAATCATTTTTGAGTCATGTAAAGGTCAATTTTCCATTTTTGAATCATTTGGGAAAATTTGAACCTAGTATATGAGTTAGTCTTGTTTTGTCCCGGAATTGCCAAAGGGGGAGATTGTAAATCCCTAAGTAGGTGTTGGCAAATTCCGTGATCATTAGATAGGTCATGTGAGTCGAGTCGTGTTCAACTTGTCAGAAGAGAGAGCTAAAGCATAAAGAAGATTGAAGAAAGTGAAGAAAAAGCTCCTACTCTGGATCTAGAAAGGTAATGGACTTAGAGACCCCTACCTAGGTTGGATTTGACTTAGATAACTCTAAACATACCTAGGAGGATAGTTTTAAACCTAACAAAGTTGTTTGATCTTAGTTGAATCAAATAAACATGAAAAGAAAAATGGTTTGGAAAAAATTCTGTCTCAACCGATCGCTCGGTGTTGAGACCGATCGATCGGTGGCTATCGACTGGACAAAAAATTTGTATGGGGTATTTTTCCAGAGAGGTGATTTTTAACCGATCGATCGGTTATGAGCACCGAGCGATCCGTTTTGGACCGAGCGATCGGTAATGAGCACCACTCAATCGGTCCCCGTAAAAAGAATTTTTATTTTTCTAGATTCTTTTTTTAAACCCTATATAAACAACTTTTTGGAGACCTAATTCGAATCTTTGTTTATTTTTGAAAGAGTAGAGGTCTGAGAAACTCCTCTAGGGTTTTTCCTCTTGTTCTTTTAGATCTTTGTTGATCCCTCCTCTTTCTTTGATCCTAGAGAATGCAAGTATAGATCTAAACCTTTGATCTTGCATTGTGTGAACTCAGATCTATATGAGATCCCTCTAGGGTTTGAAACTTCCTAAATTGATTCACAACCCTACACCTTGTGTGTGTGTCCGGTGTTTGATTCGGAGCCTTCGTGGAAGGAGATCAATCGTGTGTGATCGTGGTTTTGAAGTAGCCTGAGAAGATTTGGTCGGTGTGGAACCGAAGCTGCTACGGCGGAGATCGAACCTGCTAGTTCGTGGAAATCAAGAGTAAGAGTCTATACCTAGGAACGTCGTTTCTGTTTTGGTAAGGTCTTGTCTTGTTCTTGAAATCTTTTCATAGTGAAGTTTGTTGCTGGACGAGGTCCCGTGGTTTTTTTCCCTTTAGGGTTTTCCACGTAAAAATCTTCTGTGTTTGATTTGTGTGGATTGTCTGAGTGATTTCTTCATTGATTTCTAAACATATTAATTGAAAAATTAAAATTGGTTAGAAATTATTAGATAGACCTATTCACCCCCCCTCTAGGTCTTAGAGATCATTGATCTGGATAAATTTCACTGAAGAATGCCAAGGTTGGTGATTTGAACGGCAAAGACTAGAATCATCCTATTTTTACACCAAGCTCGGATTTTGGGAGATGACATGTATGCATGCAGTGCAAATGGTGAGTGCACTGAAGTGGCATGGCCACTGCTGGAGAAGAGTGAGTAGTTTAGAGCACTCACTGGGGATTGATGGATGCAAGGATGGCATAGCCCGGAGGCGTTGGCCGAAGAAATTCGATCGAGTTGATCGAAAAGACACACAGGGCGTCGAGAACACACAGGGATTGAAGGGATGACATGCGGGTGGTATATACTGTAAAGGTATACACGGGATGTCGAGAACATACGGGGGTGTCGAAAGGGAGGACATGCGGGTGGTATACTCTATAAAGGTATACACGTGATGTCGAGGACACACGGGGGTGTCGAAAGGGAGGACATGCGAGTGGTATACTCTTTAAAGGTATACAGGGATGTCAAGTACACACGGGGGTGTTGAAAGGGAGGACATATGGGTGGTATACGCTATAAAGATACACACGAGATATCGAGGATACACCGGGGTGTCGAAATGGAGGACATGCAGGTGGTATACACTGTAAAGGTATACACGGGATGTTGAGGACACACGGGGGTGTCCATACGGAGGACATGCAAGTGTTAGACACTATAAAGGTATACACAGGATGTCGAGGACACACGGGATGTCGAAAAGAGTTGCGGAACATCCAAGAGGCATTAGCCGGATCGAATTGAAATGGCCGAGAGGCGCTGGATTTTGATCAAGTTGATTGACACTAAGGAAATTGGTCACATAGGGTGTGATGCTATACAAGGATGTCATGCAGGGGATAAAGACGAGGATGCTTTTCTATGACTCTATTGATTGCGACTTGTGGGGATGCATGGTGTCGGCTTCTTCTGCTACATCTTGCCAGGGCTACTCAGTGCAGGCTGGTATAACCTGGTCTGGATACCAAAAAGGGCTGTTTTGAAAACAATTTATAAAAGGTTTTGGACCTTTGTAAAAACAATTTTGATTTCAACAGGAAGAATGTTCAACTAGCTATTAGTTTTGCCAAGAAGTTGCCTTAGATAGGGCTTGGGGTTTTGTAACTTGACTTTCACTCTTGGAGAGCAAAGTATGACCTAGAAGAGGCTTTGTCACCATTGGTGATGCTCATAGGTAGACCTTTTTGTCTTGTCACTGCTGAGATTAGACTCTGGCCGTGGAGAAGCTTACTAGGGAGCAAATTTGATGCTTCTGCTGGAGGTCCACTGGGGAGCGTGTCACCGTTGTAGACCACTACTAGGGATCTGCTAGGGGATATGAGACTGTCATAGATCACTCTTGGGGATCCAAATTCTGTTGGAGACTGTTGCTGGGGAAGCTGCCCTTCCTTTCCATCTATTGAGGGCCACTGTAGTGGATTTATCTAGTTAGACTAACTGCAACCGGATTCTGTTGCCAAACTGCTCTTCAGCTTTTCTCCCTTTTTTACCCTTGGAATAACCAAGTCATTGGGTCCGCATAATTTTTGCGCGATGAGGCCGTTGCCGGTTTTCCTCATGCCTGCGATACAGATGTAATGACCAACTAGACCTAATTGATTTTTATCCATTTTTTACCCCTAATCACAAGATTAGGTCTAGGTATCACACAATTTTTGCACAATGAGGCCGTTGCTAGTTTTTACTCATGCTCATGATTACTGGGGGAATCTGTATTGCTAGGAAAAAAAGGTCTTCTCCCGTCATTGCCCTGAATGGTGCTCCTCTAAGGATTGAGGATGATATTTCTGTTGGGGATACAGATGTGATATTGTGCTTTCACTCGTAGTTCCTAGGGGATTTAGAAGGACTTGGAGTAGGATGAAATGTAGGCTGGGGGACCAAAATTTGGGACACCCTGGGATTTCTCCTACTTGTAGTTGATTTGCACTCTGTTGAAAGTTTGCTTTAATTGAGTAGCCGAAGCCAGTGCCAGACATGTCTTCTCAAGAAGGTTATACCGCTCTTCATACTCTAGCAGGCGTTTACTGATGTAGTAGATGGCTTGGTCTGTTCTGCCTGTCTCGTCATGCTATACCAAGACGTACCCCATGAAGGTCTCTTGTACGGAGATGTATAGTAGTAGGGTCATCCCGGTGTAGGGGGCATAAGTATTGGATGATTCAGAAGATATTGCTTTATTCTGCCAAAGGCTTCCTGGTATTCTGCTATCTAGATTATGGGTGTGTTCTTTTGGAAAAGCTTGAAAATTGGCTCGCAGATCGGAGTGAGCTGAGAAATAAATCTGCTAATGTACTGAATTCCACCTAGGAACCCTCAGATTTCCTTTTCAGTGTGGGGAGTCGGCATTTCGATGATAGATCTGGCTTTGGCTGGATTGATCTCGATACCTCTCTTGCTGACTATGAAGCCAAGGAGCTTTCCTGATGAGGCTCCAAAGACGTATTTGGCCAGATTCAGTCTTAGGTCAAACTCTCTAAGTCTGTCACAGAGTCTTCTAAAGTCTTCCAGGTGCTGCTTGGCAGTAGGAGACTTGACGTTCATGTCATCCACATAGATTTCTGTTGACTTGTAGATCATGTCATGGAACAAAGCTTTCATAGCTCTCTGGTAGGTGGCCCCTCCGTTCTTGAGTCTAAATGGCATGACCTTGTAGCAGAATGTGCCCCAAGGTGTTATGAAGGAGGTTTTCTCTATGTCTTCTTCTGCCATCCTGATCTAGTTATATCCAGAGAAACCATCCATGAATGAGAGTGTCTCATGCCTTGCAGTATTGTCGACCAGGATGTCAATGTGTGGGAGAGGGAAGTTGTCTTTAGGACTGGCCTTGTTCAGATTCTGGTAGTCAATACACATTCGGACCTTCTCATCTTTCTTGGGTACCGGGACAATGTTGGCTAACCACTCAGGGTAGGTTGCTACTGTTAGTAACCCTGCACTGATCTGCTTTTCCACTTCTTTCTTGACCTTCTGTGACCATTCAGGCCTCATCCATCTCAGTTTCTGTTTAACTGGTCTGACGTCAGGGTTTAGGGGCAGTCTGTGTGCCACCAATGTTGGGTCTAGGTCTGGCATGTCTGTATATGACTAGGTAAAGATGTCATTGTATCTTTTTAGGAAATTGATCATGTCTGCACTTTGCTGAGGGTTCATGCTTGTGCCAATCTTGCCTAGCTGAGGACTGTCCTCGAAACCAAGGTTTACTGTTTCAGTTTCTTCCATGTTTGACTGCAGAAGTCCTTTGCTGTGCTCGAGGAAGTCCAGAATTTCCCGAGGCGGTTCCTCTTCCTGTTCTAAGTCATACTCTACTTCAGAGAGTTCAAGGAGGGTTTGAGGGGTAGCCCTGTCAGAGGTAATTTCCTGGAAAATCAATTAGCTTCAGTTTAGCATGCTTATGATTTTTGTTTTTGTTGGCTTCAAGACACTAGGCCTACCAGGGGAAGAGTCCGTGTGATTTCATCATCGGCCGATATAAAATGTTTTTTCAAAAACATGATTTTTGAGTCAAAATAATCTGGTTTTAATTGACAAAATGATGACTTGTTACAAAAATGACTTAAACAAAAGGGAGGCCAACAGTGGCCTGATATTTGGATTTTACAAATGGGAGCAAAAAGAGATAAATGAAGGAGAAGGGTGATGCTTGATCACTGTTGTCTCGGACCAACCTATCATGCACTGTGCTTGCCCTAGCCCTGGCTTCAACGATGAGAGCCTCAGTTTACCAACGGATTAGTGGCTGGCGACTGGATGACGCTTCGGCACTGTTGGAGAGGGTGCAGCCCTGCTCTCCAGCTGAACACTTCTGGATCTGGAATCCCTGAAGATTCATTACTGGGTTGGGGTGTTAAGGCAACGGGTGCAGCAAAGGTTTCTAGGTAGGTTTTAAAGATTCCCACGGGGAAGGTTACAGAGATGTGTGGTGGGGGCTCAGGTTTTGCCAACTGTCTACTCTTCTTAGTCAGCTTGGAGAGGTAGTCCTCATATTTGGGCTTGTATCCCAAACTGTAGGGGGATGTATAGCGGGGAGGAGTGTATTTCTTCTTCATACCCTGATTCCTGGAACCAAGACCTTTCCCTGGCTGGTAGTTCATTTTGGCCAACATCTTGACAAATGGAGGCACTGCTTGCTTGTTTTGCTATTTTACCTAGGTAATAGAACTAACCTGCTCGAATTGGAATGCCATGAAGGCAATGCCTTGCCCCAGCTCTTGGACGTCCCTCAAAGGAACTTGCCAAATCCTCAGAAGGTATGATGACCAAATGGTCATTCTAGATGAACTTGATTCTTTGGTGCAGAGAGAAGGGAATGGCTCCGGCCGCGTGGATCCATAGCCTCCCTAAGAGCAAGGAAAATGAGGCTAGCACATTTATAACTTAAAAGTTTGTTGGGAACTGAGCTGGTCCGACCCCGATGGTTAAATTGATATCACCGAGGTTTTGCCTGGTTGTGTTGTCAAAAGCCCTGATGGTCATGGGTCTCTTCTTCACTTGACTAAGGTTCAGGCCCAGATTTTACAGTGTGGAAAGTGTGCAGATATTCAAGCTGGAGCCATTGTCGATGAGCACTGATGATAATGTTCTGTCCATGCATTAAACTGCAATGTACAAAGCCCGAGTATGATCCCTGTTACTATCCGGTATTTCTTCTTCCGTGAAGGAAATGATTCTGGATTCGAGGATTTACCCTATCATTTACCCCAGTTTCTCGGGCGTTATGTCTGGTGTTACATGGACATTACCGAATACTCGGAGCAGTTGCTTCCGATGGTGCTCTAATATGAGAAGAAGACCCAAGATAGATATCTGTGCTGGGACCTTGCCCAATTGTTGAGCGATATTGAACTCCTCTACTTTCTCTAGGATTTTTAACAACACTGCTAAATCAGCTGCTTCCTTCTGTGGGTCTAACACCCCTACTTTCTCCGTACCCCTGCTTTCTCTTTCTCCGTACCCTTTACCTTTGCCGGCTCAGTCACGGGAAGTTGATATACCCGTTCAGATCTGGTTAGGTTGGCTATGCTCTCGCTCTCAAGGAGGAGAGAGCGGGGAGCAGTTACTCGGTTGAGGTCAAAAGGAGGCTCTGGGATGTAGGGGATCTGGACGGGGCCTGAAGAGGTTGAGGCTTGAGCTGGAGCTGTAGGCCAATTTGCAGGGCAAGGGATAATATAGATGATCTACACAGGAACAGGTATCTAGATTGGAGACTGAATAGTGTATATGTTTGACCAGGGGAAGGGGATTATAACAGGTGATCGGTAAGAGGGCCTAATGATGCCGTCATTAACTGTTGGTGTGATGGGTCCTAGCTGCCTTGCCCCGAGCTCTTCCCACTGAATAAAGTTGATTTGATTGTTATGCGGGGGCAGTGGCACCTGATTGATGCTGGTGTTACTGGGGGCCAGCTCCACCCTTCCGTCATCCAAGAGATCTTGGATGGTACACTTTAGGCCTATGTAATAGTCTATAGCATGGCCTGGACCTTTATGGAAGGCGCAGTGATGATCGGCATTGTAGTTCTTGTTCTATTTGTCTGGAGGTAAAAGAGGTGTCGAGCTTCTCAACTAGAGAATGCCCTGTTTGGTTAGGAATTCCAACAACTGGATTAGCGTGTATAGAAGAGGAGTAAAATTTCTAGGGGACGGTTTTACCCCTGGATTGGTCGGGTTGGCTGGGTATGTCTGACAACTGATTACTGCTGAGCTGCTAGAGCTAGTAGTTGGATGGATGTTGTGGAAGCAACCATGTGTACATCATCCTTCTTTCTGTGGTCCCTGGGATCGATGTTCCTTCTGGACGAGGCTGTTATCTTGGGGGATTCAAGTCCTAGACTGGAATGAATAGCCTCGCTCTTGATGGCAGTCTCAATACAGGCACTCGTCTTGACTATGGTGTCGAAGTCCACTACGGGTAAGGTCACCATAAGTGTTGAGTAGGACTGCTTTAAAGTTCCCATGAACATGCCTGCCAGCTACTCCTTAGGAATAGGAGTCAAGATCTTTGCTTCCATTTCCCTCTAGCGGGTGGTATACTCCAGAAATGATTCATTGTTACGCTGGCTTAATTGCTCAAGCTAGCTCCTCTTAGGGCGGAGCTCCTGGTTAAAGGAGTACTGCTCTATGAAACTGTCCATGGCATCCTGCCAAGTCTTGACTTTCTGCTTGTTTACAGACATCCACCATGTTAGGGATGCCCCCTTCAGACTCTTCTGGAAGTATTGGATGAGTAAGGGCTGATTTCTATTGTATTGGAGCAAGTCCCCTAGGTACAACTGCAGGTGTTGTTTTGGACAGCCTGACCCGTCATATTTTTCAAAGTTAGAGACCTTAAAGCCTGTGGGAATAGCATCTCCTGATGATAAAGTTAAGTCCTCCAATGATAAACTGGTACTGGTGGATGCATCCTTCATTCTTCACATCTCCTCTCCTTCGCCTGTTGCGCGTATAGGGTCAGGTATGATGAAGGGGGAGGACGAGGCTCTGGTATAGGTTGCTCGGCTGGTTCTCTGGTTGGGATTCAGGTAGAGGTTTCTTCGGTTCAGGTACCAATTAGAATCTTCAGGGATTCCAGAACACTGTCAAGCTTTGACTGCATGGCTGCTATGTCCCTGTTATGTGACTGTAAGATCTTAGTGGTTCGCTGGTGCTGATCTGCAGGTTCTGCCATTAGGTCTGCGCTGTTTTCTGATTGTTCTGTGTAAGAGTTGCTCTCTGATTGGGTTGTGCGAGGTACTATCTCAGTGATTGGTACCTCTGTCAATACGGCGTTCGCAGCTGCTGCCCTGCGAGAATCACAGTCAGAGAACGAGTCACAGGTCAGCTCATGCCACTGAAAAAGAATGCAATGGCTAAACATGATTATGCATGATGACAGGAAAGAGATGCTAGAAAAAAGGATTTTTCATTGATGCATGAAGAGTGCAGTGAGTACAAGGTAGTGAGACTCAAAAAAAGAAAAAGACTCGATCCTAGGCAGGCCCATTAGGGATCGCGAAGTCAAGTGGCTGGAGCACACCCTTAAAATCCATGATCTGTTGCTGGAGGGATGTGACCTCAACCTCCATGTGCGTAAGGGTCTTGATAGTGTTGAACATACGGTATCCAAACTATTCGAGACGAGAGGTCACCTCTGCCTTTACACTATCAAGCTATTCTTGGTGGAAGTGTAACTGGTCCTGAATTACGGCCGTTTCTCTGGCGTCGCCCCTGAGTCTCCTATTGAGAGACTGGATTTTCTGATCCAATTTTTCAACCTGTTCTTGTGTGGCTTGGAGTTCACGGCTTTGTTCCACTTCCTGCTGCATGAATGTATGCTGGGCTTTTCGTAGCATTTTCCATTTTTGCTGGATCTGGAGCTGTCTCTCTAGGAAGAAGTCCATCCAGGGAACCACCATTTCAACTAGGGGTATGGTTCCTTGTGATGAAGCTGTGACTGGTGTGGGTAGTTCCCTGGGTGCGGGCATGCCAGGTAGAATGTCAAGATTATCCACCCACTGTCAGTATGCTGAGTTGGTCAGTGGTCCTAATGTAACCATGAAGTCCGGCCATTGGTCCATCTGTAGCTGCACCAAGCTGACTGGAAGCGCTGGGTGAGGTTATTAGAGTGCACTATGAAAGCAATCCAATCATTTTCCTGCTGATCTATCACTAGGATACACTGAGGGAATTCAAACTGTCGGAGGACTCGAAGTGGTGTATAGACTGAGGAGCCTGTTAGACCAGCAAGAATCATGCATCGTCTGCCGGTGATGACAACACGACATAGCCTATTCAGTACAAGCCAATCACATTGCCAAGTGATTTCTTCCTCTGATAGGGCTTGGAGAAACTGGTAGAGCTTTCCAACGTCTGTAGTTGCTATTAGACCTTGATTCTGAGAAATCTTTCGAGGTAGACTGTAGGTATCGCGGATGTCGTCTAGTACCGATATGATTATAAGCAAGTGACTTACCAACCAAAGGTGTAGGAAAGGTGTACTGGCATAGAAGATGCATTTTCTGCGACCTGCTGCCTTGTTGAAAGCCCTAAGAAGCTCTACTAGGATGACTGGTACAACTGAGCAGGAGTTGTGCCTGTCCTCAATGATCCCGACCAGAACTGATTCGACAAGTGAACGGCACCTTGGGAATACCAGTTGAGACATGGCTATCAGTGCAAGGGTGTTGAGACCAGGAAGTTCTTCTACAATGGGGTCAGGTTTCCCACTTGCGCTTGTACTTCTTTTCAAGAAAAGACACGGGTATCCGATCAAAAGAGCCATTAGGGCTGGGCTACAAGCAGACAGGCTTGAAATACAAGAACTTGGATAGGTCTGCCTGGTATGTTGTCTTGTAGCTCAGTACTATGGCTTCGCCGTCTATATTTAACCCCAGAATGCACTGAATCTCTTCCAGTGTTGGGCAGAGCTCGTTCTTACGAAAACGGAACACCATGTGAGATGGGCTCCAACACTGGATAGCAGTGTTCATAAGGTGCGAGTCTAGGTTAACCACAGATAGGTCTAGGATAGTCCCAGTTTTGTAGTACAGAGCCCATGCGAGAAGCTGACTCGAGGTAAAGGCCTCAATTGCTTTTTAGAGGTTGTCATCACATGCCCCCTGAGAAGTTAGATGCATGGGCCGTGATGATCGACCCATTAGCTGGATTATCCCTGAAGGACCTGCCATCTACCTGGACAATATACAGACTCTGTGAGTGTACTGTGTATGCAGATGGGAATGCAAGATGATGATGCAATATTTTTTGATTTTGAGTTTGATTAGGTGTGACGAGGCACATATGATCCGATAGGGCAAATGGACGGAGGTTCGACGTGCTTTAGCCCAGGTTGTTGGAAACCCAGGGACCTATCAGATTAAAGTTGGGGACAGGCCCTGTGAAGGCCTGTCTGCCTGAGATTTGGACCTCATATGTTATGTCGGGAAGCAGGGTTGGATGTAGTTTATTACAAGCACAGGTTTAACTCATTATATGCCCCTAGGTGGGTGGTTATCCGGGTAGAATGTGCCAAGGTAGTCAACCATGATTGGAGACAGGTATAGGGTGCAAGCAGGTTAGGGTTTATAGTAGCCCTCCCTAGATGAGCTGCTTGTAGACTATATCCTAGCCTAGACTACATGTATGAATGCTGGTTTGATGCAGGTGTGTTCCTAATAGGATTGGGGGATCACTTAACACCGTATATGTGACTC
This sequence comes from Tetracentron sinense, assembly GCA_015143295.1. Lineage (NCBI taxonomy): Eukaryota > Viridiplantae > Streptophyta > Magnoliopsida > Trochodendrales > Trochodendraceae > Tetracentron > Tetracentron sinense. Next base: position 11,751,024 of record CM026562.1, on the reverse strand, counting down.
CCCGGTATAGAACATACCTGAAAATGGATAATTGGTGTAAGTGGGAGCGTTCAGAATCCTTCTCTGGGGGTAATCACCTAACAGGAGTAACTCCACGACCTCCAAGATGTTTAAATCACTGACACTGAGGATGATCATCTAGCAGCCATTAACGTAAGAAGCCTGTCTATTGGGTTGAATGGGATAATTACACTACTATGACATGTATGGATGCACAGTACACAATTAAGCAAGAGATGTAAAATGATTAGTGTTCAGTTAAACGTTTAGGCATTTTAATTAAGATTAAGGTTTAGTTGGCTTAAACCTGGATTCCCGATCGAACCCTGAGAAATGATTTCCCAGCAGAGTCGCCAGAACTGTGAGTGCGGGTTTCTGTGACTCTCACAAGGGAGGATGTTGTGGGTTACCTGTATACCCTCACAGGTGTGAAAGGGTTTTACACTTAAGATTCGTCACCTATTCATTCAGAAGGGATAAGTCGCCCGAGTTTGGATAAGGTCTTGGTCTGCGAGTGAGATCAGGGTAAGGGGTTCAGTTAAGTCCGGGGAAGGTGTTAGACACCCCGAGACTTCCATTTTACAACGGTTCCGTACTCCTCAGATTTAATCCAACTAAAGTTAATCTTGAGTAGAATGCTGAAGTGTTTAAGTTAACACTAATCCAAGAAAGGAAAAGCTAACTGGGGTCGAACCCGGGTTGGGTTGCCTACGTACTCACAGGATGAGATCAGACCAAGTGTAGTTCTGGCACGTGAGCTTGTGCCGAGGCTAGGGGTGTGTGTGTGTGCACCAAGGGTGGCTAACATGGACTAGTCTGGTAAACTAGGGTCTGGTTGACCGAGGAGGGTCAAGTGTAAGGTATTCAAGTCCGATAGGCTTAGGGGGTAGTCCGGTAGACTAAGACGGAGTCCGGCCCAGGTTAGGGTTGTTAACCGGGGTTAGGCCGAACTAACTATTGTAGAACCCCGGAATATTTTTCCATGTATTGGGACCCATGCCAAGGCATGAAGCCCTTGTCATCTTCCATTTCTATGAAATGAAAAATTTTGAACAACTCTAAGTGTTAACAAGTAGTATTCCTAAGTCCAATATATCGAAAACCCGAGTTACTGAAACCCATTTACGGAACAGTCAACTTCAGGGGTAACTTAGGCAATAAATAAAGAAGAAATTGGAAATTTTGAAACATTAGAAATGTTCCTTTTCGAAAGACGAATCCAACGCAAGTTGAATCGTCAAAATCGGGCAACCGAGTCAAAAGTTATGGCCGAATTACCAAAGTGGAAAAAATTGGAGAAAAACAACAAAATCTGAAGCCGGATTTGAGGGTTTTAACCCTTGATCTATTTGAGGATTTTCATTTTAGGGCTTTTCTAACCTAAGGGAGAGAAAGAAGGAAGAAAGGGGAAGAGAGGATTTTGAGGAAATCCTTCAAAGAAGGCTTGGATTGGAGATCAAGGGAAGCTCATCTTGAAGATTTTCAAGCAAAAGACCTTCTTCAAGCAAATAGAGTTCCTCAAACTCAAAGAGGGATCCTTCCTTAAGTTGGAACTACACACCAAGGGTGTTCTTCAACCCAAATCAAGGTCAGTACCTTACACTACCCTTCTAGTTCACCGATTATCTCTATTTTCCCTTTATTTTATGTTTTCCCTAAATTTCTAAACAAGATAAGGAGATGGAATGAATGGATGGTTGTGTGGACGTGAATAGGCGATTGGATGTCGTGGGTTGTGTTGTGATGATTAAAATGGGAAGGGTATTTCACCTCAATAATGAACAAACATGATGTGGATTGAATGAAGAATTATTCATGTAGGATAAAATGAACGATTTAGGTGTTAACCAAAATACACATACCATGTGTTTGATGAAATACCTCGATGGAGAAAATGACAATTTGTAGTGGAAAAATGCATGTTTAAATGTTTATGGAATTGCTAAGGCTTATGATAGTGTGCTTACTTGCTTTGCCTAAAATTTGAATGAATGATTTCTTGCTCAAATTTTGATGTTCTATGTAGTGTGAAATCCCCAAATTGTCATATTCAATTTCAATTGAAAGTATGCACACGATCTCACGAGTACGGCATGCATGACATGTTTTATCGGTATTCTTAAGAACAAGACTTAGAAGTGGGACATATCCTACGATATTTTTCACTTCGCTTTTGACAAGAGGACAAGAACAAGCATTTTTTAGGAGGGAGTTTACACTTTCCTCCCTTCCACAAGGGGTCTCCCCTCACTCACAAGTGCATTGCATTAAAGAAGGGTCTCCCTTCCCTCTCAAGGCATATAATGAAAGAAGGGTCTCCCTTCCCTCTCAAGGCATCTCATAAAGCGCATCTCACAAGTACATGAGCACGTTGAACTCCCAAGCAAGCACGCATGACACGCATGATACAAGCATGACACGCATGACATGACACGACACGACAAAACAAGACACATGACAAGACAAGTTTTTTTTAAGCACGAAAATGATGTTTTAAGTCAAGTCAAGTGCACGATGTTTTTCAAGGATTTTATCGGCTGTTACGAAATGGAAGCATGATTATCAACTACTTTACTATCGCGTGATGATATGAATTGTTCGTACATTATATCTGTGAACTGCTTCCTGCTTTCCACATAGTTATTGTTTGCTATGACTGTTGGTTAGTATTTGGTACACGCTGAGTATTCCATGCTCAGCCGTACATTTATGTCGGTAAGTTCTGAGGGAGCTGCTGCTCCATTCGATGTCTGTGCTCCTAGCCCATGGGTGGAGGAGGAGTACGTTGAGGAGCCTGTGGAGGAACCTCAGGGTGAGGGTTACTATTAGGTTGTGGTAGATTCTGAGCGAATAGCTGTGGGTGAGATGAGAGTATATCCATGTATTTTGACGGGCATGTCCGCACCTTCTTTTGTGTATTTTCTTTTGTACAAACTTGGATCATGTATATGTATATAGACATGGGGGTCTTGGTTAAGTCTTCTGCTGTGCTTTATAGTTTAAGTTTCCGCTATTATTGTCCTTTATTGTATATGCTTCAGGCCTTTTGCAGGTTGTTTTGGTCAAGCATGTCATGCAAGTCATGATGAGTCGTCCAGGATTCACTCTAACTCCTAGGGTGGGTTTTGGGTCGCGACAGAAGTGGTATCAGAGCTTAGGCTTTAGGTCTCTAGGGTCACTTAGAATCTAGTACCACAGCTTGACAAGAACTTATGTTAGGAAGCAAGTTAGGAAGGAAGTAAGTCGGAAGACAGTCGTGATTCCAAGTGTGAGACTAAATTTTAGTCTTTTTCCAAAATGGTTGCTCCAACCAAGTGCGTGTCTAGAAACGCTAGAACACTAAGTCTATTATGTATACACCGATGGGTATGATGCAATGTATACTAATATTATATCAATAGTACTACTTGAATTATTGTGAAATGAAAGTATGATGAATTTTGGTTCCAAGTTAAACTCATGTGGTGCTATTGATCTTAGGACATTAGTCATGAAGCGGGGCACACGGGGTCGTGGACCACACACTAGGGCTTCATCTTCTTCTCGAGATGAGGGTGAGCAGCCGGACCTCTCTCAAGTTCTCGGCTCTATTGTAGAGACTTTAGCCTTACTGGCAACTAGGCAGGCTACTCCATCATCTGCATCACCTACTCCACCGCCTACGGCTCTAGTACATCATACAGCTGGGGTTGAGGCATTCAGGAGATTGAGGCCTCCATCATTCCATGGGAGTGTGGACCCTCTTGCCGCGGAGGCTTGGATCCTCCAGTTGGAGAAGATCTTTGCAGTCCTCTTGCCTTCAGAGGAGGATAGAGTAGCATGGGCAGTTTTCATGCTTGAGGGTGAGGCACACCATTGGTGGTTGTCCGCCTTGAGGACTCGAGAGTTGACTATGCAAGGTCAACCCTGGACTTGGGAGGAGTTTCAAGGACACCTTCTACAAGAAGTATTTCCCAGTTGAAGCTCGGGAAAAGAAAGAGAGAGAATTCATCAACCTAGAACAAGGTTCGATATCGGTGGCACAATATGAGGCCAAGTTCTCGGAGCTATCACACTTCGCGACTCATATGATTGCTACCGAGGCAATGAAGGCGAGAAGGTTTGAGCAAGGGCTCAAAGATGTTATTATGGAGAGAGTCTCGATCTTCAGAAACGCCACTTATGCCGAAGTAGTGGATAAAGCCTTGTTGGTTGAGGCCAATTCGGAGACCGTGTCCAAGAAGAGGGAATTGGCAAGAGGCTAAGCCAGTAGTTCAGCACCTCCAGAGAGGCGGGCTCGTACCGATCCTTATCACTACACGTGGCCAGCACCACCGATGAGGCCATCTTATGCGCCTCTAGTTCCACGGCCGTTCATTCCACAGGCGCCACGACCTCAGGCTCTTCCAGCTCCACAGCCTGTTGCACCTCAAGTAGCGAGGTATGCTCCACCTCCGGCCCCTCCGACTTACACGTATGAGGCTTGCACTTTGTGTGGCAAGAAGCACCCGACAGGAGATTGCCGAAGGGCATCGGGTGGATGTTTCCATTGCGGTCGACAGGGCCACGTGATCAGGGATTGCCCTAGCAGGCATTTACCAGGCCAGTCTCAAGGTATTAGGCCTCCAGTTCATCCAGCAGGATCTTACCAGGTATCCTCCCAGCCTACCCAGTCTACACCTACATCTCGCCAGGTGAACTAGGGGCGAGTTTTCGCCTTGACAGAGGGTGATGCACTTGCATCTGATGATGTGGTGCAAGGTACACGTTTAGAGTTATTCTTTTACCCGCGATTCATGTTATGCCTTATTTCTTGTGTACGTATATGGCATGTTATATATCTATGTATCTATATGTATATACTGTTGATGCATGGATTGACTTAGCTAGTTAAAATTTCAGGAAACTTACTACTCAATGAGTGTTTGGTTTGTGTGTTGATCGATACCGGGTCTACGCATTCATTTGTCTCACCGAGCTTTTCTTAAGGCTTCTCTATAGAGCCTAGTCAATTGGAATCGGAGTTGTTCATTTCGACTCCTCTTGGCAAAACAGTGGTGACAGATAGCGTTTTCAAAGGCAGTGTGGTCCAAGTGGGAAGCCATGAATTGGCAATCGACCTCATCGTCCTCGGATTCCAGGACTTTGACGTTATCTTGGGGATGGATTGGTTAGCAGCTCATCATGGGCATGTAGCCTGCTTTGAGAAAATGGTTCTCTTCAGGCCGGTGGAAGGGAAGCCATTCCATTTTCGGGGGTTGAGAAGTAGAGATATCGCTCGCTTTGCGGCACTAAGCTTAGCGAACCCCGAGGCAAAGGACTCTTCGACTATCCCGGTCGTGAGTGAATTCCTGGATGTATTTCCAGAGGAGTTGCTAGGGTTGCCTCCAGATAGGGAGATTGAGTTTGTGATCGAGCTTGCGCCAGGCACAGCTCCCATCTTTCGGGCTCTGTATAGAATGGCCCCGATTGAGCTCAAAGAGTTGAAGACTCAGTTGGAGGAATTGCAAGGCCTTGGTTTCATTCAACCAAGTGCCTCACCATGGGGTGCCCCAGTTTTATTTGTCAAGAAGAAGGATGGCTCGATGCGTATGTGTGTCGATTACTGACAGTTGAACAAGGTCACTATAAAGAATAGGTACCCATTGCCTAGAATTGATGACTTGTTCGATCAGTTGAAGGGAGCAAAATTTTTCTCTAAGATCGATCTTCGGTCCGGTTACCACCAGTTGAAGATCAAGGCCAAGGATGTGCCTAAAACTGCTTTTCATACTCGATACGGACACTATGAGTTCTTGGTGATGCCTTTTGGTCTCACGAATGCATCGGCAGCCTTTATGGATTTGATGAACCGGGTGTTCCGGCCATATCTTGATCGATGCGTGATCGTGTTTATCGATGACATACTGATATATTCCCAGACACGGGAAGATCACGTGCGAGACCTTCGCCTTACCTTGGAAATGCTGAGAGAGCACAAGTTGTACGCCAAACTCAGTAAGTGTGAATTTTGGTTGGAAGAGGTGGCATTCCTAGGCCACGTTGTTTCTGTGGAAGGTATCTCGGTAGATCCGAAGAAGATCGAGGCGGTTATGAGTTGGGAAAGGCCCAATAGTGTCACAGAGATACGCAGTTTCCTTGGGTTGGCAGGCTACTACAGGAGATTCGTAGAGGGTTTCTCCAGCCTTGCGGCACCGCTCACTTATTTGACAAGGAAGAATACGAAGTTCGTATGGAGTGACAAGTGCGAGATCAGTTTCACGGAACTGAAGAAGAGGCTTACTACAACCCCTGTCCTTACTGTGCCATTCGGACCTTATGGGTATAAGGTGTATAGTGATGCCTCGCACGTTGGACTTGGGTGTGTACTCATGCAGCATAAGAAAGTCATTGCCTATGCATCCAGGCAATTGAAGGAGCATGAAAAGAATTACCCCACACACAACTTGAAACTCATTGCAGTCGTGTTTGCACTCAAGATTTGGCGACATTACTTGTACGGGGTAGAATTCTATGTGTTCACGGATCATAAGAGCCTCAAGTATCTCTTTTCCCAAAAGGAGCTGAATCTAAGGCAATGGCGTTGCATAAAATTTTTGAAAGATTATGACTGTACCATTCAATACCACCCAGGTAAAGCAAATGTAGTGGCTGATGCTTTGAGTAGAAGACCTCCGGGGTTGTTAGCACACATGTTGGTGCAGGAATGGAAGCTACTTAAGATTTGGAAAATCTGGACATCAGTGTGAATGACTCTGTCCGTAGTCCTATCTTGACAAATGTCACGGTTCGGCCATACATTATAGATTTGATCCAAGAATACCAAGCCACGGATGCTGAATTGTTGGCTTATCGGGACAAGGAAGTTGCCAAGGGTACTGAAGACTTTTCTCTCACTAGCCGGGGTGCCATTACATTCAAAGGAAGGCTGTGTGTTCCAACCAATGTAGATCTTCGAAGGGAGATTATGGATGAAGCACACCGATCAAAGTATACTGTGCATCCTAGAGGTACAAAGATGTACCAGAATCTTAAGAGTCACTTTTGGTGGCGGAATATGAAGAGGGATGTTGCGAAGTATGTGGCACGGTGCTTGGTGTGCCAACAGGTGAAAGCAAAACACGTGCGACCCGTTGGTATATTGCAATCTCTTCCGATTCCCGAGTGGAAATGGGAGAACATATCCATGGATTTCATAGTTGGCTTGCCAAGGACGGCAAGGGGCTCAGATGCGATTTGGGTTGTAGTGGACCATCTGACAAAGTCCGCTCATTTCTTACCCTACCGGACTACTTTCAACTCTAGTCAGTTGGCCGCACTATATATCAAGGAAGTGGTACGGCTACACGGGGTGCCAGTCAGTATTGTGTCGGATCGGGATCCGAGATTCACCTCAAGATTCTGGAAAAGCTTTCAGGATGCTATGGGTTCCCGACTTGATTTCAGCACTGCTTTTCATCCACAGATGGATGGACAGACTGAAAGGGTGAACCAAGTCATTGAAGACATGCTTCGGGCGTGTATGCTGGAATTCAAGGGCAGTTGGGAAAAACACTTGCCTTTGGTAGAGTTCGCCTACAACAATAGCTATCAGGCGAGTATCCAAATGGCTCCATTCGAGGCTTTGTATGGGCGAAGTTGCAGGTCTCCTCTCTACTGGGATGAGGTAGGAGAAAGAAAAGTACTTGGTCCGGAGTTGATCGAGCAAACTGCAAGTATAGTTAAGATCATCCGGGATCGGTTGAAAGCCGCTCAAGATCGTCAAAAGAGCTATGCGGACACGCGCCGTAGGGACTTGGAATTCCAGGTTGGGGATCAATTCTTTGTGAAGGTATCTCCTAGCAAAGGAGTTATGAGATTTGGCAGGCGAGGCAAGCTTAGTCCTCGATATGTTGGGCCCTTTGAGATCATCACGCGAGTTGGTGAGGTTGCTTACAGGGTAGCTCTTCCACCTCACATGGCCGCGGTCCATAACGTGTTCCACGTGTCTATGCTTCGGAAGTACATTGCGGACCCTTCGCATGTACTAGAATTGGAACCATTGGAAATTCGAGAAGATCTCACGTTAGTTGAAAAGCCGGTTCAAATTTTGGATCGAAGAGATCAAGTGCTTCGCAACAAGGTTATTCCTTTGGTTCTTGTGCAATGGCAGCACCATGCTCGAGAAGAAGCGACATGCGAGCATGAAGCCGTGGTCAAAGCAAAGTATCCCGAATTGTTCGAACTTGTGTATATGGCTTGCGATTTTGTTTTTGTTTATTAATGCATGTCCCGTCCAAATTTTGAGGATGAAATTTTTGTAAGGGGGGAGGATGTAGAGCCCCGAAACTTTTTGTCATGTATTGGGACCCGTGCCAAGGCATGAAGCCCTTGTAATCTTCAATTTCTATGAAATGAAAAATTTTGAACAACTCTAAGTGTTAACAAGTAGTATTCCTAAGTCGAATATATCGAAAACCCGAGTTACTGAAACCCATTTGCGGATCAGTCGACTTCAGGGGTAATTTAGGCAATAAATAAGGAAGAAATTGGAAATTCTGAAATGTCAGGAATGTTCCTTTTCGAAAGACAAATCCAACGCAAGTTGAATTATCAAAATCGGGCAACCGAGTCAAAAGTTATGGCCGAATTACCAAAGTGGAAAAATTGGAGAAAAACAACAAAATCTGAAGGGTGCGATCGATCGCAAGTCATATGCGATCGATCGCATACAGGCGAAATGGGTCCCAAACTCTCGGGGCCATATGCGATAGATGGATCCCCAGGTGCGATAGATCGCAGGGATCTGTGATTGATCGCAAGAGTGTGCGATCGATCGCATGCAAAGGGAAATCAGACCAGAAATGTTCGGGTTCATGTGCGATAGATCGCATCTAGGTGCGATCGATCGCAAGGACCTGCGATCGAACGTAGTTAAGTGTGCGATTGATCGCATGCGGTAACAGGAGCCGGATTTGAGGGTCTTAACCCTTGATCTATTTGAGGATTTTCATTTTAGGGCTTTTCTAACCTAAGGGAGAGAAAGAGGAAAGAAAGAGGAAGAGAGGATTTTGAGGAAATCCTTCAAAGAAGGCTTGGATTGGAGATCAAGGGAAGTTCATCTTGAAGATTTTCAAGAAAAGGACCTTCCTCAAGCAACTAGAGTTCCTCAAACTCAAAGAGGGATTCTTCCTCAAGTTGGAACTACACACCAAGGGTGTTCTTCAACCCAAATCAAGGTCGGTACCTTACACTACCCTTCTAGTTCACCGATTATCTCTATTTTCCCTTTATTTTATGTTTTTCCTAAATTTCTAAACAAGATAAGGAGATGGAATGAATGGATGGTTGTGTGGACGTGAAAAGGCGATTGGATGTCGTGGGTTGTGTTGTGATGATTAAAATGGGCAGGGTATTTCACCTCAATAATGAATATACATGATGTGGATTGAATGAAGAATTATTCATGTAGGATAAAATGAAAGATTTAGGTGTTAACCAAAATACACATACCATGTGCTTGATGAAATGCCTCGATGGAGAAAATGACGATTTGTAGTGGAAAAATGCATGTTTAAATGTTTATGGAATTGCTAGGGCTTATGATAGTGTGCTTACTTGCTTTCCCTAAAATTTGAATGAATGATTTCTTGCTCAAATTTTGATGTTCTATGTAGTGTGAAATCCCCAAATTGTCATATTTAATTTCAATTGAAAGTATGCACACGATCCCACGAGCACGGCATGCATGACATGTTTTATCGGTATTCTTAAGAACAAGACTTAGAGGTGGGACATATCCTACGATCTGTTTCACTTCGCTTTTGACAAGATGACAAGAACAAGCATTTCTTAGGAGGGAGTTTACACTTCCCTCCCTTCCATGAGGGGTCTCACTCACAAGTGCATTGCATTAAAGAAGGGTCTCCCTTCCCTCTCAAGGCATATCATGAAAGAAGGGTCTCCCTTCCCTCTCAAGGCATCTCACAAAGCGCATCTCACAAGTACATGAGCACGTTGAACTCCCAAGCAAGCACGCATGACACGCATGATACAAGCATGACACGCATGACATGACACGACACGACAAAACAAGACACATGACAAGACAAGTTTTTTTTAAGCACGAAAAGGATGTTTTAAGTCAAGTCAAGTGCACGATGTTTTTTAGGGATTTTATCGGCTGTTACGAAATGCAAGCATGATTATCAACTACTTTACTATCGTGTGATGATATGAATTGTTCCTACATTATATCTGTGAACTGCTTCCTGCTTTCCATATAGTTATTGTTTGCTATGACTGTTGGTTAGTATTTGGTACACGCTGAGTATTCCATGCTCAGCCGTACGTTTATGTCGGCAGGTTCTGAGGGAGCTGCTGCTCCATTCGATGACTGTGCTCCTGGCCCATGGTGGAGGAGGAGTACGTTGAGGAGCCTGTGGAGGAACCTCAGGGTGAGGGTTACTATTAGGTTGTGGTAGATTCTGAGCGAATAGCTGTAAGTGAGATGAGAGTATATCCATGTATTTTGGTGGGCATGTCCGTACCTTCTTTTGTACAAACTTGGATCATGTATATGTATATAGACATAGGGGTCTTGGTTAAGTCTTCTGCTATGCTTTATAGTTTAACTTTCCACTATTATTGTCCTTTATTGTATATGCTCCAAGCCTTTTGCAGGTTGTTTTGGTCAAGCAAGTCATGCAAGTCATGATGAGTCGTCCAGGATTCACTCTAACTCCTAGGGTGGGTTTTGGGTCGTAACAACTATGGTTAGGGTTGCTAACCACAGTTAAGGAGGTGTGAGATGTAGCCTGGTAGGCTAAAGGGAGGCCCGGTAGGCCAAAGAAAAGTCTGGTAGACTTAGTTTTTAGGCCCGGTAGGCCATTAACTGAGATTAACTACGATTAGGGTTGTTAACCAAACTAAAGGGGTTTCTAGCTATGGTTAGGGAGAGGGCCAAAGTCAGTTTTATGGTCCAAGTGATTTTTAGGAATTTCTTATTAATTTCTAAAATTTGTGGGGTTAAGGGGTGTTTAACCGCGGTTAAATGTTAATCGGAGGTGTATTTAACCGTGGTTAAGGGTTTGGTAAAGTCCAAGGTGGGCCTAGGGGGTTAGGCAGGGCCTAAAGTGGCCTCCTACCATGCCTGGGCCCCTGTAAAAGCCTAAAATCCAAAACACAGTTAATGTCGGTAATAGGATTATCAACACGAAGGCAGTGTTCTTAACCATGGTTTTACCACTGATTAACTAGGGTTAAGGTGTAACCCAGGGTGAACCAAGATCATGGGAGTGTAGAGGGGACTCCTGGGAACATTTTGAGTCTGGTGTGGGCCCCAGGGGATGCCTGGAGTGGGCCCCACAATGCTGCAAAGGCACTGTTATAGTAGGTTTATATTGGCGGTAGTTATTCTACCCCCAACCAAAAACTAAGCAAAGACAGAGTGTCGGGAGAAGGTATACCGACATTCTATAAAAAAAGCTATACCAAGAATGGTGGTACTGAGTTTACTGCCATTCTTGGTCTTCTCCAGAATCGAGTTTGTGCCCACTGCGGCTATGCACCAATGCTACCAGGGGTTCCCTCATGATCTGAGGGACCCCCAAAAGCTTTGTGGTGGTCTGCAACGTTTGAAAAGGATTGATATACCCGTAGGGGTTCTCCCTACCTATGACAAAGGTAGGGGAACACCTTGTTGGGTTTGGTTCACACACTAAGTAACAATAAAAAGGCAAATAAGCCCCCCTAGAATTGACCAGGGGTTCACATTAATGGTAAGCCAAGGGAAAAAGAGAGGGTCGGGAAGTCCTTACCCTATGCTCTGTTTCTGCCTGTAAGTAGTGGAGGCCTACAACTAGTCGTGGTGCTATGGTGGTGGAGTGGTAGCTGCTGAGGAGGTTCGAGGTAGGTCCAGGGGATGCCTGGGATCACGACCAGAGGGTTGAGGAGGGGTGAGCCTAGGAGTTTGGCAACAGGGGTTTACCTTGGAAGATTGCAGACCATTTGCACCAAAGTGGAGGCTTGGATTTTATAGAGGAGGTAACTAGGGACCTACAAGGGATTAAGGAGAAGGGGGAAGAGGTGGTTGGACCAAGGGGAGGTCGTGTGGGAGGTGTTGAAGGGAGAGTTGAGGTGAGGGTGGATTGTGCAAGGCATCTACAGACTGCAAACTCAGAACTCATAGAGTGTCGGTAGAAGGTCTACTGACAATCTGAAACCAGGCCAATTTTAATTGTCAGTAGACTCTCTATTGACAATATGGGACTTTGTTTAAATTGGGCCTGGCCTAACACATAAGGGTATGGGGGGTTTGTTTAGGGGTTAGGCCCTAGAGGCCACGGACTTAGGGTTTAAGCCCTAAGGGCTCTAGGGCACAGTTAGGGTCACCCAAGGCTAAGGTTTTTGGCATGGGTTTTGTACTAGGATTCAACTAAGGTTAAACTAGGGATAGGTCCTCGGGTTTTAACTAGGGTTGAGTCTAGGGTTTACCTAGGGTTTAGTTGGGGTTTACCAAGGGTTAGGGTTTTGGTTCTACGATTTCTTAGGGTTTGACTTAGGGTGAGTCCTAAGACCAACTAGAGACTTACCAGGTTTTAAGGGATTTGGCAGGGGGTGGCCATGGTTAAAGGACTTTAACCATGGTTAGATGGGGTGTAAAAATTGGGTGCTTATTGTAGTCAGGATTTTTCTTTGAATGTTGATAGTGCCATCACATTCAAAGGCAAGTTTTGTGTTTCCGCTGATTCAGATTTGAGACTTGAGATCTTAGACGAAGCCCACCGGTTCAAGTACATAATGCATCTTGGGCGTACGAAGATGTACTAGAACCTGAAGAGGCACTTCTGGTGGTGGAACATAAAGAGAGAAGTAGTAGAGTATGTGACTCGTTGCTTAGTGTGTCAACTAGTTAAGGCCAAGCATCAGAGGCATGCAAGTCTTTTATAGCTCCTCCCTTTTCCAGAATGGAAATTGGAGAACATCTCTATAGACTTCATAGTTGGTTTTCCACGAACGACAAAGGGCTCTGATGCTATATGGGTTGTCTTAGATAGGTTGACGAAGTCAGCGCATTTCCTACCTTATCGGATTACGTCCTGTTTGAGCCATCTTCTAGCCTTGTACGTCAAAGAAGTGGTTCGTTTGCACAGGTGCTAGTTACCATTGTTCCTGATCGAAACCCGAGGTTTACTTCCAGGTTCTGGAAGAGCTTTCAGATTGCTATGGGTTCTCGGTTAGACTTTAGCACCGTCTTTCATCCTCAGACTGATGGACAGACCAAGAGGGTGAACCAGATTATAGAGGACATGCTCTGAACCTGCATGTTAGACTTTCGAGACAATTGGGAGGATCACTTGTCGTTGGTTGAGTTCGCCTACAACAACAGCTACTAGGCGAGCATCTAGATGGCACCTTTCGAGGCTTTGTATGGAAGAAGTTTTCAAGCTCCTCTGTGCTAGGATGAAGTTACTGAGTGGAAGGTACTGGGTCCTGAGATGATCAAGCAAACTACTGAGATAGTCAGGGTCATCAGGGAGAGGTTGAAGACTACCAATGATAGACAGAAGAGCAATGCAGACAGTCACCGCAGAGACTTGGAATACCAGTTTAGGGATCGGGTCTTTGTGAAGATTCAGTCGAGGAATCATGAGGTTTGGCAAGCAGGGGAAGCTCAGTCCTAGGTATGTGGGACCTTTTCAAATCATCACTAAGGTTGGCGAGATTGCATATAAAGTGGCCTTACCTCCTCACATGGCGGTGGTCCACAACGTCTTCGATATTTTCATGCTCCAGAAATATGTATCGGACCCATCACATGTGATTGATCTTGATCCTATGGAGATCTGTGAGGATCTTACTCTGGTGGAGCAATCGGCTCAGTTATTGGATCGTAGAGATCAAGTCTTGCGAACTAAGACTATTCCTTTAATCCTCTTGAGATGGCAGCACAATTCTGCAGAAGAGGCTGTGAGTATGGGATTTCACTCCCTAAAAAAAATCTCACGGGACTTGTTAAGTGTTTAAAGTCACCACCTATTCATTTAGAATGGATAAGTCCCCCGAGATGTGGGATAAGGTCTTTGGTCTCCAATCCGAGATCAAGGTAAGAGGTTCGGTTAAGTTCGGGGAAGGGGTTAGGTACCCCGACCCATCCACTTCTAGTGGTTCCCTACTTACTAGGTTTAAGCCAAATTAAATGTCAAAGTTAATCAAATGCTAAAGTGTTCAAGTTAATACTAACTGTAAGAAAGAAAAGCTAACTAGGGTCGAACCCGGGTTGGGTTGCCTACGTACCCACATTGGGGTGAGAACGGACCAAGCGTAGTTCTAGCACATGAACTTGTGCTAAGGCTAGGGGGTGTGTGTGTGTGCACCAAGGGTGGCTAATGGGCCTAATCCGGTGATTAGGATTATACTTGACCGAGGTTGGTCAATGTGTAAGGTATGGGCCCGGTAGGCCAAAGGGTAGTCCGGTAGACTAGGGTTGCTAACCGGGTTAAAAGATGGTTAACCATGGTTAGGGATGCTA